>CM065399.1:882500-1080000 GCA_033060915.1 Euryodendron excelsum | reverse complement strand
AAGTTTGGAGAAGTGTGTTGGGCCTTAAATAGGCAAAAAAACCCTAGCGGCAGGATTCCCAAAAATTGAAATTTTGCGTAACTCGATCCCTCGAGAACCCGCGAGGATCTCTCGAGGTACAGCTCGATCCCTCGAGGATCTCGCAAGCTCAATCCTAGATTTTGCAAGCTCACTGTTGTTACCCTCAAGATCCCTCAACATCCCTCGAGGATCCCTCGAAGTCTATCAACATCCCTCGAAGTCCCCTTCATTAGCTAAGATGTATCATACAAGTCTCTCTTAGCACAAGTTACATGAATAAGCTTAAAATCCTTTCCGAATACTTGTGATAGACATCCCAATTCCCTAAATTACATCAAACAAGACTTGACACGAAATTTAGCCAATTACATAACCTTACAAAATAGTTAATTGCATGTGAGAAATGGAGTTGAAGGATGATATACTCCACTCTAGCTTGAAGACCGAAACCCCTTCCAAGAAAAAACTGATCAAGCTGAAAGACATATAGAGACAGATTTATACCAATGCCATTTTGTGGAAGTTATGGTAATTGGTTGAACATTGTTGTTCTAGTCAAGGCACAGAATTCACGCTAGTAAGTCTTACACAGAGAGAGAGAGAGAGAGAGAGAGAGAGAAGGCCTCTTCTAGGTCAACTACTGAATATTGATCAAGAATTTCATGGGCAAATTTTAAATGGTTTAGTGAGAGAGGCGGGAAGATGATATAATTACACAATTTTCATACATAACGATAGAATGAGTAGCTATTGGTAGTCCTTTCATTTTTAACTAAAACACTCACCGTCTAAAATTTTATAAAATTTATGTAAATGTTATAAAATTAACTGAATGAAAAGACAATATTGTAGAAGTAAAGACATAGATCATTCAAACCATCATCTTATTTCATCTTCTTACACTTATTATTTCAATATCTCAAAACCTTCTTTTATAAGCATACAATCATAAAGAAACATAATGAGGAAAAATCAGAAAATTGGTGTTACAATCATACCAAGAGGTGAAGCATACCAAGGGTTGGAACATAAAATAATGAGTCATCAAAGTGGTCAGCCACTACTATATGTATTTGCAATAGTAAAAAGTGAGACTACATAGTAGTTGCATGGGCAGGAGATAGAGAGTGACACTAACGAAGACCGAGAGGACTTGGGCCGCCGAGTCCAGCACCATTGGAGAAATTGGAGAAATTGTGTGGGTGGGTGGGGCATATTTTTTCTTTTTCTTTTTTTTTTTGTTTGCTTTTGATGTCTATGAAACTGACCAAGCTTTTTTAGAACAGCTTGGGGTCAACAGGCCAAGGTTTCCTCACGTCTATATATATATATATCAATTGAAGTATCCAAAATCTACGTATATATTTAATTTATTAGGTTATGTTCAATGTTAACATAACAAAAAAAAATCATTAAAGATAAAATAACCACTTTTAAAGAATTGAAAAAGCAGGGGAAAAAAACCAACTGATAGAGGCAGCTTTTTTTTTATTTTTAATTTCAGTGTGTTTTCGGTCTGTATCTTACTACACTTGAAGAAGGGTTTGGAATTTGGACCATATAGCTTATTGCAAGCCCAGGCTTCAAGCCGAGTAGGCTCCTATTTTTGTGCCCAAAAAATATTCACACATGAACTAAGAGAGAAAAACAACTTCACTAAATGAAGAAAACTGATTACAGAGGAAGAGAAGGAGGAAAGCTTCTTCACTCAACTTAACTCAACTCACCAAAATACTCTCGCAAACATACCTCACCACACTCTAAGCTTTCTTCCTTTGGAGTATATCTATCCTACACAACAATAGTGGCTATTTATAGCCACCACATTGGAGACAAAAAACCATTGGATCCTCATGGGATCCCTTCTTTGATGGAGACACCATCAATGGTGTCTTTGAGTGTGGGGAAGACTCTATTGATGGAGAAATTGCCTGCCTATGGATCCAACGAGGATCCAATGGCATGGATCCAATGAAGAATCCAATGGCATGGCTTCAACAATTCTCCCCCTCCATACCTATTGGAGAGGATTGTACCCTACTAGTCTTCACTTGGAGTCCATTCCAGCCGTGTCTCTGCATAGCTCTAGTTTTTCACGTGTGACCACCTTTACTAACATATTTGCTAGATTCTCCTTTGTGTGGATCTTCACCAGCTTCTATAGTTATTGCTCCATAACCTCATTTATCCACTAATACTAAATACTAATATGCTTAGTGCGGGAGTGGTATATTATGTTCTTGCTCAAGTCCAAAGCACTCTGATTATCACGATGTACTTTATACTCATCCTGCTTGATTCTCAGTTCTTGGAGAAACCACTTCATTCACAACATTTCCTTCCTCGCTTGTGCTACGGCGTTATACTTAGTTTCCGTAGCAGATAAAGCTACACACTTCTGCAGTTTGGACTGCCATGATACAACTCCCCCTATGAAATTGTAAAGAAATCTAGATTTAGATTTCCTACCATCAAGATCACTGGCCATATTTGAATTTGTATAGCCTTCTAAGATTGGTTCAACTCCCCTAAAACACAAACTCTTCAATGTACCCTTCAGGTAACTAAAAATCCATTTGACAGCTTCCCAATGTTCTTTGCCTGGGTTGGAGAGAAATCTGCTCACAGGACCTACAATGTGAGCAATGTCTAACTTTGTACACACCATTGCATACATAAGACTCCCAACTGCTTAAGAGTATGAGACTGCTTCCATCTCCTCCATCTCTGTCTTTGAGGAGGGACACGAACTCTTACTCAGCTTGAAGTGATTAGCCAGCGGCATACTAGCTGACTTGACATTTCTCATGTTAAACCTCTTAATCACCCGTTCAACATATTTCTCCTATGATAGCCATAGCTTATTGGCTTTCCTATCATGAACTATTTGCATGCCCAAAATCTAATGAGCAGGGCTTAAGTCCTTCATGTCAAAGGCCTTGGACAATTCCTTTTTTTAACTTGCTAATCATGGCTGCTTCTTGGCCAATGATCAGCATATCATCAACATAAAGAAGGAGTGTCACAAAGCTTCCATCTGGGAATATCTAAATATACATGCACTGGTCTACAACAGTCCTCTTGTACCCATAACTCACCATAAATGAGTCAAACTTCTTATACCACTGTCTTGGGGCTTACTGAAGGCCGTAGAGACTCTTCTTCAACTTGCAGACTATGTGTTCTTTCCTAGGAACTACAAATCCTTCTAGCTGCTCCATGTAGATCTTTTCCTTCAGATCTCCATATAGAAAAGATGTCTTGACATCCATCTATTCAAGCTCTAAATCTAGGCTAGCTAACAATCCAAGTATAACTCAAATTGAGGTCATCTTCACCACCGATGAGAATATCTCGTCAAAGTCAATTCCTTTATTTTGTTGGAATCCTTTGACAACCAATCAAGCCATGTGCCTCATTAGTTTTCTACTGTCATCCTTTTTTAGCTTGAACACCCATTTGTTCCTCGAGGCTTTCTTGCCTTTGGGAAGCTGCACCAAATCATAGATCTGATTCTTTTGCAAGGAACTCATCTCTTCTTGCATGGCTTGCATCCATTTGCCTTTATCTAAATGAGTATGTGCTTCCTTGAAGTCTTCTGGCTCCTCCTCATTAGTAAGCATGATGTAATCTGATTCCGGATATCTAGTGGATGGAGTTAGGACACGGTCTCTTGCAAATCTCCTTGGCTGAGGCTCATCAACTTGACGAGGTGCTTCAACATCTAGTGGATGGGGCTGTTGCTCCCCCTGCTCAACACCCTCTTCTTCTTCATTTTCTAGAATTGGTTCCTGCATTCCAGTGTCTACGGTGAGCTGGACTGGTACTAGATTCGAAATCATGTCTGGAACACGAGAGTTAGAACCGAGTTAGTTCTTCATAAAATTGGTTCTCTAGAAACACAACATCCTCGTTTCTAATTGTCCTTCTGTTTTCTAGATCCCACAATTTGTATCCGAACTCTTCATCATCGTCGCCAATAAAGATACATGGAGTAGACATTAAGTCTAACTTTTGCCTCTGTTCCTTGGACATATGTACAAATGCCTTGCACCCAAATACTCTCAGGTGAGAGTAGGAGACATCCTTTTTGCCAGACCACACCATCTTTGGAACTTCGAACTTCAACGACACTGATGGTGATCTTTTGATTAGGTAGGAGGCAGCACGAATAGCTTCACCCTAGAATGGCTTTAGCAGATTAGCCATACTAAGCATACACCGGGTACTTTCCACAATGGTTCGTTTATCCTCTCGGCTACTCCATTGTGTTGTGGGGTGTGTGGGACTGTTTTCTCGTGGCGGATACCGCGTTCTGAGTAGTATGCTTTGAACTCCTTGGATGTGTACTCGCCTCCATTGTCTATCCAGAGGCACTTCAACTTCTTGCCAGCCTCCCTTTCCACTAAGGCATGGAACTACTTGAAATAGTCAAATACCTGGTCCTTTGTCTTCAAGAAATACACCCACACCTTCCGTGATGCATTATCAACGAAGGTAACAAATTACTTGTTACCACCCAATGACTCCTCTTTAATGGGACCGCGAACATCAAAGTATACTAGATTCAATAACTCTAATCTTATTCGTGTGGAGAAACTGAACGAGACTCAATGTTGCTTGCCAAACAAGTAATGTTCACAATGGTTGAGCGGAATACCATTGGCAACTGTGATAAGCTCTTTCTTTGCTAGTGTGAACAATCCTTTTCTTCCCCATGTGGCCGAGTCTCTTGTTCCATAGATTTGGTGACGCCTCGACTTCAACTGCATTGACGTTGTTTGAACAAACCTTCACATAGGTTATGTACATCTGTTGCGCCTCGATTTTTCGCACTTAGGAAAACATACAAGTGAGAAAAACATGATACTCTCTCTTTAGAACTCATCCTCCTACAAGGACGAGTACGACTAGGTTTGGAATAGAAATTGACATTAAATAAGGGCTTTTGAAAAAAGTTTGGAATTACCACCTAACTTTTTTAAGGTGAGTTAGGTTACCTAAAATTAAGTGCAATCCAAAGATTAAACTTAGGATTTTTGAAAAGGTTTTGAAAACTTCCTCAAGAGAGTTTTTTGAAAAACAGGTTGTTTGCAACCTTTAGAAAGATTTAAGCCATTTTTTAAAAATAACTCTGTTTTTGGTCTTTGAAAATAGTGATTCTAGAAGGTTGGTTACGTATAGGGAAGATGCACTAGGCTATCACCATGTCCTGCCCTTGCGGTACCTACGTATCTTATCACCCTAGGCTCACTCATTTAGAATCTGCGATCATCCAATGTTCAATTATATCCACTTTGAAAAGAGTTTTAGAAAGAAGTTTGATATGATGCATAACATACAAGTACATGTAAGGAACTTCGAAAACATATTGATTTAGAAATAGAGAATTGGAATTTTAAAAATGGTTGTGGAAATTGAAACTTTAAAAAAGGTTATGGAATTGAAAACTTGAAAAGGGTTATGTAATTAGAAACTTGAAAAAGGCTGCGACTGCATCCATGAGGGTTGCTTACGTATCCTTTTGTTGGGAATTAGGTCAGTCGTACTTCAGACTCGGGGTCCGATTGAAAATAGACACTTTGAGGTCTTTGGAAAGTTTGACTTGAAAATGTTTGATTTGAAACTTTGATGGGAAGATTTGAAATTAAACTTTGATTTGAAATCAAACTTGGAATTGACTTGGAAAAATTGAGTTGAGCTTTGAATTTATCTTGACATGAATTGAAGTTTGAAAACTATCTTGGTTTAGAAAATATTTTGAGAAAAGAATTAAAGCCTGCTAACTTTAGGG
This sequence comes from Euryodendron excelsum, assembly GCA_033060915.1. Classification (NCBI taxonomy): domain Eukaryota; kingdom Viridiplantae; phylum Streptophyta; class Magnoliopsida; order Ericales; family Pentaphylacaceae; genus Euryodendron; species Euryodendron excelsum. Next base: position 1,074,185 of record CM065399.1, on the reverse strand, counting down.
TTATGGTTGAACTAGGGTTTAAACATCCTAGGATTTAGGTAACATAGGGTTGAAGCATGCAATTGAAATAGAGAGGTTTGATTGTAGAAAGTTAAATTTTAGGAAAGTTTCAAATTAAGAAAGTTTTGAATTAGGAAAGGTTACGAAATGTGTTGATTTGATTTTGAAAACACTTGACTTCAAAAGACTTGTAAAGATTTGAATTGATTTAGAAGAGTTTGGAAAGTTATTATTTGGAAAACTTGAACTTAGGAAAGCTTTGAATTAAGAAGGTTCTATTTTAGGAAAGTTTTATTTTTGGAAAGTTTTCATTTTAGGAAAGAGTTGATTTTGGAAATATTTAAATTTAGAAAGATCGTTTTTTGGGAAAGTCTTGATTTAAGAAAGGTTTGAACTTTGAAATTTGAAAATAAGATTTGAAAGTTTGAAATTAAGAAAGGTTTGTAATTTTGAATTTAAGAAAGGTTGAAATTAGGAAATATTAGAGTTAGGAAAGATTTGATAGTTTGAAATTTGGAAAGTCGGGATTTGGAAAGATTTTGAAATTAGGACAGATTTGATAGTTTGAAATTTAGAAAGTCGGGATTTGGAAAGGTTTTGAAATTAGAAAATATTGAAATTCTATTTACTAAAGTTGAAGATTGAATTTTATTTCAAAAAATAGATGATTTGATTTTGTTTCCAAAATTGGAGGATTTGATTTAGTTTCTTAAATTGGGAGATTTGATTTGACATAGAATTGGAAAGTTTGAGTTTTGAAAATCTTGGATTTAGAAATCTATGATTCTATGTAGAAAAAGAGTTTTGGAAATCTATGATTTGATGTAGAAAATAATTTTGGAAACCTATGATTTGAGGCAAAATAGAAAGTCATGATTTTAATAAGGGAATTGAGGTTTCCTATTCATGGATTCTAAGGTTTTGAATTGGACTTCAAGATAAAGACTTTTTGGAAATTAGATTTTTGAAAAGAGTTTTTAGAAAGTACATTTGCAAAACTATTTGAAAAAATGTTTGAATGTAGACTTTTGCAAGTCTCTTAAATATCTTACTTTCCTAAAACGATTCCAATCATGAAAAAATTAGAACCATTCTAGGGTTCTGATTTTGACAACAACTAGGTTTTGAAATATAAACCATAATGATTGCATTGAATATAATAGCTTCCTAAAACAACCCTAACCTTGGAATGGCTAGAATCATCTTAAGATTGTGGTTTTGATAAAAACAATTTGGGGTGTACACCCAAAATTTAGACATTGATGGTCACATTGAATGTAACACTTTCCTAAAACAACCCCAACCATGAAATGGCTAGAATCATCCTAGGAGTGTGATTTTGAAAACAAGTTTGAAAGAAAGAAGTTTTGAATGTAAGTTTTGAAAGAGAATTTTGATGCAAGTTTGAAAACAACTTTGGATGCAATTTTGAATATAATGTATGAATATGATAACCATAATGCAATAGAGCTGTGAACACACAAGGTTAGACTTCACCACATAATCAATGTGGCTGAACTCACACCATCTAAGGTTGAACTAGAAGAAAACCTCCAACACAGTGACCTTTAACAGTCCTTCTTAGGCATGAATCGGGGAGTCCCTTATTTCAAGCACGCAAAAAAAGGAGGTAGAAGATCGGGATTAAAATAGAAGAAAACCTAAGTGGGTTAGGAGAGAGAAGAGAGAGGGGGATTACATAAAAATAAATAGAAAACTAACCTCGTATTCTTCTTGCTTTGATTTCTTTATTTGCTTTACTTAACTTGAACTTTAAGAGCTTTGAAGATGCAGCACTTGATCTCCAATGGATGCTTTGATGCTTGTGTTTGAGTGTATGAGGTGTATGGAGGCTAGGGCTTAAAGAGGCTTGAGAGATTTAAGGTTTTAGGGAATTTCGAGCTCTATTTTCAAAGAGACAAAGTTTCTGGATAGATTTTTTCGACCCAGAATATGCAGGGGGAAGGTTTGTATTTATAGGCAATCGAAACAGGAACTGGCCATGATGTAGTGGCATCAGTGTAAATTTTCACTTGGTGTCATTAGGAGTGGTGTCAGCCACTTTAGGAAAGTTTTAAGGCGGCAAGAAAATCTATCTTTTAACCCTTGGGATGCAAGGCAAAAGATTTGGACAACTGTCCTAATGACTACCATGCAATTTTTTACTTGGCTTCATTAGGAGTGACTCTAGAAGGTCCGAGAATGATTCAGAAGGCCAGGGATAAACAAGAACCCTTGAAAGAGTGTCCCGAAGGTAACAAGCTTAAGAAACAATGTTGTAATATTTGAAAAGGTTGACCAACCAACCAGGGGCAAAACAGGCATTTGAACCAAGAAAACACTAGAATGGGCTCGGAGTCACCTGTGAGAAGACTGAAAGGTTGGAAATACTATCAATATGTTTCGAGGGGTTACTGGTTTGATACCCAGAGCCGGTGTGGTTGGAAAAAGCGATCGACTTTCTAGGGGAAAAACAATCATTTTGCACCGGGCTTACCAAAATAGATTCGGAATGGTCCAGAAAGGTATTAGAAGGTTGGGAATACTATTGGAAGTATCCTTGGAAGGTAACCAGTTTGATACCTAAAGTCGGTGTGGTTCTCAGAGGCGATCAGATGCTTGGGGCAAAATGGTCATTTTGACCGAATGGTCTCCGAATTGATTCAGAATCGACTGGAAGGCATTTGAACGTGCTAGATTATTTTTGGGACAATATTGGAAGGGTGGACTTATCACTCTGATGAGTTAGGTACTTTCTCGAGAAGCATGCCGGAAGGGCCCAAGGGGCAGTTTGGTCGTTTTTCACCGGAGTGGGCTAGCAGGCACTAGCATTGACATGGGTTTTGAGCGTTTCTGTCACTCTGATGGTATGTGACAAGTTGGTTTTTATAGGTATCTTGTCCTTCGATAAACGTGTCATGGCTAAGAGACAGGTTCAGTCCCATGACATATGGGTTTTGTTGGCAATTCCGAATGTCGACCTGTTTGCGAGTGTTTCCGTCACTTTGACAGTTGCGATGGTTATGCGTGTTTTCGTCACTCTAACGGTGTGTGTTCATTCCAGAGACTACTTGATCTCAGGAAGCTGTTGGACGGTCTTATCGTTTGAGGGATCAATTTTATCGAAAGACGTGTTGGATAATGGACATTCTACATTGGCGGGCTAGTAGGCGCCAGAAGTGAACCGTTCTACCATCTCGGGGACTTGGGTTCCGTCTCGGTCAACAGGTTTGAAAGGACTTATCGTTCCAAGGAGTTTTCTCAATAAACGTGCCAGACTTGATAGACTTACCGTCTGAAGGATTAACTTTTTCGAAAGACATACCAGATTGATTTTGATTGGTTTGGCCTGGAATTGAAACTAGAATTGAGGTTAAAATAAGGACTTATCGTCTTTAGGAAGACGTGCCAACTGGAATTGGATCGAGCAATGCCGCAAGGGCATTTTGGTTATTTTGCCTCTATTAGGCCTGGTGGGCCCGCAAAGCAATTGATTGACTAGATTGAGTCTAGAAAGCCTGTTTAGATTTGAATGTGTCTGTGTCGGTTTGAATATGAGTCCAATCAGGCCGGAGATTGACGAGTGGGTAAAAATAGGGTGCTTACAACAGCGTGCTACAAATATGCCTCCGGGCAACAACCAAGGCACCTTTTGATAGCTTCCAAGTGCCATTGCTGAAGTGGTTGTCATAACCCTGTTGATCAGGGGCTATCCCAAAAATAAGATTGAGTCAGAAGTCGGGCACGCGTCTGACATCCTTCAACACCATCATGCAGCCAACATTGGTCTTGATCCGAGCATCACCAATGCCCACGATCTTTGATGAACTAGTGTTCCCCATTTTCATAGTACCAAAGTTTCCAGCTTTGTACATCGTGAAGAAGTCACTGTGATGAGTGGCATAGTAGGAGGCTGCCGTGTCTACCACCCATTCAGAATCCTGGTTGGCAACGTGGAGGCACGTCTCTTCTTCCATAAAAAGTATTGTGACATCTCCCTTAATGGTGACTAGGGTGTCACCCTCTTTCTTGTTTTATCGGTGATCGCCTTGACCTTGCTCCTTTTTTATTTTTTGGCAGTCCTTCTTCATGTGACCTTTAATGCCATAATGATAGCAGTTAAACTTGCGATGTCTTTCACTAGATCTACTAGGATCCTGTGACCTTCTTCTGCTTTTGCTTCTGCCTCTTCCTCTACCTGTACCTCATCTTCTGTTATCTTCCTGAGGCCGTCCCCTGCTTTCTGTAGCGAGGGCATATGATTTTTCCATGCCAGCTTCCTTCCGTTTGGCTTCTACATTGAATAAAGCATCCTTGACCATTGTCATAGTGAGTTTTCCGTTTGGAGCTGAGTTGCTGAGGGACATCACCAATGTCTCCCAACTGTCTGGTAAAGAATTAAGAAGTAAGAGGGCTTGCTCTTCATCTTCCCGCAGTAGTTCCATGGCTGCGAGCTGGTTCACTAGATTCTAAAACTCACTAGTGTTCTCGGCAATTGAAGTTTCGCTCTTTAACTTCAAGTTGACAAGTCGCCGCATCAAGAAAGCTTTGTTTCAAGCAGTTTTGGCTTGATATAGTTTTAGCCAGAAGGTATATACATCTGTCTCCTAGGGAACATGGTGGAATACGCTATGGTTGATCCATTGTCTAATCAGACCGATAGTCTTCTTATTATTTCTTTTTCACTCTGCTTATGTTGTTACAGTTGGTTTTACCCCTACTCCATCCAAAGGTCGAATGAATCCTGACAATTCAAGTAGTCCTTCATTCGAGGCCTCCAAATAGCGTAATTTGAAGAGGTTAGCATGGTCATGCCTCCTAAGGTTGATGTTATTGGCTGGCTACTCTATGAATTCAAAATGATTTGGGGCTAAACTATAATTTTTAGATAGTTTTGGGGTTGAACTATACTTTTTAAAAAGTTCAGGGGCCAAACTATAATTTTTAGAAAGTTATGGTGACATGGTAGGTTAGCTCTAATGTGGAAGCTGACTGGGCATGACTGGGTGCTGACATGGCAACTGACTGGGTAGTTGATTGGGCACGACTGGGCGCTGACATGGCAGCTGATTGGGTGATGATGTAAGGCTGATGTTGCCCCTTCTTTTCCGGTGCTGAGAGTTCGCCGGCATTGACCTATCAGAGAAACATTTTGACTGGCTCGTACGGGCTTGTTCTAGCTTTGTTTCTAACGCGGTTCATGGCGTTGGACTCATATCATCGACACGAACACACTGGTGTGGTCGAAACACAATTTTAAGCACTTTGATTTTTGGGCAGTGAGCAAAAATTGCTCTGTTTTTGCTTTGGCGACTCTAACGAGCCTCTGATACCACTTGTTGTGCTTAGAAAATATTCACACACGAACTAAAAGAGAAAAACAACATCACTAAATGAAGAAAACTGATTACAGAGGAGGAGGAGGAAAGCTTTTTCACTCAACTCGACTCAACTCAGCAAAAAGCTCTCTCAAACACACCTTACCACACTCTAAGCTTTCTTCCTTTGGAGTATATCTATCCTACACAGTGGTAGTGGCTATCTACCTTGGAGACTAAAAAACCCTTGGATCCTCATTTATAAACCCTAGTATGATTTCTTATCTTGCACTAAAGTTCATGACAAAATGTATATGTCTCCTTTCTAAGCTTCTAGGCCCAATATAATTGATGAAGGAATTTTATTCTATTTTAGAAGGCTTTAAGCTCATTATTTAAAAGGCCTCGGTCCCATCTTAGCGCAATCATATTAATAGGTTCATTTTGTAAAGAAAATAGCCCCAATGGGTTAGATAACGAGGCCCTTATAATAATGTAAAAAATATATAGTGTGGGTGGAACCCAAAAAGATAGAAATGAAAATAGAATTATGGGTAGGCTGCTGACAGCTGATAATTCCATAGTTCTGAAATTGAGGTCAATCAAGTGATATGCATAAAACTTTCTCATTTGAATGAAGAAGGAGAACCAAAAGGTATGCTAGAAACCAAATGCAAATAGCACTCTAGACTCTATTATCATTAGTACTACTGAGTTTTATAATAATTTCAATCCATTTCAAGTGCTGCACTTAATGGATCACTCGTATGGATCACTGGTGGAGCGGGACAGAGCAAAGGGCAAAGGAGTGGAACTATGGCATTGCTATTTTGGGAATTTTATCAATGTATCCAAGTGTAGGCTTCAATATAAATACATTATTATCTTGCTGATGTAGGAGCATAATCGCAGATTTAATCTAAGTTGCAATTTGCTATGTTTTGAGTTGTTTGAGTCTGTAATTTACTATGTTGGTATTTTAATTAGCTAGTAAGTTGTGTTAAGTCTTGGAATTGTGTTTTGACTGCTTGAAATATGTAAGGTTTGTTTCAAGTTGTCTAACATGTATTATGGGTCTAGAATGAATAATGCATAAATTATCTACAAGAATGAAATTAAAATAATGCTTTTGAATTTGAAAATATTTCTTTGCAAGTTTCTCTTACTTGGAGTGAGTGATTCCTCTTACAAATCAAGTGTGTGACTTGGTCGTGTTGAGTGACATCCACGATTAGCAACGTTGAGTGACATTTGTTGCCCCTAGTGAGTGGCATCCCAGGATTATCCTACATTCTTTGTTGAAACCTACAAATTTTGGTTGCCCCTGCGAGCTCTAGCCTACATCACTTGCTCTGTATATTATTGCAAAGTGCAAAGGAATGGAGTTATGGCTTTGCTATTTTGGGAACTTTCTCAATGTATCCAAGTGTAGGTTTCAATAAAATTCATTGGGGATGGTTTATGTGCTCAGAAAGGCTAATAGTGCAGCTCATGAGCTAATTTGTTAGGCATTGAAAAATTCATTTACTGGATCTTTCTTTGTTGCAGAGCTCCCTCACTCAGTATCAGTAGCCATTTTGTATGAAGGCCAAGCAGCTAGTAACTGAGGATTGGTGTCCCTAGTGAATTTTTTATTTTTTATCTTCTTGCTCTATTTTTTTTTCTTTGTATTTGACTTAGCCAAAAAAAAAAATGTAGGTTTCTATATGAATACGCTATTGCCTTACTTTGTATTATATCTCATTCATTATAATGGAAGAGGTTGTACTCGTGGAAGTTGATTATTGTTGAACAACGTGAAAATCCTGTATTTTTTATGTTCTTTATTATATATTCATTGAATTACATTGTATTGCTTGTGCTTCTGCGTAACATAAAGCACCTTACCACCAACCAAAGAAATATCACTTTTCCTTTAAATGGCTAAGACAAACTACATAACTCACAAATTAATTCATACATTAGTAATTTTTCATGTCCTAGAATCAAAAGATTTGTAAAAAAAAAGTATCCCTTAGTAATTTTTCATTTTTGACTTAACTCTTTTTGAAGAGTTTATATTCTGTTTTGACACCCACGCTCTATCCCACACGCGAGACCTGGGAACTCACAAAGGGCATTGGTGTGATGTAAATTAGGCATTCACCATTCAATAAATCTAATTAGTCAAAGACGAACTTATGTCATTTAGAGGCCTCAAACCATTTTTATTCCAAGTAAACATGAAAACTATACGTTAACATCAAATATGATACCTTTAAATGAATTTTAAAATTAGTTTAACTATATTAAGACTATATTTATTCTAGTTGTATAAAACCTTGTTTTACAGTACTAGAATTTTTTTTATAATCAGTAAAAGAAATTCATTTAAGGGATAAAACAAGTGAGAAGGGGCCTAAACCTCTACTGTAATGACAGACCAATGTAGGGAAGAGAAAGGCCCCAGTAGCCCACCACACCAAACAAAAGGAAGAATGGAAAAAATTGGCAAGGAGCCAACTAAAACTAGGCTAAAGAGAGATTAACAATGCCTGAAGGAATATAGGATAAGCCTTTCACTGCACCAATATTAGAGATGAATTCTGAAATGGAAAACAGAGAGCCACTGATTGAAGCTTTCACCCAAAAAGTTGCTTGAAGTTTCACTTTTTCCACTACATCTTCCTAGACAATGCTCTTGCCATTAAAGACGGTGTCATTTCAAGCAAGCCAAATATTTCAAAGGGCTGCTAGCTGGAGGGCTTCCCATATCAACTTCTCAAGACGTTTACCTTTCCTACTCAACCACCAATCAATTAGACTTGTAATATTAGTAGGACAGACCCACAGTAAACTCCACCATCTCAGAGTGGCTACCCAAATGCGCCATGATACACTGTAAAAAAGAAGAAGATGAACTGAGGATTCCTCTGCTAGACTACAAAAAGCACAAGATGCTTTAAGGTTTGAAGGTAAAATCCCTCTTGAAATCAACAAAGCTCTATTTTTCACCTTCCCACATAATGCCAACCATACAAAGACTAAAAACTTAAAGGAGAAAGAGAAGGAAAAGACACCTTTTAGTTGAGGCCTAAGAAGGCTGCTTTCAAAGAATCTCTTTTGGAAATGAGTGAACATATCCCTTAAGATTAGTTTTTCTTATCCAAGTAGTCTTAGATTTAGATTTTTCAAATTTCTTTAAAGACTATTGCATATATTTCTAAGCCGTCTTGGGATTTGAATTCACGCCTGGTCTTGCCATATAGTTTCCACCTCTTCTAGGTTGAATAAGTCTCACAAGTTTCAAGTTTAGAGCTTTTGACTTTTCAGCTAGCATATGAAACCTATTAGACAAAGACTCATCATATGATTTACCTTGGTTGTAAGATTTTTTAGAATGGTAATAATCGACATGTAAACCATACAATTTATGACACTATGGTCTAATATGACCTTTTATTCCACAATAATGACAAATAGGCACAAAGTGAGAAATGTTACCTTATCTTGAGAAGAATCATACCTATCTTCAGACGAAACTTTGAATTGCTTCTTGAACTAATTTTGCCTTAAGTTGGATGGTTGGTCCACATATTCAATCCCTTGCATGTCCAAGCATTCCTCTGACCTTCCCAAGCTTTCTCCAATGAGGACGTACTCGCCTTAAATTTCTTAAAGGTCAGATTTTACTTTGAAAGTTCTACTTCAAGTTTTTGTACTTTCTCTTCAACTACCTTCTTGAACCTTTCTCGATCATGAGTATCTTTCTCGAGAAACTTAATTTTGTCAGACAAAGTTACATGATGATTTTTCAACTGACTTATTTCTGCTTGAGCATCAATCGTTTCCGTTTTCAAGAACTCAACTTCTTCCAAGGCTTTCTTCAACTTGTTATGCAGTTTGACATTAACATTCGTCAACTTGTAGGACTGCTTGTAGAGTTGATCATATGCTCGCTGAAGTTCACTTTTGTCTTCATCCTCTAATTCTCCCTTGTCTTCCTTGATTGGATTTCACTTGAAAAAGGAAAGTTTTGTCTTTGAAAAGTTTGCAAAAGGAAGGTTTGCAAGTGTTTTTGTTTGTCAAAAGAGTCACTACCACTAGCTTCATTCACGCTTTCCTTAGTGAAATTTAAGGCAATGTCTTTGTTCCTTTTAGGTTGGTAAAAATTAGCTTTAAAGGTTTGTAAGGAAGCCACTAAGTCTTCTACCTTTAAGGAGTCAACATCCCTACTCTGTTTAGTTGCCGTAACCTTGGCTTGAAATATCTCTAGTAAGAATCTCAAATATTTTCAAACAATTTTAGAAGAAGAGATTTGTTCACCAAGGTTGAAACTTGAGTTGATGATATCACTAAGTTTAAAATAAAATTAATCAAACGTTTCATCGTCTTCCATTTTCAAAGTTTCAAAGGCAGTAGTCAATCATTGAAGTTTGGCAATTTTTACAGTAGTTATACCCTCATGGGTAATCTATAAAATATCCCATGCCTCTTTAGCGATTTCACAGCTAGAGACTTGATGAAACTCTTTTGCTGTGACGCCATTATAGATGGCATTCATGACTTTACTATTTCACCCACAATTTTCAAAATCAGTTTTATCCCATTGATCTAATGATTTTAAATTCGTTGTTTCACCAGATGCAACAGTGGATGGAGTCCAGGCATTCACAGTAGCAAGCTAAACTCGTTCATCAATTGACTTAAGAAAGGCTCACATCCTTGCTTTCTAGTAAGGGTAGTTAGTTCCATCAAGTAATAGAGGTCTTTCAAAAATCAAAATATATTTGAGTGTGCTACTTTGATACCAATTGAAAAACCTAGCCTTATTTATAGCTTTTCTAAAGGAGTATTGGTGCAACACTAAGATAGATATGACTATAGCTAAATGCAATCACAAAGAATGCCAACAATAGGTAAACGAACTAACCAATCACACAATTGACATATGAGACTTTTGCCGTGAAAACCCAAACCGAGAAAAAACCACATGTTCCCTTTACCAGACAAATAACATGCACTAAACCTAATGTCAATGGTTACAAGTTCACTTACATCATAATCTGCAATTGACTCCTCGATCACTAGGTTGACTTGACTTGCTCGACTTCTCGATACACTGTTGCTGTGCTTGACCACCGTATCAATCCCCTTAGTACAAATTTAGCGTCTTGAACTCCTTCAAGACTTCAGTTTTCTTCAATTGAGTTGATGAAGATTTGTTGCTAAGAAACAATCATGAGCTCTCTAGAAGTTTCGAGATGTTCTCTCTTGTGAATTCTTAATGGCGGCTCACATCCATATAAACACTTTGAAACTAAGCCATTGTACAATCGATTCAATCAAAGGTGTTTTTGGCCTCCTTTAAATTATATTTTGATCAACCCATAGCCTTATATTTATAAAGGAGGCAAACTAGGGTTTTTAGACTTCCAAAATCGTCAAAAAGAACTTGTGGAGGTGTCCCTAGGGTTTAAATCTCGCCCATCTTGCTTCCGGCTAGGTCCAGCAATGTTTTCACCTTGCGGTCGCGACATCCATCGAGATCTAGTAAAGTCTTCAACAGATTTACACCCAATATGTTTCTTCCATCAACAAGTATCAACAGTCCAGCGAAGTCTATCAACGTCTCTCGAAGTTTGTCGAAGTTTTGAACAGAAATACCCCAATCCATTTCTTCCATTGACAGGTATCAAGTGCCCATCGAGGGTCCAGCGAGATCCATCAATGTCCAGTGAGGGTCCATCAATGTCCAAAATCAATTACTTTATATATCATTCAAGACTCTCTTAGCATGAGCTCAAATGAATAGGCATTAAGCAAATCCCAAATACTTGTGATAGATAACCCAACAACCCAAATTACAAGGAATAAAATTCGTCACGAAATTTAGCCAATTATATGATGTTATAGAATTCTTTAGCTGCATGCGCAAAAGGGAATTCTTCTTTGAATCTGATGGGTAGAAGAAGTAAATGAATGGAACAAAAGTTTAATCGGTAGTTTGATCAGGAGAAGAGAGTTGCAAATGGCGCAGGTGGCCTAGAGTTGGGCAAGAAGGCTTGACATTGTCTCTAGAGGTCACCATAATCTCCATTGTCGATTTTGATTTCTTTTTTTTTTTTGTTGGGCAGTGCTGTGCATATATACTTAAGAACATATAATTATGATCTTGTGATCATGTGTACACAAACATATACATATATATATGCATATCTATACATGTATATATATGTGTATATATATGTGTGTGTCTATATATGATGAGTTGATGACGCAAATATGTGTGGAGTAAGGAAGGAGCCAACTGGGAATAGGACACTCCTACAATCACAATCACACGTTACATGAGGCACAGAGCGTGAGAGAGTTCTGGTTGGTGGGGAAAATTATCTCAAATGACTCCATAGTTTGAATAGAAATCTTCATTTCATCAATCAATGGACTAGATAAAGTCTTATTAGTGGTCTTACCAAAATTACGTCATTATACATTAAAATGTTTTTCTTTATATATAATCACAAAATTATTTATTTTCAAATCAATTTTAACTCAATTCATCCAAACCCTTTATTTTTCTTTTGCTTACGTGTGAATACTTGAATCAATAGAATGAAGAGAATCCTAATCTTGAATGGCCATAACATGTACATGACTTTCACCCTAATTTTAGTATTTTTATATTTAAGCGGGATCTGTCATAAATACTAAGATCATGGTGAAAGTCAAACTGTGTAATACTATCTGAAACAATTTCTTGCCATTGGGGTTCTTGTTTGAAAAGATGTATTTTAATATGAAAAATGAAATTCTTCTGAGGAATCGGTATAGAAAATCTCAGCAGAGTAATGTAATGGTGAAATTTTTGTAATTAAAATTTATCCCATTTTGTGTTAATTGAAAGCCCCTTTTTTGTTTTTACAAGTATTGGTATAAAAGCATTATACTTTATTTGTTTTTATGCATCAAAATGAAAAAAGGCTACAAAGAAACTAAACCATAGCAAAAAACATATCTGTCACCAGAAGAGGCCTAACTAACTTTTTTAGGTGGCCGTGGGTCTTTGAGTATTGCAACTGTCTGGTTTCAGTAGGCGTTAACAACATGGGATGGATTATTGGAGAAATTCAAGAAAATGTTATCAATTTGGAGCAGGAAACAGTTATCATTGGGAGGAAGATTAACAATGCTTAAATACACCTTAGCTAATCTGCCAGTCTATTACCTATCCATCTTTAAATTGCCACAAAAGGTATGCTTTTAATTAGAAATGATGTAGAGAAAATTCATATGGGGAGACAATGAAAAAAAAAAAGAAAAATTCAAGTGAGTTAGCTGGGATCAAATAACCAAAAGCACTGAGTTTAGGGTTCTAGGAATTCCTTCCTTAAGTGTCAGGAACCATTCTCTTATGGCCAAATGGTGGTGGAGGTTCTCTTGTGAGAAGCAGGTAGTTTGGAGAAGATTATTGTGTGCAAAATATGACATATACCATAATTCATGGTCCCCTCTAAAAATTGTCTCACCTAAATGTTCAAGGTTGTGGCTTGACATTCAATCTGTAGGGAGATGTCAAAACAAACTCTACTCTATTCTTGACAATAACATTCAAATTAAGATGGGGTCAGGTTCAAGCATTATATTTTGGCTAGAAAAATGGGTGGGGGATATTTCTTTGAAGAGCAAATTTTCCGAGCTATTCTCCATCTCCACTCAACAGAATGATTATGTATATTCTATGTTTACTCCCTCAAGATGTGAATAGAATTTAATATTCAGAAGGAACTTGCATGAATGGGAACTTGAGAAGCTGTCTGAGCTGAGATCACTTCTCCTTTGTCGCCTACTTGATCCAGGTAAAAAGGACTTCATTGTATGGTTGGCTAACCATAATGGAATGTTTTCATGCAACTCTTTCTGCCGTGCTTTTGAAGATAGTCAAGCTAAGGTAAATCCAATCTTAGCCCCATTTGGAAATTAAAAGTTCCTTTAAAGTCAATCTTCTTCTGCTGGCTAGCCTCGAAGGATAAAATAAAATCTAAGGTAATGTTGGCTTCAAGATCATCTAACCGTCAAAGGATGGAGGTTATATGTGAAATCTGCAATCAAGAGCCGAAATTTATAGGTCACTTTCTCCTTCATTGTAGCTTTGCTTGGACGGTATGGACAACTATTTTGCATTGGTGGGGTGCTCCATGGGTATGTCCTAGGAGTTTTGACTCTCGTTTGGAGTGGTGGTTCAACCATAAGATGAGAAAGTTTAAAAGATCAATTAGGGTTTCTTTGTTCATGGTTACCTCATGGAAAATATGGCTAGCAAGAAATGACTTGGTATTCAACAAGTTCAGTTCAGTCTGGCCGGAAGTGGTGGAGGGAATCAAGATCCTTACAGCTTTTTGGGTAAAATCAGTTTGGCCTAATATTAGTTTCAACGTCCAAGAGTTTGTTTTTTCAATTCAAATAGTCAGAGACCTTAATTAGGTGTCCTTCTTTCCCCTCTGTGTGGGTTGGTTTTTGGCCAATCCTTTCTCTCTTGAGTGTTGCTGTTGGGAGTCCTCTCTGTCAAGCTTTCTATTAGCTTGATCAGTCTGGCCTCCTCTCATCTCTCTCGTGTTTCATTTTACTACAAATATATTTTTGCTGCTCAAAAAAAAAAAAAAAAAAAAACTGTCTGGTTTCAGCTTTTTAGCGGCATAACATCTTGTAGTCCCACTTCAAGTATTGCAAGTGTTTGGTTTCGGTTGCAGACAGAAGAGTTGGTTGGCCATTCTTTTCACATTAAACAGGACAAACTGTTATTTCTTGGTAATGTCTGAAAAAACAAAAAATAAGAATTAATATTTAGGGGAGCAGGGCTAAAACGAAAAAATAGAGTCAAACACCCTTTTTTATTAAACAACCTTCCGATGGACTCCTCAAAATATAGAGTCAAACACCCTTTTTTTAATCTACATATGAATTTTATACACCTTGAAGATTAAACTGTACATTTTGCAGCATGAATAGTACAGCATGACCGAATTTTATTCTCTCATTATTGAATCTCATTTTTAACAACAGATTAAGAAACATGCTCGAACCCCATTCTAAAATTTCTCAAAAAAAAAATATCATCTAAGAGAGAGAAAAAAAAAAAAAAGGCCAAAAGGATAAGGACGAATTATTATTATCATTGTTTTTTGGTGGGTGTAAGATTTGAAAATAAAGCTCAGACAATTTTTTTTTTTTGTTAAAATTTAGTCATGTAAAAAATGAAAAATAAGTATCGGTAACTTTCCCAAAATGTATCCGTTATTGTCCCAAATGTATCCGTTACGTAGCCATGAAAAAGGTACTACTAATTTCTATAGAATATTTCACTTTTCAGTTTGGAGGCTTGTCTGGCACCCTGTATAGTATAACTATTTGTAAAAATTTACCGGCCAGTACAATTTTAATAAGTGATTGAAACATTTCTAAATAATTACAAATATGTATATATATTCTAGATATTCTCTTTACTCTCCTGGAAAATGAAAATTATAAAAAAAAATAAAGCTCCAGCACCGAGTGCTAGAGTCTAGAGGGATGCCCCACAAACTTTTGGAGTTTCTCTCTTTGTTTGAGTTGGTAGGTCTGTCATATCGCAAGGGCACGAGGACGACACGACGTTTGTCATATATATCATAAACTTACATTGTTGTCTTTTTTTTTTTTGTCAGCGTATTTTCGTTTTGTCTATTAAAGCATTTGTAACATTATTATCTAAAATAATTAGTCAAAATATAATTAAAAGCTTTATTTTTCATTTTAACTAGTCACTTTTTAAAAAATTCTTCAACAATACTCCATATATTTGCTAGCCACCTTGTAAATTCTTTTTTAAATACTTACCCAAGTAAAGGTGAAAAAAAATGACAAAATAAGAGAGATTTGTAAAATAATAATATTTAAATTTAAAAATTTACTTTTGATTCTCTACATTTGAAGAGTACTATGAAGATCTTGTTAGAGGATCATTTTTTAGAATTAGTTTTCTAAAATAGTTAAAAGAGTTTTTTGAAAATGCTCTTACTCAATTACAAATGAGTTCAATATATGATTCTTAGAATTTTCAGGGCTGTTTGGGTGAATGGCTTATAAGCCATAGACTATAAGCTATAAATTACTTTCAAAAAATTATTTTTAAAATTATTTTTTTCAAAAAACGTAATTAGACATAAGTTACTTTTTTAAGCTTACTCATCTGATTACATTTCAAAAAAGCTATAAGTATAAATTATAAACGTCCAAACACCTTTTCAGTGTTCCACATATGCAATGGATGAATATGCTTTTGGTGTAATGCTGTTATCTAGTATGATTGAGCTCATAACGCAAAAACAGTTAGAGAAATAATTAGAGCACTTTCGGAATCAAAGCTGCAGACAAGTGCTGATTCAGCAATTTTCTTGAGGAGGATTAAGGTACAAATTTTTAAAATTTTGTAGAGCTAAGGTAGGATTTTTGGAATTTAAAGAGACTGATTAATACAATGTTTTTAATCTTAAATACTCAACAAAAATTTATAGAATATAAACCGAACTAAAAAACTCAAGGGGCCAAAATACTATTAAGTGTTATAATATAAAAAAAATTATAGAATCTAAAATTTAAGAACGTCATTGACGCACACGTAGTTCCGCCACTATAGGCGTTCGAAAGGCAGTACAGGCATACACTATGCATCGAAAGAGTTTCATCGAATTCCAAGAAAGTTTCCGTTTGGATTGGAAGTTTCAAATCCTTTCGACTTCTATATCGATTATATAACTGTCAAGTGGAATGACACAGCCTGTTTGGTACAATTGTTTTTAAGCTTTTTTTAGCTTATAAAAACAAATTTATTTTTCAGTTTTTTTGCTCCTTTGTTTTTTTTTTACTTAGTTTATAAAAGCTAAAATGCTAAAAAAGAAAATTCAAATTTTTTACTTATAAACAAAAAAAAGTAAAATACAAAAAGCTAAATTTAAGTTGTAAGAGCCATAATTAAGCATTTAAATTGCAACATATGCATTCACACAGACATCCTTCTAACACTAATAAAAAGAGGTTTATTCGTGAGGGTTGAAATTTCATTGCAAAAAGACTTATTCACGCCGGCACTTCACATTGTCACAGGCTAAGAAGGCATGTTCTTTGTTGGATTCGAGTCTCTCCGTAGTTTCTTGTTGGAGTCATCCATAGTACACTATCCCATGAGAGAGTGCCTACGATATGATAAGTCCGTTGTGTGACTCTAAACGGGGCCCAACCTGGGTTCTCACTCGCACTCCTAGTGCAATGGGACTAGCGCCTTGACGGGTTTATAATATAATCTAACTGCCTCCTTTTTTTCACACCTATAAAAATAAAAATAAAAATAAAAATAAAAAAAGCATGTTCCCAACTCCCAAGCATTAGATGATTCCTGCAATAGAAGTTAATTTGTCACTTAATTGATCTAAAAATGTAACTAAGAAAAGACGTGTGAAATATAAAGTGTTATTTTGGATCTTCTTCTTCAATTCTGGAGTCATATGGCGTTCAAGATTCTAATGAAACTATGATTGAATACAATATAACTTCTGAAATTACTAAATTGCAATTGGGAAAAACATACAAATCTATAGAAAGAATTGTACCATGAGCTACAATAGTCATAAAATAGGAATTTAAAAGTAACCATTACAAATAAACATACATATCTGTGAAAAGAAACTTTCTTTCTAAAGAAACAAAAAAATAAAATGAAAATCAATATAAAAATTCACACTTATGAAAAATTCATAGAAAATTATCATGAATAGAAAATATACAAACGTTACGTTGTGAATTAAACCTGCAGTACGATATTGTATGGAACTTGATCACTCCATAAACATGCGACAAAACCATAAGTGTATGACCGTGATATAGTAATAACTCAAAAAAGTCCAAAGTTGATCCATAGGAAAAGAGGCTCAGCACATTCTAGAAAACTTACCTTAGTTCATAAACGCTAAAGGAAACACTCCAATAAAAATAAACAAAAAAATCTATACTTTGGAAGAGTTCATCTAATCTAAACTAAACTATGAAAATGAGTTTTAATAAACAAAGAAAAGTTTTGAAACCAATTATTTCAATCAATTGCTGCACTCGAAATTTTAATAGAGGTTTTTGATAATGATTACGTCGTGACTCATTGATTCAGAAGATTTAGTGATAAAAACTGTTATTTTTTAACAATAAAACCTAAAATAAATTAATTTTAAAATCGTAGATGCATACCATTAACTTGTGCAATAAATATACCAAACTAGAGTTTGTGTATAGATATTACCAAGTATAGTCAAATATTTAAATATCTAGGGCTTTGATCCCAAAGAATTGAAAAGAAAGATTTAAACATTGAAAACCAAGTTACCTCCATTATTCACCCAAGATCTTCACAATTATTCTCAAGATGAGATCTAGCTATTCAAAACCGTACTAGATATGCAAAACATATATTAAAAGATTGAATCTGATTACAGGCTTTGAAAACTGCCTCAAAACATGGCTCAATCCTAACTTATATAGGCTTTGAAAAACTGAAGTCCCGTGAACCGTTCGAACGCCCTGACCACTGTTAGAACGGGCGTTTGAATAAGTTCTAATGCACATCTAATGTTAAATCAACTCTCTAAATCTCTCTAACGGGTATCGAACCTAATTCTGATAGTAAATCCGTTTGGCGTACTGTTTGAATGCCTTACGTTAACATGTCATGGATGCTTGCTTCCATGTAATTGTCTATCATTGTTCAACGTCAATATATATGCACAGATAAGAATATTATTGAACCCAAAATCATGCAAAACAATCATATAAGTTTTAAAATGATAAAAAATGAAAAAAGTATTGGCATGATAGTGATGGTAAGGCTCAATCTATGATAGAGAGAAGTATGGGTAGCAATGTTTGATCACTATCTTCAAATATGTCAATTCTCTCTTGCTCTCTCTGACTCTCCACTATTCATTTATTCTTCACCTCTTCTTTAGGTACTACTTCCCTTCAGACACCTTAGGAAGTATGATTACCTTTTCTATATCCATCCTCATCTGCATCCACCCTATGAACTTCTTCCCTTAGTTTAGGCACTTTGGGAAGGATGGTTTCTTTTATGATTATCTTATTCCAGGCAGAATGATGGATAGGACTTGATCATTGGGGTGAGAAGGGTTTAAGATAGTTTTGGCATTTTGTTCGTGATATTGAAGAATAGGCTGTGGTTGGGCTGAAAACTCATCATCCTTTAGAACAAGCAAAAATTGTGTTAAAAGAGCGAATTGTTCCTTTGTTCCATTAATAGTTCTCTCCCATCGTTGATCTCGAGTGATCTCCCATTGTTCTCGAGCTCTATCCTCCTATTATTGAATTTTATCAAACTCAGAGTACACACTTGATTGATATTGCACATATTGGGGAAGTGTGTTCTCTTGGCCCTCTATATAAGGTTGATAGGGTGATGGAACCATGTAAGGTGAAGGAGGAGGTGGTGCATAGTAATATTTTCATGGTAGTTCATAATATTATAATGGAGTTTGATAGCACCACTCTGGATGGTAGGTAGGTGGATAAGGGTGGGGTGGTTGTAGTATGGTAGGTAGGTTGTGGTGGTTCATAGTATTAGCAACATTTATGTAGTCTCCATCTAATTGATGAGGGGTTGCAGGCGTATCCCTCATACCATGTATGCTCAAATAATTATTTATAAATAATTTTAATTCAACCTCTAAATCTCCACATAACAAACCACCAATTTGACAATTTCAAACCAACTTGTCCTGCAAATCTCCACAAAATGTACCACCAATTTAGCAAATAGCACTACTCCAACTCAACTACACAAATAAATAAAAATAAAAATAATTGCTCAAAAATAAATAATGGAACGAAGTTACCCAGGCGAGCTATTGAGTCTCCTCATGGTCGTAGAATAATGGTAAAGTGCTTCCACCAAAATTAAATCTCCAAGGTTCGTCCACCAACGCCAATTGCCAAAGTTTTCCTGGCAACGACGCCAAAAATTAGTCGCTCTGGAAACGTGCGATACAATCACAAGTGCACAGCCGCGATGTAGTAATAACTTAATAAAGTCCGAGATCGATCCACAGGGAAAAAGGGTCAGCACATTCAAAAAAACTTACCTTAGTTCAGAACCCGAAGGAAAACACTCCAATAAAAATAAACCAAAAATCTATGCTTTGGAAGAGTTTGTTTAATCTAAACTAAACTATAAAAACAAGTTTTAATAAACAAAGAAAAGTCTCGAAACTAATTGTTCCAATCAATTACTTCACTCAGAATTACAATTAAGGTTTTTGATAACTCAAATCATTGATTGCGTCATGAGTCTTTGATTAAGAAGATTTAGTAATAAAAGCTGTTATTCTTTAACAATCAAGCCTAGAATAAATTAGGTTTAGAATCATAGATGCATACCATCAACTTGTGCAATAAATATACAAAACTAGGATTTGTGCATAGATATTACTAAGTATAGTCAAACATCTAAGTTTTCATAAATATTTAGGGTTTTTATCCAAAATAATTAAGAAAAGAAGATTTAACCATTCAAAACCAAATTACCTCCATTGTTCACCTAAGATCTTCAATTGATCTTCACAATTGATTCGAGGAGGAGATCTAGCTACTGAAAACCATAATAGATACGCAAAATATATATTAAAAGAATGTGTAATTTACAGAAAAAAATCTCGTGAACAAAAGAATTTGAGTTGATAATTTGAATGAAAATACTTGTATGTCTAAAGTCAAGAATAAATCTTTTGAGGAATTTACATAAATTTTCCCGTTATAGAGAGTAATTAAAACAAAGAAAGTGTAAGTTAAGATTATTAGATTTCAAATAAATACTAATTTACTACTTAGTCAAATTCTTTTGAGATGGACCAATGACATTGCAACAAATCATTCACTTGAGGAAATTAAGCAAAAATTTACCAATTTCATTTTCCATCCGCTAGTATCATGGTACATGTTAATAGCATAAAATTCCAAAAATGAGAGGAGAAAAAAATAGAGTTGTATGTTTCAATCTCAATGACCTCATAACTAATTGTCCTAATCTATAATATAGAATTAGATTAATTTTTAAAAGGAGGAATTAAAAGATTTGAATAAAAAATTCAACAATTTTGAATGTATTGAAGACCTCTCTAACACTTAGAAGCGATGAATTTAATGAAATTTAATATAAGAATTCTAATGTTTTTTAATTTCATATATAACTTTCCTGATTTGAGGTACACCTAAGTTTTAGTGACTAATCATGCATAAAATATAAAAGTTTTTATAAGATTGTAAGTACCCTATTTTTGCCCACTCGGCAATATCTGACCCGACCAGATCCAATTTTCAAACATCGCAACACATACGGGCCTAAAATGACTCTTCCAAACTCTAATCTAGCCAACAGATCGCTTCCCGGACTCACAAGGCCCACTTAAAGCTGTAAAGACCATCATGCCCCTAGGCATTCTAGGCAGCTTCCCAAAATCGCGTGGTCTTGGGAACCAACGTCATCCAGGTAGCTTCTCAAGATCGGGCGATCTCGGGGACCAACACCTTATCAAATTCTAGATGGTTCACTTCTGGCATCTGCTGGCCTGCCAATATAGAATGTCTGTCATTCAGTAGTTCTTCGAGACCAGGCATTCTCGGAGACCAACACCACCCTCACAGGTAGCTTTCTCAGTCCAGCTTTCTTAGAAACCAACACCACCCTACAGGTAGCTCTCCGAGACCGGGCAATCTCAGGGACCAACACTGCACAGGTAGCTTTCTTAGACCAAGCGGTCTAGGGAACCAACATCTAGATCAACACCGGCGCTTACTAGCATGACTCGGTGAAAAATGACCAAACTTGCCCCTTGGGACTCTAGGCACGTCTTGAGAAAGTTCAAAATCCCTCAAGATTGTAAGTAAACCTTTCCAAAGTGATCCTAAATAGTTAGGCGTACTCAACACGCCATCCTGTCCAATTTCGGTCTCATTCCGATTAACTCTACTCAAAATGACCGTTTTGCCCCTACACGCCCCAACATAATATAAATCCCATCAGATAGTGAAGAACCCTTCTAGGACCAACCTCGTACAGTCCGGCATGCTTAACATGTTGCTCCAACCCATTCCGACCTTTTTCAACCAATCCGGGTTGAAATGACATTTTACCCCCAGCGGCTCAAACATGCCCCAAAACTACACCAACCTTGTGTATCGAATGGCGGGTCCCATTATAAACTCCTGTTTAACCCGAGGTGAACCTCACGACACTAAACACTCCCGACCCAACGAAAGTCCCCTGGAGCATCTCACAAATGCTCCGCCAATATTGTCTTTTCTCCCGATTCCCTAGTTATGACGCACTGTCAAACGACTTGAGAAATGCATAAACTAGGGAATTTCTGAAAGCTCGTTCATAGGTCTTTCCATCAATACGGCTTAATCGGATAGATCGCTTCCCGAACCCCCTTATCGCATGGCTCAAAAATTGTCACTTTCAGCAACCCTTGGAGCGTCTCACAGATACTTCGCCAAGATTGACTTTTTCTCCAATTCCCTGATTATAACACACCGTCAAATGACTTGAGAAATGTCTAAATTATGGAATTCCCAAAAGTAATTCCAGAGCACTTTCCATCGATACGGTCTGATTGAAAAGATTGTTTCCCGAAGGCCTCGATTATGCGGCGCACAAACGGCTACTTTTGAACCATATACTTGACTAGAGTCAATTGTCATGGAAATGATCTTCAAAATGTTTGTTTATAAGAGTCCTTTGCATAACATGATTTTTTTCCAAGGCCCCTTTTAAAAATGCGTAAAACCATCCTTCCAAAACCATTAGGTCCAAACCCTAGTTCAAAACCATCTTTCAGCCCTAGGTTAGTTTGACCCTAGTTGTCCATCCTTAGGTCAACCAAACCCTAGGTTAACCTAGCCATGGTTAGTTAACCCTAGATCACCTTAACCTTAGGTCAACCTAACCCAAGTTAGCTAATCCTAGGTCAATCCAACCCTAGTCCAACTTAACCCTAGTTCTCCAAACCTTAGGTTAACCTAACCTTAGCTAGTTAACCATAGGTCACCTTAACCTTAGGTTAACCTAACCCAAGTTGGTTAACCTTAGGTCACCCTAACCTTAAGTCAACCCAACCTAGGTTAGTAAGCTTCAAGGTTCCAATTCAATGACCCCTTTTTCAAATTATTTTTCAACCCAAAAACCATCTTCATAACATACTTTCCCAAAACATCCTACTCTCTTAAGATTTCAAAAATCCACTTCAAAACCTTTTCAAATATTCCTACACTCTACCTTCAAAAATGCCTTCAAGAAATTCTCTCAAACTTGTCCCAACTAAAATGGCTAGACACTTAACATTTTCCAAAAGCCATTTTCAAAGTGATTTCAAGAACTCATAACCCTAAGGTGTCCCTACCTCTTTTATGGTTAAGGATCCAAAGGGAAGGTGATACATTAAGTATAACCTTAAGGTTGTCCATATTAGGGTTTCAAAGCCCTAGGTGTTTTCAAAAACCACTTTCAAATAGCTTTTTTGAAGACAAGAGTATTTTCAATTTCAAACTCTATCTCTAAAGTTTTCAAAACAAGACTCCAAAAATTTTTTAAAAGCTCCCTTGAGTTGTTTCAAAATCAGTTCAAAACCTCCCTGATTCAAATTCAAAAACATTCAAAATTGCTTTCAAATCCAATATCGAAAACATTCCAAACATCCCAAGTCCTATTTCAAATGCATTCTTCTAAAATCTCAAATTCTCTTTCTCCGAAGACCACAAAGTATCTTCATACCATTCCAAAGACCCCAAAGCATCTTTAAACATTCTAATGGCCCTAATGCGTCTATTTTCCTTTTAGCTCTTGCCCAAACTACGAATGACCAGATTCTCACCAAATAAGATACGTAGGCAACCTTAAATGGTGCGGTCATAACTCTTATTTATACTCAAGTTCCCTTTCTAAAACTTTCCATCCATTCAAGACTTCTATTTCAAATTACATTAAACCATCATATTGTTCAAACATATTTTTTTTTTCAAGATTTGCATCATGCATCATTCATCCAAAAAATGATGACCAAACCCCGTTTTCAACACTCTAAAGTGGATATTAAGTGGATAATGGTAACCGGTTATTCTAATAAGTGAACAAAGAATGATTAGACATGTAGGCACTGAAAGGGTGGGGTAGGATGATAATCTTAGGATACCTTCTATACACGTAACCAACCTCGAACCATAGATTTATGTTTTCAAAAGTCCAAAATGGAGATATTTTCAGAAAGGGCTTAAAACTTTCCAAAGGTTGCTAAACAACCTATTTTCTTAAAAACCATCTCTCGAGAAAGTTTCCCAAAACCTTTTTCTAAAACTCTTAGTTTAATCTTCGGATTATATTTAGTTTTAGGTGACCTAACTCGCCTCAATCAAGTTAGGTGGTGACTCTTATTTTTCTAAAAATAGCCCTCAATCCAATCAATTTTAAGTTCAAACTTAGTCACACTCGTCCTTCTAAGAGGATGGGTTCTAATGATAGAGTTCCGTGTTTTTTCCCAAGTCGAAAGGACTTAGTTAAAAACAGGGGTGCTATAGCTGGAGACTTCGCTGGGGACACTTAGAGGGTTAGGCCATTATCATGTCTCTTCACCCTTCACTCACCTAGAATCCCTAGTTAGTTTGTCCAGTTTTACCCACTTTTTGAAAATTTTCTAGGTTCCTAAAATGTTTTTCAAATGAGTGTTACCACTTGTATTCATTGCCTACATACATGTATTACATTGATCACTCATTTTACCCTGCATTAAGTTTGTCAAAAAGTTACTAACTTCTTGCATTTTCTTTTATAGGTAGACTTTGTTCACGTTTCATTTTTATGTCATAATTAATTATCATGAATGTGATGAATGAACATGATGTGATATATGTTGTTGGGTCCTTTCTCCCATTTTCGAAAATTCCACACACACTTGGTGCGCTCATTTGCATTTGCATTTTGCATATATTACCTGGTTACTATCCTTCTAGATAGAAGGGGGAACACTATGTTAACCATGGGCAGATGCTGTATCAATTTCTCAGCCTACGGTCTATTGATAGTTCCCCCGCTCGAACCACCAACCAAAGATGGAGTTTACCCTTTCGGGGGTGGACGTCGGAGGTTTGAAGGTTTAGGAACCAAGCTTTTTAGGAAGCATTAGTAAACCCCCAATCTCATGCTCATGTAGCATCCCATGTATGGCCAAACCTCTGGCAAATTTAAGACACTCGCGTCAATTTGAAAATCAAGGAGGAAAGGGTGACTGCTTTATTTTCCCTTATATTCTATTCTATTCATGCTGTTATGCTGCTTAATTTTTGTCATGTACATATCGTCTAGCATCATAACTACTCATGCATCTACAATCATTTTAAGACAAGAGTTCCCAAAATAACTCAAGTCGTTGCATCTTCAAGTATCTGATTAACCCTTAGAGAATGGCCCGACGACCTTCTCACTCAAATCATGCCAACCAAAACTCCTAAGGGTACCAAGAGACCTTAAGGATTCAAGGCATGCATCAAAGTCATCTCATAAAGATGGGCCCTAATCCCTTTTCGCTCATAGAGATAGGGTCGCCAAGAAGACAAAGGGGCAATTCAAAATTAAGGCCTCTCATCGACCTCCATCAAAGAAGGAAAATTCAAAGACTCAAGAGTAGTTTAGGATCTCAAATGTAAAGATAGAATAGGTGAAAGTCCCAAGGAAAATGTTCCCCTTCCTTGCTTTAATGTAATTTTGAAAATTCAACGTACAAAGGGAATTCATCTCAATAAAGTTGTTATTTCTATTGATGAATAAATGTATGAATGAATGGTGACATGTATAGGTATAGTATTGTATAATAGGGCCAGGGCCTTATCTCTAGAACTTGAGCCAAAGCATCATGCTTAGTTCCCCTCCAAAGGCAGGGGCATCCCTAAGTCATACATTGCATAAAATCTTTCTCAGTCCAGAACCTAACATATGATCATTTTCTTGTTTTTCCTTATTTTTTGTATCCCTCTCTCGTCTCACAAAAGACTAGTAATAGTTTTAGTGAGACCTGCTTGCATTCTAGGTCACCGTTGCTCCTAGAAAAGGAAAGAGAGGAACACGAGTGCCTTCTGTACTCCGAACACCAGTCTTTACCCGATAACAAGCAGCTCAAATGACAAGAGAAGGTAATACTCTAGATCAACAGAACAACTCGATGACATGGGAGGAAGTGAATGAGATAAAGGAAAAGATAGACGAGATGTTCAAGCTCATACAACTAATGGCCTTCAAAGGACCTACCGTGAATCCTTCAGCCTCAACGACCCACCCCAAAGAAACTAAAGCTACACTGCCAAGGGTGGTCCTGCAAATTGATAATACGGGGAAGAGCAAGGAACTCCCCAAAGTGGTGCACATCGAGGAAGGAGAAGAAGACAACCATGAAACCATCCTGTTGACTGTTACATCAAAGAAGGAAAACCTGGATCCCTCTCGATCTCAAGATACAAGGATTAGAAGAGTCCCAACGTAGCCTGCAAGGTCATGACACTTTCAGTGGGATATCTTATGATGAACTATGCTTATTTCTCGATCACCCAAAATCACCCAAATTCAAGATGCCCGATTTCCAAAAGTATTATAGAAGTGGGGATCCCATGGCTCACTTGAGACTATACGCGGGTGCATTAAGCGATCATGGGAACAACCCCAAACTCTTGATGCAGCTATTTCAACATAGCCTGATTGGACCCACCCTACAATGGTTTGCTCATTCAGATTTGAGAAAGATAACAACTGGGACGGAATTGGTCATGGCCTTTCGGTCCTAATACCGACGCAACAGTGACCTCACCATGGATAGGTGTGCCTTGATGATGATGACCCAAGGGGAGAAAGAAAGCTTTAAGAGTTATACTCTAAGATGGAGGGAGGTAGCTGCTTAAGTCAACCCCTCGCTAGTGAAAAAAGAGTATGTACAACTGTTTGTGAACACTTTCCAAGGCCCATATTATGAATGCTTATGCCTAAGCAATGGGAAGAGTTTCTTTGAGCTAATAATGCAAGGGAAAATGATCAAGAATGGATTGAAAACTAACAAAATCACTGAGCCATACACTAAGACAGGTGAGGGGTTCGCAAATGCAGCAAAGAAGGTGGCAACCACTTGAGGTATTGGCAAGAAAGATGGAGAGGTATCTACTATCCTGTCAACACAAAAATAACCATACTATCCCCAATATCAAGCTCACCACAACCGCCTCCTCCTATCGTCAACATTCCTGTCCCTAATGTCCAAGCACCTGCTCCTAGACCTATTGCTGCTCGACCGTACCTCAACCCTAACAGAAACAACCGGCCAAATTGAGAATTCACTAGCTTAGCATGTACTCAAACAGACGCTTACCATGAGCTCCTCAAAGGATTTAAAGGGGTCGGGAATGACCCGAAAGGCCAAAAGGATTTAGAGGTATTAGACTTGAAAAATGATGACAAGGTTTGTTAGAGGGGTCGACCGAGCTATTAGGTGTAAAATGGTCAACCATGCCAGAAAGCTGTCAGGATAGACTCAGAATGTCCCAGAAGAAGACTCAAGATTTGGAAACATTATTTAGAATGTTCTCAAAGGTTACCGGTTTGATACTCAGAGCTGGTGTGGTCAGAAAAGGTAACCGGCCCACCAGGGGCAAAACAGTCATTTTGCACCAAGTTTGCCGGAATTGACACTGAATGATCCGAAAAGATAACGAAAGGTCAGGAATACTATAAGAAGTATTCTCGGGAGGTTACCAGTTTGATACCCAGAGCCGGTGTGGTCTCCGGGGCGCTCGGATGCTTGGGAGCAAAATGGTCATCTTAACCGAAAAGTCTCAGAATTCGCCCGAAACAGACTAGAAGGCACCTAATCATGCTGGATTGCCTTTAAGACAATCTTGGAAGGGTGTACTTACTGTTCTGAGGACTTAGGTACTTTATTGAGAAACGTGTCAGAAATGGCCCTAGGGGCAGTTTGGTCATTTTTCACTGAAGTGGGCTAGTAGGCACTGGTGTTGACTTGGGTTTTGAGTATTTTTGCCACTCTGATGGCAGTCTCATGATACAGGGGTTTGATGGCAATTCCCTATATTGACTTGTTTGCAAGTACTTCCGTTATTTAAACGGTTGCGATGTTTAGGAGTACTTCCGCTACTCTGACTATTTGCGATCATTACCAAGACTGCTTGATCTGGGGAAGCTGCTAAATGGACTTAGCACCTAAGGAATCAACTTTCTCAAAAGGCGTGCCAAACGGACATTTATACATTGGCGGGCTAGTAGGCACCAAAGCTAGACCGTTCTACCATCTAGGAGACTTGGGGTCTCATCCCGGTCGACGAGTTTGAAGGGACTTACCATTCTAAACAGTTCACTCAGAAACGTGCTGGATTGGAGGGTCTTACCACCTTAAGGAATCAACTTTCTCGAAAGGTGCGCTAGATTTAATTAGAATTAGAATTGGAATTGGAATTGGAAATGGAATTAAAAAAGGGACTTACTGTCTTCGAAAATACGTGCCTGTTAGAATTGGACCGAACATTACCCCTAAGGGCATTTTGGTCATTTTTGCCTCTATTTGGGCTCGGCGGACCCTCGAAGCGATGTATTGACGGGATTAGACATGGGAAAGTTGATTTGACTCAAAATGTGTCCACATTGGCTTGAATACAAGTCTGGACGGACTGTAGAATGCAGAGCGGTCAAAAATGGGGTGCTTACAGATATGGGCTGGGGCATCGATGAGCCAAGAATACCAAACCCGCCCTTCGAATTCAGTGAACGTAATCTAGATAGCCTGTTTGCTGAAATCAACAAAGAGGAAGTTGAAAAGGAAATTTTCAAAGAAAAATCGCTGCAAGTCCTAGGGGAAAGCCTGGAAGATGCAAAAGTCGAGCAAGAGAAAACCAACCAACTAAATGAGGACCATCAGAGTTCCCAAGATGGAATGCACGACCTTAATGACCCAGTTGGGGAAGGGAAAGGAAAAGAAGACATCCTCGATTGCACTATGGCCCCCACCTCTACCATTCTGCAGTTAGTGCATCAATTTGTCCAGCACAACTGAGTGAAGAAGTTGGCGGATGGAACATGGAGGAGGCCGGTGTGATCCCAAAGCCCACCTGAAGAAGTGACTACCAAAGGGATGTTCTTTTTGTTAAACTCTGCCTTTACTCTTGTTTTTGTTACCTCTTCTTTGAATTCTACTTTTTGTTAATCAAGAGCTTGTCATGTACACAAAACCTTTGAAATAAAAGAATTTGAAGTTTACATTTATCATCTTCGGTACTTGTCTTTTTTTAGAAGTTTCCCCTTTCATTGTTATGCCTTGACTTGAAAAGGGGGATAGTATATGCATCCTCACCAGTGGAGATCATTTTCGATCCAAATAGATGAGACACTAAAGAAAGAAAAGAGATAGAGGATCACAGAAGAAGGGTGGCACTTGGAGAATGCCATAACAAGGCAGTTAGCAGTTAGACCCTCAAAAAGAAGAGAAGCCATCGTTTCAAATTCCCTAAACAGCAAAGCAACGCTTTGAACATCTCACTCGAACTGCAAGTGATTTTTATTCAAACACCCTAACCAAGAACCACCCCCCACACTGGGGCAAGTACGAGTAATGAAGAGTTTCAATTGGCATTCACCTATCTCAAAGGATGATGCTATAGTTTTAGGATTGAACTTCATAGACTAAGCAATCTTGTCTGAAAGGAAGAGAGGTCATCTATTCTTCTACCATACAGTTTAAAGGGTCCCCTTTGAAAAAGCCATTTTGAGCCAAATTACATTCCTTCGACAAATCCGTTTTGGTGATCACCGCCCGCAATGGGTGAAAAGCAAATTTGGACAGAAAAAGGAGGAAATAGGAACGTGAAATAAAAGAAAGCTTCCTCATACATTGAAAAATAAATAAATAAAAATAAAATAAAATGAAAAATGATGAGACGCCCCGAGAAATCAATAAACAATGCAAATAGCAGTGCTGGGGCAAAATCAAGAGAAACAATGAACCCTATATGGGTAAAAGTTTGTGAAAAAACATGGCGAATACCTAAAAGAGAAAACTAACAAGGAAAGGACCTAAAGAGGAACAAGTGTTAAAAGAGTGATCATCGGTCTATAATAAACCCGGGAGAAGTGCAACACCTTGGGCCTTCAATACCCTTCCTTTCGAAAACCCCATAACCTAGCCACAATATAACCCGAGGCAAAGTCCTCTCGGATTAGGGAAGATTGCTTAGTCTAAACAAGTTCAAAATAAAATGGCGACATTTGTAAAAGAAAGGTGAACAAAATAGCAGAACCTTACTCAAGGCCATTGTGGGCATATTCCATTGTAAACACCCCATTTTTGACCGCTCGGCAGTCTACACTCCGTCCAGACTTGTTTTTAGGTCATTGTGGGCGTATTCCAATCAAAATCGATTTTCTAAGTCCAAATCCTGTCTGTCTATCGCTTCGCGGGCCTGTCAGGCCCAATAAAGGCAAAATGACCAAAATGCCCTTAGGGGCATTGTCTTTTCCTTTCTAACTCTAACCCCTCTCTTGAGACAGTTTATTCCTCGAGATGGTTCCAATCTAGGAACGTCTTTTCAGAGACGATAAGACCCCTTTCCAATCCCTCTCTCGAGACAGTTTATTCCTCGAGACGGTTCTAATCCAGGCATGTCTTTT
This sequence comes from Euryodendron excelsum, assembly GCA_033060915.1. Taxonomy (NCBI): domain Eukaryota; kingdom Viridiplantae; phylum Streptophyta; class Magnoliopsida; order Ericales; family Pentaphylacaceae; genus Euryodendron; species Euryodendron excelsum. The sequence goes on along the minus strand of CM065399.1, from coordinate 1,044,092 downwards.
CGAAGACGGTAAGACCCCTTTCCAATCCCTCTTTAGGGACAGTTTATTCCTCGAGATGGTTCCAATTCAGGCACGTCTTTTCGGAGACTGTAAGTCCCCTTTCCAATCGCTCTTTCGAGACAGTTTATTTCTCGAGACGGTTTCAATCCAGGCACATCTTTTTGGAGACGGTAAGACCCCTTTCCAATCCCACTCTCGAGACAGTTTATTCCTCGAGATGGTTCCAAATCAGGCACGTCTTTTCGGAGACGGTAAGTCTCCTTTCCAAATCCTCTCTCGAGACAGTTTATTCCTCGAGATGGTCCGAGTAGCGAAAATACTCATAAATATCACAACCGTTAGAGTATCAGAAATACTCACAAATAGGTCAATATAGGGAATCGCCAACAAACCCCTCTGTCACGATGACCGCCGTCAGAGTGGTGGAAACACTCAAAACCCAGGTCAACACCAGTGTCTGTTAGTCCACTTCGGTGAAAAATGACCAAACTACCCTTTGGACCTTTTCCAAGACTTTCCGGTCAATATGACCATTTTGTCCCTAGGCATCCGAATGCCCTGGGAACGACACCAGCACTGGTTATCAAACCGGTAACCCTCTGAGATTACTTCTTATAGTATTCTCAACCTTCTTTTACCTTTCCGGATCATTCCGAGTCAGTTTCGGCCAACCCTGTACAAAATGACCGTTTTGCCCCTAGAGGACCGATCTCTTTTTTCGACCACACTACTCTGGGTATCAAACCAGTAACCTTCTGAGACTGCTTTTTGTAGTGTTCTCAACCTCCCTTTACCTTTTCGGATCATTCCGAGTCAATTTCGGCAAACCCGGTACAAAAATGACCGTTTTTGTTTTTTGTGGGCCTGGTTTTCTTTTTCCGATATCTACGCCGGCCTCCGGGAATCAATATTCTGGGCATACCTCTGGGATCTATTTCTTAATTATGTTGGAAGACTCCTTAGTCTTCTGTCCGGGACAGTCCAAGTGCTGTTCCAGGCAATTTTATGGTACAAAATTGTCCTCGTTTTGCCCTAGTGGGCCGGTTTCTTTTTCCGACCACGCTGGCTCTGGGAATCAAACCGGCAACCTCTGGGAACATTCTAAATAATGTTTCCAGATCCTAAGTCTTCTTCCGGGACAGTCCAAGTCTGTCCCGGCAATTTCCTGGTCCAATTGATCGTTTTGCCCCTAAAGGCCCGGTCAACCTTTCGGACCTATCTTATCCTCATTTCTTAAGTCAAATACCTCCAGGACACTATTTAAGTGTTCCTGCTCTTTTTCCGACCATCCGGGTCATTCCCGGCTCCTTCAAATCATTCCTGGACTTTCCGAAGTCACTCCTAGTGAAGCCAGGCTAAAAATTGCATGGTAGTCACTAGTACAGGCGCCCAAATCTAGTCAAAGATACGTTGCTTGCCGACCATAAACATTTCCTAAATGGCTGGCACCACTAGTAGTGGCGCCAAGCCAGAAAATGGCCTGGCGCCACTGCTAGTGGCGCCAGTGTAAAATTTGGCCTAGCGCTACTGCAACAGGCGTCAGTGTTGTTCAACCTCTATAAATACAGAGCCTCTTCTAGCATGAAAGGGATCCGCAAACTCAAACCAAAAATCATATAATTCGATATACAGAGCTCGAGCACTCCATAAACCCTAGCCTCCTTAGGTTTCCCAAACCCTAGCCACCATACACAAACCTTAGCCTCATACACACTCCTATACATCTCCATACACTTATACACTAACCTTTAACCCTCCTAAGACTTGAAGAGTTGTAATCTGAAGTTTGAAACTTGAAGACAACTTTTGAAGATTGAAGACGAAGACCGAAGATCGAAGACAAGCAAGGCGCGCAAAATAAACAAGACATACGGTAGGCTCCCTATTTAAATTTCAGCACTTCCCCCCTCTCTCTTCTCTCTTCTAACCCACTTGGATTTTCTCTATTTTAATCCCCTATCTCTTTCCCCCCCTTTCTTTGAATGCTTGAAACAAGGGGATTCCCGGTCCGTGTGTAGGATTGGGCTATTGAAGAGTCACTGTGTCGGGGGCTTTCTTCTAGTCTAACCAAAGACCACGTGGGTCCGGTGCCCTTGATTATGTAGTGAAACCTTAACCTTTTCACGACCCCAAAATTGCATTGTGCATATCATGATCTTCCATCTTCCAAAAATTTGTTTTCAAACTCGTTTTCAAAATCGTTTTCGAACTTGTTTTCAAAATTGTATCAAAATCTTTTTTTCAAAACGTGTTTTCAAAATCACAATCCTAGGGTGATTCTAGTCTTTCCATGGGTAGGGTTGCTTTAGGAAAGTATTACATTCAAAGTGACCAATATGGTCCATATTTTCAAAATCTTGTTATTTTCAAAACCGCTTTCTTAAAGTGGTTTTAACCTTCTTATGGTTAGAATCACTTTAGGAAAGTGAGATGTTTTTACACCTTCCAAAAGAAATCTCTTCCTAAAAATCTCTTTCAATATACTTTTCTAAAACTCTCCTTTCCAAAGTTGTTTTCTAAAAACTCTTTCCAAAGATCTATTTATCAAAACCTCCTTTTTTAACTCTTTTCTAAAACGCACTCTTCAAAGTCCACTTTCCAAAAATGTTCCCTAGGTCTCTTTCCTAGAAAAACTCTCTCCAAAAATCTTTCCAAAAACTCTCTTCCCAAAATCTCCCTGCTAGAAACTCCCTTCTAGGATTTTCCTTCTAAAATCTTCGTTTTCAAAAACATGCTTTCCAAAAACTCCTCTTTAAAATCTCTTTCCAAAAACTCTCTCTTCGAATTCACTTTCTAAAAACTCCTCCCTAGGATTCTCTTCTAAAAACCTTCGTTTCCAAAAATGCACTTTCCAAAAATTCTTTCCTTAGAGCCCAAGTCAAGCCGTAGAACTCACAATTAGGAAACCCTAATTTTCTTTCCTAAAACATGGTTTTCAAACTTGCCTTAAAACTTAGGTTTTCAAAACCTCTTGTTTTCACATCCAAAATATACACATTTTCAAAACCTCTTTTCTACGTCAAAACTATAGTCTTCCAAATCTAGGGTTTTCAAAACTTCCTCTTTCAAGTCCTTTCCCAAATCTAATCTTTCCATTTAGGAAACTAGATCCTATCCTCCGTTTTTGGAAACAAAATCAAACTTTCTTTTTTAGAAACCAAATCCAATCCCTTCCTAATCCAACTCTTTCCTAATTCAAATCCTTCCTAAACTTCCACTTTCCAAAATCTTAAGTTTCCAAAACTTGAATATAAAAATTTTTCCTAATTCAACCCTTTCCTAATTCTACCTTCTTTTTAAATCTTAACTTTTCAAACCTAAGTTTTCAAATCTTTCTTAAACTCGAACCTTTCCTAATCTCAAATCTTTTTAAATTTTCAAATTTTCTAAATTCTAAACTTTCCAAAACTTCAACATCTTTCTAAATCTAAGACTTTTCTAAACTCAAAACTTTCTTAATTCAAACATTTCCTAAATTGGAAACTTTCCGTTTTCAAACCTTTCCTAAAACGAAACTTTTCTACTTTCAAAACTTTCCTATTTCAAAACTTTCTAAATTCAAAACTTTCCAATTTTCAAAACTTCCCTAAGTCGAAACTTTCCTAATTCCAAAACTTTTCAAAAATTAAACTTTTCAAATTCGAAACTTTCCTAAATCGGACCTTTCCTAATTCGAATCTTTCCTAAATCCAATCTTTCCTAATCTCCTAAACCTTCCAAGTCAAATCCAATCCTTCTTTTTGAAGTCTTTAAGTCTAGGTTTCCTAAAACTGAGTTTTCCAAAGTCAAGGCTTTTTAACTCTTTTCAAATCAAAATTCAATCTTTTCAATTTCAAAATTTTAAATTCCAATTTTCAAACCTCTATTCAAAGTTCAATGTCTCAATCTTCCAATTCAATCTCCTTCTTCAAATCAACTTTTCTATTTTCAATCGGACTCCGGTCCGAACTACGACTGACCTGATTCCTCCAAAAGGATACGTAGGCAACCTTTATAGGTGCGGTCACAACATTTTTTAAATTTTAAATTCCTTCATATTTTTCAAATTTCAAATTCCAAAATCTTTCCAAACCTCCAATCTATTTTCAAATTTTCAATTTCAAATTTCTATTTTCAAATCTTTACTTTCAATTTCCAAAACTTTTCAATTTCAAATCTATCTAGTTTCAAATCTCTTTCAATCCAAATCAATTTTTTTTCAAATTTATTTCCAAATCTATTCTCCAACTCTCTCTTATTTTGCACTTGCATATCATGCATCATGTTAGTTTCTTTTCAAGCATTGTCTTCCAAAGTAGATAGGATTGAACATTAGTTAGTTAAAGACTCTCATAGGTGAATCTAAGGTAGATTGACATGTAGTTACCGAAAGGGCGGGGTAGGGTGATGGCTTAGTGCGTCTTCCCTACACGTAACCAACCTCCGAACCTAGGATCACTGATTTCAAAGATCAAAACGAAGTTATTTTTCAAAAAGGGTTAAATATTTTCCCAAGGTTGCCAAACAACCTGTTTTCCTAAAAACCCTCTCTTGAGGAGATATTTTCAAAATAGTTTTTCAAAAAACCCTAAGTGTAGTCTTCGGATTATTCTTAGTCTTTAGGTTACCTAACTCACCTTAATCAAGTTAGGTGGCGACTCCAAATCTTTTTTCAAAAGCCTTTTATTTAAATCTATTTTCAATTCAAACCTAGTCGCACTCATTCTTCTAGGAGGGCGAGTTCTAACGAGAGAGTACAGTAGTTTTCCTGCTTGTGTGAGTATTCCTCGAGTGCGAAAAATTTGGGCGCGACACCCATTTATGGATAGCTTCTCTTAGTTGGAACATCCATTTTGATGAAGCTATAAAGTCTCATAGTTTCAATCAAAATTTGAATGAGCCATGTGTCTACCAGATATGTTGATGATATCCTACTCATTGGGAGTGATGTAGGAGGGTTATCAGCGGTTAAAGTGTGGCTTTACCATCATTTTGATATGAAGGACTTAGGAGAGGCTAGTTACATCATTAGGATCAAGCTTTTACGAGATTGGAGAAATAGGATGTTGGGCTTATCCCAGACTACATATATAGATAAGGTACTAGTCAAATTTGCTACACACAATTTCAAAAAAAGTTTCTTACCTTTTAGACATGGGATTGCTCTATTTAAGGATCATTGTCCTAAGACATGTAAGAAGGAAGAGCACATGAAGAGAATTTCTTATGCTTCGACTGTAGGAAGTCTCACATATGTTATGCTTTGTACTACACTGGATATTTGTTTTGTAGTTGGCATGGTTGGTAGATATTAGTCAATTCCAGGAAATGAACATTGGATTGCTATAGAGCATATTCTTAAGTACCTGATAAGGACTAGGGATTATGTGCTCATATATGGTGGGAGCGATAGCCTGGAGCCATTAAGATATTCCAATTCTAGTTTTTAATAAGATATGGATTCAAGAAAGTCCACATCGAGATATGTGTTTACCTTAGGTGGTGGAGCCATAAGTTGGAGGAGTGTGAAGCAATCTTGTATTGCTGATTCCACCATGGAGGCCGAGTACTTAGCAGCTTCAGAAGCACTTAAGGAGTTAGTTTGGCTTTGGAGATTTCTCTTGGAACTTGAAGTGGTACTACTGGCTAAAAGCCCTATTATACGTTATTGTTACAATAGTGCTGCAATAGCTTAGTCGAAAGATCCAAGAGACCACAAGAAGGGGAAGTATATTGAGCAGAAGTATTACTTTATTAAAGAGATAGCTCATAGAGGAGATATAGTGGTGACCAAGATTGCAACAATAGAAAATCTTCTAGATCCTTTCACAAAGTCATTAACTATTAAAGTTTTTTATTCTCATGTAGAGGGCATAGAACTTAGGTGTGATAGGTTATGGCCTTAGGGCTAGTGGGAGATTGTTGGATTGTATGAGCCCTAAAAGCCATATTTATGACATTTGATTAATTAATATATTTGATTATCTCTCTTTGTTTACATTCATTCATACTATGTTGGCAATCATATATATGTATGAGATGTATAAGGTCCAGGAATTACAATTAAGGTGGATCATGTCTATGGATGTGATTCATACATAGAGAGATATGATTGCACTAGCTACTTATAATTCTAAACTTAGTTCATAGTCAGAGTGAGCTTGGACAACTCACTTGGTTGGGTATAACACATGTAAGCTCTATTCTATAGAATGGTTGGTCTCGACTGTTAGTGTAGTTGACTTCAAGCTATTATTTATTCTTAAAAAAGTTAATATTTATTTTTTAAATAGAATTTTTTGGGAAATAAATAATTTGCGGTTAGACTGGATAGTCTTAGATAAGAAGTAAATGTGTCAAGATGATAGTTCTTTAGCTTGGCGCCAATTTACGAATACCGGTAGTGGGGATTTATCTTTGTGGTAATTAATAGGATAGGGGCCTTGAGGTAATTTCCTATTTTGGGAGATCAATTACCATCATTTAGTGGAGTTGAGGCTAGTTTCACTAATTGCTATATTCATTAAGGGTTGATGTGCAATTATAGCAACTTGGTGTTAGCCTAGAATATGAAAACCCTAGAGATCCCCCCTTGCACTTGGAGAGACACTAGTATATATACATACAAGGGGGGTAGCCGGCCACACTAAGAAAAAAAGGGAGGGAGAGGAATTTTAGTCCTAGTGGTTTTGTGTGTGTTCTTGTGAGATCCCACCATCTCTTACCATCCCTTGTGCCTTTGTGATCAAGGGAAAAAAAAACCCTATGTCAAGGAGGCTTAAGCCATCAAAGGAAGAATCCTAATCTAAGGAGGCTCAAGGATTTAAGGAAGAACCCTAGAAGAAGGAAACTCAAGTTCTTCAAGTGTTCACATTATTTAGGGTGTGCTACCAAACCCTACAAGGCATGATCTTTATTTCATCTTGTTATTTATGCATAGATCAATAGAGACACATGAGTATGATCTCAAAGTCCTTTTTTTTTTTAAAATGCTTCTATAAAGGTTTTTTCAAAAATCGTCAATTTGAAGTTGGAATTACAATTGATTTAGAATCATAGATTAATACCATCGATTTGGATAAAATCAACACACAATTGCTAAATCATGCATTGAAATTCTCAAACATAATCAATAATCTAAGTGTTCTTATGTATCAAAACTTCAATTGTTAAGAATTGAAGATTTAAGAAGATAGAATAATGAAATTAGATTTTACCTCCATTGAAATTCTTGAGTTCCTTTAATGATTTTCACAATTGAACCCAATTTGGAGAACTAGCTACTTGAATCCATAAAGAAATTGACAATTGAATTAAAGAAAGCCTAAAATTACTTAAATTTCATTAATAAGAGAGGAATTACAATGAAAATAAATGTGTTTCTTTCTCTAAAACTACTCTTAAAAAGCTGCATCTAATTATATCTACGTACAAAAGATTTAGATCCTCAAAATTGGGCACAAAACTACTTTAAATAGGCTAAAACATAATAGAGTTGCCATCAACTGTGCACACGGTGCTTCTTATGGTGAAAACGGCTCTCTAAATCTTGCTCATAGTTTTACAAACCTGAAAAAGCATGCACACGGCAGTATTCACCATACGCGCAGTCACTATTCACTGTACGAACACTATTCACCATGTGCATACTCACTATTCATCATATGAAGCACTATTCACAGCATTTTTTTATTGTTGCCCAAATTGCTCCAAATTAGGCTCGAAATTTGTCCAAAGCAAAATGAAGTAAGTTAATATTATAATATAATTAAAAAGACATATAAAATATTAAACTGAGGCTAACAAAGAACAAGTTAAGGTGTTATAATTGTACTTTTGAAGTACAATCAAGAAGGGAGGTGACCAGTGATGTAGGAAAGATGATTTTCCAGAGAGGGAGTGGGTCTCTGGTTTTTGCTTGGTAGATAAAAGAGGGAGAGGGGGAAGAGAGAGAATTACTTTGACTCTAACCAAAAGTTGAGTACACGTTAAGATGAGAGATATAAGCCATGAAATTTTAAGGGCAAAATTGTAACTTCATTATTGCCATTAGTTCTATTGTTTGACAAATTCTAACAAGTGAGGTTAGTGTAATTTTGAAAGCATGGAGGGAACTGTCTTAGTTTTCAATTAACCTCAAGGGAGATTAGTGTAATTTACCCTTAGTTTGATGATACGTACCGTTATTGGCCTATGGTGTTCTGTTAGGAAAGGTTTTAAGATATATTGTATAACGTAATATATTAGTTGCTCCCTTTTAAAGATGAAAGGATCGGATGAATAAGTTTTGCAACTCAATCCCGCAACTCCTTTTTCGTATGCAACTCACATGTATATTGGATCATTTCAACATGAGTTGATTTAATTTTTTTCTATTTACACAGGCATGTGAGCACACATCTGAGGGTAACTATTTTATTTGACAAAATTATCAATAATGTTAGAACATAATGTATGTTAGTTTTCTTATGTGATTAGTTTTCTCTTTTCTATACTTGCTTTGCTCAACCCTCCAATCGTACCTCATTATAGAGGACCGTTCATAGTAAGAATACTACACAATTCATTATGATACGGAGATATATATTCTCTCTCTAAGGTTTCTATTCTCTTGTTCTTGTCCAATCCATTTTTCTAGTGTCTTTGATGAAAGGAACTAAATGTTCTTGGTCAGATTTTATTTGATGTTTCAATCTGTCTTTTTCTTCTTCTTTATTATTATTTTTTCTCATGGCCTTTAAGGAAGAAATAGATGTGGGAGCAGGAATTCAGTTATCACTGCCTAAATTAGGAGGACATGTTGCACTTAGGTCCATTGGTAGCAAGAAAATACTGTACAAAAACATGGGTACAAATCAAGAACCTTGCATCTAATTGTTATCAGAAACGATTTAAGTAAAATATACATTACGAGGAAATTAACATTAGAAAAATACCTCTCTCTCTCTCTCTCTCTCTCTCTCTCTCTCTCTCTCAGCCACTTTCTGTGTTAAGGGGTCCTAAGAAATCTACATCCATGGATGCAAGTTGCCTTGTTTCTAGGGCTTCCATGTCTCAAGCAGTTTTTGTTAGAGATTGCATGTGATTTCATTGACTTACACAATATATGTTATAGGCACAACATTTACGTATGGTTATGAACATGATATCAGGTGAATAATTTTGGGGCTATGAATTTATTATTGCTAGTTAATGCACTGTATATATGCCAGTGTTACAACATACGAATCACATTCAGTCACTCGCAAAGTGAACCAAAACCAATCTTACCTAATGCCCCCAAAAAATTGAAAATATGAACACTTAAATAATTACAAATTGACAAGAAAATACCACATTTACTTGAAAAGCAATTTTAGAATTAAAAGTGGAAAATTGCTTATTGCCACCAGAATTGGCTGATGCTAATATTATCGTAATGTATTTTTAAAAAACAAACTTCTTAATCATTATCACCATGATGTGCCGATACAGTAAAATACGATTGTATTATCTTATAAATTGAAAGATCAAAAAAAATTTTTTTTTTCTTTTGCTAGAGGACACTTTGGGTGCCAACGCGCAATATTTACTGGATTTCTCCAGTTAGGGTACTAATTACCATGAGAGGGAAGCTCTGAATACAAGACCTTTGCCTAGTATATCAACATTTGCATTCGGTGGTTTAATCTGCAACAAGTTTAAAGAAATTTTTAGTAAATTTCAGCAGTTTGAACAGAATTCTCCATGCACACAAAGAAGACACTAGCCTCTTGTATAGTGCATGATGCTTCTTAGTGACTTAACCTAAAGATTACAGTGAGTTAGGCCCGTGTTCATGCCAAATCATGTAATGAAAGAATAAAGTAGAGATTAATCAAGCTCCTATATATATTCTCTAAAGTCCATTGCTAGTTATCGACATTCCTTAGCAAACATAACCACAGTATAACTGTGTTCGACTAAACCCACTGGTGTCGCAACATTCCTTTGCTGGGGGACCAACCTAACTTCTGCGCAAGGGAACGATGGATTTTCTAACTACTGAATGAAGACAAAAATGAGTATCAAGGATGTGCAATGATTGTATGTATCCACGAGATTAGATCTTTTCTTCATTTTCTGTTAAGACAAGCTTCTTTCTAATTTACTTTTAAACACTAGAGAAGCACTATATTTTATCTAACTGTTAAGGTTTATTGCATTTGTTCACTTAATTGTATTTAGAGCAGAGTTATCATAACTGAATCAGTGTTTGAACTGATCAACACATTGATCAATTTAATGGTTCACTGGTTGAACCGCTCATATAATTAACAAAAATATATTTAATAGAATATAAAAATTAAAAGAAATGGTCAATAATTTTTTGTTTCTTCAGTTCATCAGAAGGGATTACAAGAAAGATCGAAATTGGAAAGGGGATCTGGGGGAGGAGAGGTTCGAACTCTTGACCTCCCAAAGGAAGGCCAGCAACTATTGCAGTCAAGGATATGAATTCAAATAAAAGGAGTTAACGATCGTATGGAGGTGTTTAGGCAAACTTAACAGCGTTTGGTTATAGGAATAAAGGTCAGTTAGGTAGCTGGCAGAGAAGATGACATGTCATACCAACATTGGGTGGTCGATTTGGCAGTTGAGTTAGTTATGCAATAGCCCTACTCGACTCTGATTAGGGAATAACAACCAGAGCACTTATCAGCAAATTAGTTAGAAGAATTGCTTAGAATTAGTTAGTTAGTCCATATCAAATTTTTAGCAAAAGATGTATAAAAGGGCCATCAAGTGTAAACATTCGATATGTGATTTTCTAATACAATTTGTGTTTCTAATTTATCCCCTAAATTGTTCTTCTCCTTAACCAGGTTCATATCAAGTGGTATCAGAGCGACCGAACCTCCGGCTGGCAAACCCACCACTGATTGAAATGTTGTTGGGGATTGCAGAATTTTTCACGACTTGGCTATAGTGCATATGCATACTACCAAAAATTTTGATTTGCTTAGCATAGCCTAATCTAGTGATTAGAATCATACCTTTAAATCTCTCTAGTTTGATCCCGAATAACAAGTATCAGCAACAAGCACGAATCAACTACACAAACTCAACCTTCGGACTTCTATTGTATCCCTCGTATACGCCTCTAGAGAGAGTGGGCTCGTAGCTACTAGGGTTTCTTTTCCTTACAAAAACGTGTATCTCTCAATTATTAGCAAGTGTCACCCTAGCTACTCTTAGAGTACGTATATATAGAGATTACAACAGGGACCATATATTTAGTATAACTAGCGCTTCCTACACAAATAAAGATTCTTAATTCAACTAGAATTAATCCTAATTTACGTAAATTATTACTAGGGCTTCCTTGCGCTGCTAATGTTTCTCCATCTTCTTTGATTACAACAGATTGTATTCTCCATAACGATGGAGTAACAGAATACAAGGAATCAAAATCTGCAAAAATAGTAGAGTTCTAGAATACAAGAAATTTTATATCTCCAAAACATTGGAGTTCTCATGCTTCGAAAAATAATTATTACATCTTATTCTATGCCTCCTTAAACTGAAGTTCACAATCTAAGAATCATGTGAAAACCATAATCACACCATATACATTCATGTGACCATAATAACTAGGCAGAACGCTACAAAATAGAGGTTAGCACAAATCCACGTTCTACCCTAAGCATGCATGGAACTAATATTTGGAGAACATGGTAGGTATTATACGTATACATTATCAACCAAGGCTCTGATACCAATTGTTGAGAACTACAAAATTTTTCACGACCTGGCTATAGTGCATACACATACTACCAAAAATTTTGATCTGATTAGCATAGCCTAATCTACGTGATTAGAATCATACCTGCGAGATCTCTCTGGTTTGATCCCTAATAACAAGTATCAGTAATAAGCACGAATCAAGTAATAGCAACAAGCACGAATCAATTGCTCGAACTCAACCTTTATACTTCTGTTCTATCCCTCGTATACGCCTTACTCTAGAGAGAGTGGGCTTGCAGCTGATTGGGTTTCTTTTCCTCACAAAAATGTGTATCTCTAAATTATGAGCAAGTGTTACTCTAGCAACTCTTAGAATATGTATATATAAAGGCTACAACAGGGATCATATGATTAGTATAAATAGGGCTTCTTATGCAAATAAGGATTCCTAATCTAACCAGGATTAATCCCTACTTACGTAAATTATAATTTATACCACTAATGAATTATAATTGCACTCCCTGTTATACTAGGAATTATATTTCAAGCTCCATATTATTAAATGCTTATTTATTTTCCCACGTTATGATTACAGATACCTGTCTATTAAATTAAATTACTGATAATTAAATTTGATAAACTTATTTAATTCCTCAAGACCTTCCACTTAACTTATTTGATATGTCGGATTCATAATCCATCTGTAGGGTTTGACATAATCAAAACTTATAAGCTTCCTCAAAGGGGTATCATCACTCCCTATACGGGGACGTGGATTCCATCAATAATTAATATTCACCATACACGTAATGTTATTGTCCAACTCACTGAGTTTATTGACCTACAAAAAATAGGCAGAAGAGATCAAGGAGCTTCGACAAGAATAGGCTGATGTGATCTATGAGCTCAAAGGAATGATGGTTTCCATGAACGTCAAATACGATCAATTGGCTCTAAAGATCTCTCCTCCACCTGCAGATCCCAGTGATTTATCTAATTCTACAAATACTTGGGTAAATACTCAAACTAGATATACAAAGATCGACTTTCCAAGATTTTTTGGAGAAGATTCTTCAGGATGGATCTATAAATGTACTAGATTCTTTAAGTTTAACAAAATTGAAGAGAATCAAAAGGTGAAATTGGCAACAATGCACTTTGAAGATAAAGCCTTGAGGTGGTTTCCATGGTTCAAAAGCAACAATGACAAACTTATTTGGGAAGAATTCATATTAGCACTTAATACCCAATTTAGTGATAATGCTTACGAAGACGCCATTGGAGAGTTGACCCAGCTCAAACAAGTTTCTATGGTAAAGGTTTAGAACAAAGGTTTGAAGAATTGGCTAACTAAACTAAGGATTTATCATAAACATTTTTTGTAAGTTACTTCACAAGAGGGTTAAGGGAAGACAACAAAGCGGGGGTGTAGATGTTTAAACTCCACAGTATTCTCCAAGTTATCAAGCTTGCTAGGCTTCAGGAGGAAAGTATTGAAGCTCTGATAAGAAGATCTAGATTCTAGAACAGAAATTCCTTTTCCATCAATAACAATAGCAACCCAATTGGTACATTTAATGTTCAAACTAATCAAGGTCATTCTTTTATCCCAGTCAAGAGACTTACGGAGAAAGAAATGGAGGCAAGAAGACATAAAGGTCTCTACTACAACTGCGATGAGAAATTTGTGAGAGGACACAAGTGCCAAAATAAGCAATTGTACGTTCTTGAAGGAGAATGAGAGGACACAAGTGCCAAAATAAGTAATTGTACTTGCTTGAAGGAGAAGAAGATGAGACTAAATCAGAATGCAAATAAGAACCAACTGAGGAAATAATTGAGGAGGACGAATAAGAGGAACAACCTCAAGAACCAACACAAATCTCAGTCTATGCTTTATTTGGAAATACTTCATTCAAGACCGTGAAAGTAAAAGGCAATATTAAGAAAAAATTGGTTATCATTCTTATAGATTTTGGGAGTACTCATAACTTCTTAGACTCGAACATGGCAAAGAGAATTGGGTGTGAACTAGAACACCACTCAACCTTTGACTGTTTCAGTGGTAGATGGAAACAAAATCAACAGTAACTCCATTTGTAGGGAATGCACATGGGAGATGCAGGGTACTCTACTCACTTATGAGATGAGGATCTTCTCATTGGGAGGTTGTGATATGGTTGTAGGGGTACAATGGCTATCAACCCTTAGGCCTATCACTTGGGATTTCTTGAGTATGGAAATGAACTTCAAGTTAAATGGTAGTAGACATGTCTTGAGGGGTTGCAGAAATGGAGAAGTTTGACTCATTGGAAGCTAGAAAAGGAAGAAATTGGTAAATAAAGACTATCAGGAAATGGTAGCCTAGCTATGTTTAATTCAAAATAACGAAGAAGAATAGGAGCTTAAACCAGATATGGATCAACTGCTAGAAGAATATAAGGACTTGTTTGCTGATCTCAAGGAGCTTCCACCTTCCGGAAACCAAGACCAGAAAATCATATTACTAGAAGGAAGTATGCCTCCCAACATCAGACCTTATAAGTACCCGCACTTTAAAAAAAAATGAAATTGAAAGGATAGTCCAAGAAATGCTAGCTACAGGAATCATTTAGGACAGCTCAAGCACTTATTTTTCACCTATGTTATTATTCAAGAAAAATGACAACACATGGAGGTTATGTATAGATCATAAGGCCTTTGACAAGATGACCATAAAAGATAAATTCCTCATTCCTGCCATTGATGAACTACTTGATAAGCTCCATGTTTCAAAATACTTCTCCAAACTTGACTTACAATCTGGCTACCATTAAATCAGAGTGCACAAGGAAGACATCCCCAAAACAGCTTTTCAAACTCATTAGGGGCATTATAAGTTCCTTGTGATGCCATTTAGTCTCACCAATTCCCCTACCATATTCCAAGGTCTAATGAATGAGACCTTTAAACCCCACCTCAGAAGATTCATTCTAGTATTTTTTGATGACATTCTAATCTATAGCAAATCATGGGATGAACACAAGCAACAATTGAGAGTTGCTCTAGACCTATTAAGAAACAACCAACTTTTGGTTAAAAGATCAAAGTGTGCCTTTGGCCAAAGGAAGGTGGCGTACTTGGGACACATTAACAGTGATCAAAGGGTGTCTGCAGATGCTGAAAAGATCAGATGTATGTTAGAATGGCCACAACCCAACAATTTGAAATCCCTCAGAGGATTCGTAGGCCTTACAGGCTACTACAGAAGGTTTGTTTAAGGCTATGGGAAAATTTATGCTCCATTAACCAATCTATTAAAGAATAACTCTTTTTAATGGAATGCAGAGGCTGAGGCACCTTTGAGAAACTTAAAAGAGCCATGGCAAGAACTCATGTATTGGCTATGCCAAAGTATGGTCTCGCCTTTGAGATTGAATACAATGCTTCTGGCTCAAGAATTAGTGTTGTACTAATGCAGTAAAGGCACCCCTTTGCATATACTAGCAAAGCATTGCCGAACAAACATTTAGGTCTTTCAACTTATGAAAAGGAACTGATGGTTATAAGTATAGTAGTAAATAAATGGCAACATTACCTATTAGGGAGACACTTTGTTATCAAGACAAACCACCAAAGCCTCAAGTACCTATTGGAGCAGAACATCACCACCCCTCTACAGTAAAAATGGATAACTAAGCTACTAGGTTATGATTATGAAATGCAGTATAATGCTGGGAGTCAAAACAGAGTTGCCGATGCATTGTCTAGAATATATGAAGGTACTAGACATTTAGCAGCAATCACATATGGTACAAGAAGTTTGGATGGATGAGTTGAAAGAATGTTGGCCAAAAGATTCAGAAATTGAGGGCCTAATTATAGAATTAGAAGCACAGAGTTCACAACACCTAAGTTATGACTGACATCAAGGGATATTAAAGTATAAAGGTAGCCTGGTAGTGCGATCATCCCTTTCCTTGAAGCATAAGATCTTACAAGAAATTCATAGTTTAGTTGTGGGAGGACACTCTGGCATAGGCAAAACTATCAAGAGGATTGAAAGGTTTTTTTCATTAGAAAGGCATGAAGAAGGAAGTTCAAAAATTTGTTCCCGAATGTACAGTCTATCAGAGAAATAAAAATAAAAATGTACGCATGCTAAGGTTAGTGCAAACCTTACCCATTCCTTCTCAAATATGGACTGACATCTTTATGGACTTTGTTGAAGGATTACCCCTCTCCCAAGGGAAGACCAATATTATGGTTATCACTGATTGACTCAGTAAATATAGACATTTTATCTCACTTGCCCATCCATGTACTGCCCAAGTAGTGGCACAAGTCTTCATGGATTGCATTTTTGGACTTCATGGCATGCCAGCCTCCATTGTCATAGATCACGACCCTATCTTCATGAGTAACTTTTGGAAAGAGCTTTTTCGCATTCAAGGCTTTGAGTTGAAACTGAGCTCCTCCTATCACCGTCAAAAGGATGGTCAAACTAAAGTCTTGAATCAGTGTTTGGAAAACTACTTACGCTGCATTACGAGTGACAGGCCCAAGGAATGGAATAGATGGCTTCCTTTTGCCGAGTGGTGGTACAATACTTCATATCATACAACTTCTCAAATGACTCCGTAAGCTATCTATGGATGTTCCCCACTTCACCATAGCCAATTCTTTACCCAGGAGTCTTTTGTTGCAGCTATCAACAATGTATCGCATGATAGAGACCACATCTTACGTGTAAAACCCTAATTTACTTAGCATCATGTTTAGTTTAATTGCATATGCTGTTAAGCGTTATTAAACTAATTGAGGAGCTTGATTAGCATGATTGAATAAGAGCATGTTATGGGGGGATTATCATATTTTTTAGCTTGATTAACTATCTTAATCAATGATTAATTAGCTTAATTAATCTCCATGCTCAACTTAATGTTAATGATGATTAATTATGTTAATCA
This sequence comes from Euryodendron excelsum, assembly GCA_033060915.1. Classification (NCBI taxonomy): domain Eukaryota; kingdom Viridiplantae; phylum Streptophyta; class Magnoliopsida; order Ericales; family Pentaphylacaceae; genus Euryodendron; species Euryodendron excelsum. The sequence goes on along the minus strand of CM065399.1, from coordinate 1,027,458 downwards.
TGTGGATTAGTAGTGGATTAAAGAAGCAAGGAGGTGCTAGGCAGGGGTTGTAACCCTAAGCCACTTAGGTGTGTGCATCACCTAAGTGAAGTGTGTGCATAAGGTGTGTGTGTGGTGTGTGCTTCATCTAATGGGAGGTGTGTGCTTGTTCCTAGCATTGTGTGTGCATGTGGCATGTGGCATTATAGATACACCTTGTATCTATAGTTGGCTTGAAAGCCAAGGAGAGAGGAGCTTGTTAGTAACATTTGTGTTTGGTAAGGAAAAGATAGTCTAAAAATGTGTTGTTGCATATTTGTTTCATTTGAATTCCATGAGTAGCGTGCTTGAAAAGACCTATGATTGCATATCCTTTTTAGAGTTTATATTCTTCAATGCCTTGCCTCTCTCTTGTGCTTTCACAATGCAAAAGAATATCTAGAGTGAGCTGCTTATTAAAAAAAAAAATTACTACAAATTCAAAAGAAATTTTATGCAATCATGACCAAGGAAAAGGCTAGCCATGAGTGTAGAGTAAAAGCTACTATAGACGTTCACTGAAATGTGCAACTTGGTTTGAAACGTTATAGAGAAGGCTACCTTGGTCACTAAAGTGAAAGCTGCCTTCGGCCTCAAAAGAGTGAGCTATTGAGAGGTGTTATGCATTTGAGGGGGAGCCTTTGCATTTTTGAATATTAAGCTTTGATTGGCTTTTAATCAGGTTGATTTTCATGTTAAATGATATCTCTTGTGAGTTATTGATTCAAGTACTAAAAAATATGCTCTTGTTCTTAAGGCTTGATCATGCTATTCTTGATGCTCACACACTCACTTTGTCATCTAGTTATGACCATCATCATCTTGTCGAAAACATGATGTGATCTTCATCTTGGATATGTCTTTATGAATTTGTGTACTTGATATGTGTGTTTGAGCTCTTGCCATATGAATCTCTTGTATAGGTTTCTTAAAATTTGTGATTGTCAAGTCATTGATATGTTTTTGTGTATATTCATTTAAATCTTATGGTTGCATTTTGTGTCAAAAAGGGGGAGAAATATTTTGTTTAGTGTCTTGTTTCTTACTTGATGTTTATGCATGTGTTGAGGGAGAGTATATCATTGTAGTATTGGTTGAGGAGGAGTAATATTACTTGCTTTCTATTTTACCTCTCCATTTACACTTGATCTTGTGCTAAGGATTTATCACCAGATGAGTTGCTTAGGCTATAAAGAGGGGAGCTTGGTACTTGTTTCTATATGTTTTGGGGTTGTGAGTGTTTTCAATTTAATCTTTTGATTTTGTAAGAAAATGGCCAAAGGGGGAGATTGTTAGGAAAATTAGCTCATTTTTTGCCACATAAATTGAGAGGTAAAATCTCTTTATGTCTTGTGTGAGTCTTAAATGTATTGAACATATTGTAATGACCTTAGATGTTAGGATTTTGCCTCCATGAAGCCTCAAAGGAAGAATCAACAATAGCTAGATAAATTTTGAGAAGATGGGAATCTGTCTTTAGTAAATCAGTTCTCTTACAACTGGTTTTTGACCATGATATTGTTCAAATTCGAAAAGTCTCATTAGAGGAAAAGTTGTAGATCTTTGAGTCTTCTTTCCAAAGAGTTTCGAATCTCATCAATCTGGCACCAGAGTAAAACGTTATGGCTACATTACTGAAGACTGCACCATAGACTCCGCCGTGACACACTTCAACTGCGCCATGGCGCACTCCCCTCTGCACAAATATTCAAGTGGCAGAGACATGCGCCCTTAGGAGCACCAAACTATGCCGTGGCGCACTAGGATAGCTTTTTGGCTCCGAATTTGCTTTCCAGCCTAACACTAAAAAGGTAAAAAGTAGCTTTGGTCCATCAAGGAATATGTGGGAGGAATCTTAGCTGGTATAGACTCAACAAGAAACATTATTTACAAGTATAAGTCATATATACAACTTGTCCATACACTTGTGCACATGGAAATCAATTTGCTCATGCACTTGTGTACACGAGGATCAAACTTGCGCATACACTTGTGCACATGGGGATCAAAGGGAGAGAGATTCTAGGGATTTCTTCTTCAGCCAACAATGGTTTGTAGTAGTTGCCATAATATATATATGTAGAAGAGATTCAAGTGGGTTGTAAGGGAAGCATAGAGGGAGAATAGATTCAAGTATTTTGTATGTGCACTCTCCTACTTGGAGTCCTTTACTTCATATGTTAAGAGCCTACATGTTCTAAGAGAACTCTTCATCATACTTTCCTTTATACCATCAAAGAGAATATAGTAGCTTATGGTGATTCTAGTTGCTAGATCGAAGAGTTTCATCGTAGACTCGGTGGAGAATCAAGTCCTAAAACGAGTTCATGGATTCGGATGGTGTACAAACTGCAAGTTTCAATCCTAGTTCTGGATTCAATGGTGTGAAAGGGTTGTAAGGCATTATTATACTTATTCCTTATATAGTGCTTGATTGGAGTTGGACTAGGTCCTGTGGTTTTCTCCCGTAAGGGTTTCCACTCTAAAAATCTTATGTGTTGATGGTTGTGTGTCTTGATTTATGTTTATGGTTTGCTTTAGATTAATCATTGCTAACACTTAAAAAAATGAGTAGAGACCTATTCACCCCCCCTCTAGGTCCATCTTAAGGTATAAATCCATATCACCAAAAACACTTTGTTTTTTCGAGGCTAAAAAGTGTTATTCACTTAACCGAATGATGAGGAGTTTGTGAGTTTCAGTGGGGGCAATAGAGTGTATTTTACAGCTTAGGTTCAAACAAATACATATAAACAGTGCAGTTTCATAGGTTTCTAAAGCATGCAACTGCCACATGTTTACTATTGCTACTACTTTGTAGAATATAAAAGCTAGCTTGTGTTCTGATCCACCTTAATTATTTTTACATACTTTTTTCTCATTTACCAATCCAACATTTTCACACATAAGCACAAACATTTACTGAGTCATATTAGTTATACCTGAGTTAGGGGGATCAACAGAACTATACCCTTCATGTTTTTAATAAAATACTTTTTATGTGTCTGCAAACCCCCGCTTATTAGCTGTTACAAACAAATTCCATTCTACTCAGATTTTTAAAAAATACGTAACGTGACTTATCCAATAAGATTACAATTAATTTGCTAGGGTGTGAAGTTCTTATTGATACTTACAACATAAAACCTGTAGCACACTTCAATGCAATCATCAAGGATGATAAGGGCTTCACATGATCATGATTACAAAACTACTCTTTTATTCCTGATTTACTTACTCCACTAGTCCTCTGATGTTCACTTATTCATGATGTACATTCTTAGTTCTCAATCATCTATAGGTATTCTCAAAATGTTATTTGTGCAAAGAAAGTCAATATTGTGCAGCACTTTCACCTTAAAAGATTTTTCCAACAATGATTTAGATCATGAAAGGTATCCACAGTCCCTGATTATTTGCTTAGCTCTTGTTCTAATTATTGGAATTGAGAATATCAGGCAGCGGCTATGACAAGGGATTATCAGTAACACTAAATGGTTCGAGGTAATGAAGCAGGCCAATCACTCGGTAACTTTTTTTTGTTAATTTTGAGGGCAACGAAATAGCTTAAGTTTTCCATGCTCAAAGTTAAAGAAGCACCAAAGGGAACTATTGTAGATATGGGAGCCTTTTTGGGATGTCCCTGGATTGTGAAAGCTGAAACCTTGTTGCTTGGATTGTGTTAATGTACTCTATTCTGAGCATACACAGTTAAACCTCTGTCTGGTTTTTGAAAGTTGAGTAATAGGATAAGTAAGTGAGGGACCTCCACTGATACTTTTATGAACTAAAGCAATAGTAATCACTGAATGAATGATCATGGCTTCCAGTCAAAGTAAAAATCAATGAACAGACCAAGGTTTGGACATGGACAATAGGAGCCATTTGTTGGGTCTCAAACACACTCTCACACACCAATAAATTGGAAAAGGATTTCACTATAGATATAGAGAGAAAAACAAACAGAGGAGGAGGAGAACTCTCTCTCTCTACTCACTCAACTCTTTACACAAAAAACTCTCTACTTCGTTGCTTGATCATCTCCCTCACATCCACCCTCTATTTATAGGGGAAGGGGAGCTGATCTTTCTTGACAAATCAGTGGGAAATTCATGGTTGATGGCTATCTTGACTTCTCCTTCTTCAATCTTGGTGTGCTACGGTTGATGACCGGTGGTGGAACCTTCTTTGGGTTGGTGGGTATGAACCCAACAATTCTCCCCCTTCATACCCATTAGAGGAGAACGCAATCTGTCGTCCTTCAGTTGACGTCCATTCCGGCTATGTCTCTACATAGCTCGGGCTTCTCACGAGTAACCACCTTTGTCAACATATTTGCCGGATTCTCTTTTGTGTGAATCTTTTCGAGCTTTAACAGCTGTTGATCCATCACCTCCCGTATCCAATGATAGTGAATGTCGATATGCTTGGTGCGGGAATGGTACATTGAATTTTTGCTCAAATCCAAAGCACTCTGACTGTCACAATATACCTTGTATTCCTTTTGCTTGACTCCTAGCTCTTGGAGAAACCGCTTTACCCACAACATTTCCTTCCCAGCTTCCGCTGCGGCGATATATTCTGCCTTCGTTGTAGATAAAGCCACACACTTCTGCAGTTTGGACTGCCATGATACAGCTCCCTCTGTAAAAGTGTAGAGGAATCCTGATGTTGATTTCCTACCATCAAGATCACCGGCCATATCTGAATCTGTATAGCCCTCCAAGACTGGTTCAGCTCCCCCAAAACATAAGCATAGCTTTGATGTACCCTTTAGGTACCTGAGAATCCATTTGACTGCTTCCCAATGTTCTTTTCCTGGGTTGGATAGAAATCTGCTCACAACGCCTACAGCATGAGCAATATCTGGCCTTGTACACACCATTGCATACATCAAACTGCCTACTGCTGAAGAGTAGGGTACTATTGCCATTTCTTCCATCTCAGTCTTCGAGGAGGGGCACGAACTCTTGCTCAGCTTGAAGTGATTAGCTAGTGGAGTATTGACTGGCTTGGCATTTTCCATGTTGAACCTTCTGATCACCCGTTCAACGTACTTTTCTTGTGATAGCCACAACTTCTTGGCTTTCCTATCACGAACAATTTGCATGCCCAAAATTTGCTGCGCAGGGCCTAAGTCCTTCATATCAAAGGATTGAGATAACTCCTTTTTCAGCTTACTAATCTTGGCAGCATCCTGTCCAATGATCAGCATGTCATCCACATAGAGAAGGAGTGTCACAAAGCTACCATCCGAGAATTTCTGAATGTATACACATTGGTCTGCAGCAGTCCTCTTGTACCTATAACCCACCATGAATGAGTCAAACTTCTTGTACCATTGTCTCGGTGCTTGCTTCAAGCCGTAAAGACTCTTTTTCAATTTGCAGACTAAGTGTTCTTTCCCGGGAGCTTCAAACCCTTCTGGCTGTTCCATGTAGATCTCTTCCTTCAGATCTCCATGGAGAAAAGCTATCTTGACATCCATCTGTTCAAGTTCCAAGTTCAGGCTGGCTACTAATCCGAGTATAACTCGAATTGAGGTCATCTTCACTACCGGTGAGAAAATCTCGTCAAAGTCAATTCCTTTCTTCTGTTGAAATCCTTTGACGACCAATCGAGCCTTGTGTCTGACTAGCTTTCCACTATCATCTTTCTTCAGCTTGAAAACCCACTTGTTTCTCAAGTCTTTTCTACCTTTGGGAAGCCTTATCAAATCATAGGTCTGATTTTTGTGCAAGGAACTCATCTCTTCTTGCATGGCTTCCATCCACTTGCCTTTGTCTGGATGAGTCTGTGCTTCCTTGAAGTCCTCTGGCTCCCCCTCATCAGTGAGCATGATGTAGTCTGATTCCGGATATCTGGTCGACGGAGTCAAGACACGACCTCTTGCAGATCTTCTTGGCTGAGGCTCGTTAATTTGAGGAGGTACCTCACCAACTGGTTGTGGAAGTTCTTCTTCTTCTAATGGAGGGGGTTGTTGCTCCCCCTGCTCAACACCCTCTTCTTCTTCTTCATCTTCTGGAATTACCGCCTGCATTCCAGTATTTGTGGTGAGCTGAACTGGTGCTGGATCTGGAATCATTTCAGGAACATGGGAATTGGAACCACTGGGCTTAGTTGGTTTCTCATAAAACAGGTTCTCTTGGAACACAACGTCCCTACTTCTGATGACATTCTTTGCTGCTGGATCCCATAGTCTGTAACCATCCTCTTCATCTCCATAACCAATGAAGATGCATGGAATGGATTTCATGTCGAGCTTCTGTCTCTACTCCTTGGATACGTGTGCAAAAGCCTTGCACCCAAACACTCTCAGGTGAGAGTAGGAGACATCCTTCTTGCCAGTCCACACCATCTCTGGAACTTCAAATTTTAACGGCACTGATGGTGATCTGTTGATCAGGTAGCAGGCAACACGAACAGCTTCACCCCAGAATGGCTTTGGCAGATCAGCCATACTGAGCATACACCGGGTTCTTTCCACAATGGTCCGGTTCATCCTTTCGGCTACTCCATTGTGCTGTGGGGTGCGTGGGACGGTCTTCTAGTCGCAGATACCACGTTCGGAGTAGTATGCCTAAAACTCCTTGGATGTGTACTCGCCTCCATTGTCTGTCCGGAGGCACTTCAACTTCTTACCAGTCTCCCTTTCCACCATTGCGTGGAAGATCTTGAAGTTCTCTAGTACTTGATCCTTGGTCTTCAGAAAATACACCCATACCTTTCGTGAAGCATCATCTATGAAGGTAACAAAATACCTGTTACCGCCCAATGATTCCTCTTCAATGGGACCACAAACATCAGAGTGTACTAGGCTCAATAACTCTGCTCTCCTCCATGTTGAGGAACTGAACGAGACTCGATGTTGCTTGCCAAACAGGCAATGCTCACAGGGGTTCAGTGCAATCTCCTTGTTTACTGGAATGAGAGCCTTCTTTACTAGCGTGAACAACCCTTTCTCTCCCATGTGACCGAGTCTCTTGTGCCACAGATTTGGTGACGCCTTATCTTCAACTGCATTTAGGCTGTCTGAACAAACCTTCATATGGGTTCTGTATAGCGTGCCGCAAATATGCCCCCAGGCGACAACCAGGGCACCTTTTGACAGCTTCCAAGTGCCATTGCTGAAGCGGTTGTCATAACCCTGTTGATCAAGGGCTATCCCAGAAATAAGATTAAGCCGGAGGTCGGGCACATGTCTGACATCCTTCAACACCATCATGCAGCCATTGTTCGTCTGGATTCTAACATCACCAATTCCCATAATCTTTGATGAACTGGTGTTCCCCATTCTCACAGTACCAAAGTCTCCAGCTTTGTACGTCGTGAAGAACTCACTGTGGGGAGTGGCGTGGTAGGAGGCTGCTGTGTCTACCACCCATTCAGAGTCTTGGCTAGCAACGTGGAGGCACGTCTCTTCTTCCACGGAGAGTACTGCGACATCTCCCTTAACAGTGACTAGGGTGTCACCATCTTCCTTGTTGTGTTGGTGATTGCCTTGACCTTGCTCCCTTTTTAATTTCCGACAATCCTTCTTCATGTGACCTTCAATGCCACAATGATAACAAGTGAACTTGCCATGTCCGTCATTAGATCTGCCAGGATCTTGTGACCTTCCTCTGCTTCTGCTTCTGCCTCTACCTCTTCCTCTGCCTCTGCCTCGGCCTCTGCCTCGGCCTCGGCCTCTTCCTCGGCCTCTGTTATCTTCTTGCGGCCTCCCCCTACTTTCTGTAGCGAGGGCATATGATTGCTCCATGCCAGCTTCCTTCCGTCTGGCTTCTTCATTGAATAAGGCATCCTTGACCATCACCATGGTGAGTTTGCCATTTGGGGCTGAATTATTGAGAGATACCACCAATGTCTCCTAACTGTCTGGTAGAGAACTAAGAAGCAGGAGGGCTTGTTCTTCATCGTCTCGCGGCAGGTCCATGGCTGCGAGTTGGTTCACATAGTTCTGGAATTGACTCGTGTGCTCAACTATTGAAGTACCGCTCCTTAACTTCAAGTTTACAAAGCGCTTCATCAAAAGAGCTTTGTTTCGAGCGGTTTTTGCTTGAAACAGATTCTCCAGCTTTGTCCAGAGAGTGTATGCGTCTGTCTCCTGAGCAACATGGTGGAATACACTATGGTCAATCCATTGTCTGATCAGACCGATAGTTTTCTTGTTCTTCCTTCTCCACTCGGCTTCCGTTGTGTCCGTCGGTTTCACCCCCATGTCATCCAAGGGATCAAATGAATCCCGACAGTTCAAATAGTCCTCCATTCGAGACCGCCAAATGGCGTAGTTCGAAGAGGTGAGCATAATCATAGCTCCTGAGGTTGATGTTGATGGCTCCTCCATGAATCTACTCTTCAATTGGCTTGTACAGTACTATAGAAGTAGAATTTGCCAAAACAGAGTGCACGGTTGCGTCCGGAATGGTGAAAAACCTCAAGAATGGCTCAACTGAAAAATTTTAGTTTGTTCAGGGGTCAAACTGTAATTTTCAAAAAGTTCTGGGGCCAACTGTAATTTTTGAAAACTTCTGGGCCCAAATTGTAATTTTTGAAAACTTCTAGGGCCAAACTGTAATTTTCAGAAGTATTGATGACGTGGCAGCTGACTGGGTGATGATGTGGCGCTGACTGGGCTGATGACGTGGCGGTTGACTTGGTCAACGATGACGTCAGCGATGACGTCAGCTTGTCTTCTCTGGCGCCGGTGACGTCGCCGGCGTTGACTTGCCGGAGCAAAACTTTGACCGGCTCGTACGGGCTCGTTTTAGCTCCGTTTTCAACGCAGTTTGCGCCGTTGAACTCGTATCGACGAGACGAACACAATGGTGTGATCGAAACACAATTTCGGTGACTTTGATTTCTGGGCAGCGGTTAAAAAATAGCCAAAAAAAAATACTCCGGTCACTCTAACCTCGCTCTGATACCACTTGTTGGGTCAGAAATCAAACACACTCTCACACACCAATAAATTGGAGAAGGATTTCACTATAGATATAGAGAGAAAAACAAACAGAGGAGGAGGAGAACTCTCTCTCTCTACTCACTCAACTCTTTACACAAAAAAAACTCTCTACTTCGTTGCTTGATCATCTCCCTCACATCCACCCTCTATTTATAGGGGAAGGGGAGCTGATCTTTCTTGACAAATCAGTGGGAAATTCATGGTTGATGGCTATCTTGACTTCTCCTTCTTCAATCTTGGTGTGCTACGGTTGATGACCGGTGGTGGAACCTTCTTTGGGTTGGTGGGTATGAACCCAGCACCATTTGCATGTCAGGACCCATCAGCATACATATTGAAGCCAATAAAAAGAAAACCATATAAATACATAGAAGTAGGGAAAACAGAAAGAGGAAATGAGAACATGTATGGGAGAATTCTTTAAGAACAGGGCAGAGGTTGAAGGAAAAAAATTGTTATGTCATATATATGTATACCATTCAGCATATATAGATGCACTTACTTGTACACTCTAATTGAGTATCACAACATCGATGTATTCATCCCCTATCATTAGTAGTAGCAATTTCAGTTTGCAATATCGATCTCAGAATCATCTTTGAGGCCATATTTCTCCCCAGTGGCTCTCATTGTTTTATACACTTCAAGCATTGTTGGCCTTAGATCGGGAGAGGACTGGATGCAATTACATGCAATTCCAAGGAACTGTAAGTTCTCATTGTCAAACCCTTTCCCCATCAAAGATTTGTCAACGACATTGTATAATCCAGAAGAGCGATTCAAAAGATGCGCTGACCTTTCAACTAAATTACCATCAGAAGTACGTAAAGAAGAGTCAGACACTTTACTAAATTCCTCCCCTGTAACCAGCTCAAGAAGCACAATTCCAAAGCTGTAGACATCTTTCTTGACAAGATCCAACTCCACAGAGTTGCCATCTACAATGAAACTCCTACCTGAAGCAGTGTCATTTAGATTAACAAGCTTTGCCTCTCCAAAATTGTATATCTTCGGCTCAAAACTTTTATCCAGCAAGATACATTTTGAACTAATATTCTGATGGGCTAATCCAAAGTTGCAGTTATAATGGAGCCACGCTAGGCCTCTTGCTAGCCCAATTACAATCTTAACCCTCGAAGGCCACTGCATAATCTTGGTTTTGCCTTCCCTGGAATGTAACCAATCATAAAGGTTACCCTTTGGCATATATTTATAAACCAAGAGCCTCTCCTCCATTTCAAAGCAGAAACCCAGGAGTGGTAACAAATTCTTATGTCTCAATCTACCCAGAGTCATTAATTCAGCTAAAATTTGATCCTCAAAATGCTGTGAATCATGGAACCTGTTGATGGCAAGCAAGCAACCATTTTGAAGCTTTGCCTTGTACATCGTACCCTTCCTTCCCACACCGATGACATTATCTTCGCTAAAATTGTCAGTAGCTTTAGTGAGGTCCACAAAACTCATCCGGAAGGCGACTTTCTCCAATGTGGATGTCTGTGAAATGAATTCATTGAAGTGGTTGACATTGGGTCGACATGAATAAAATAGAATATAGCATCATATCAGAAAAAATTGTAATCTCATCTTTTCCCGTTACCTAGACTAGCACTCGTGATCAATATATTAGAACGTTGTGGAGCATTAATGCTTTTAAAAGTACTGTTGGTAGTTAATGGCATTATAGGCATCAGCAGAGGAGTTTCAACACTTCAGATCAGCGGCTATGGAAAAAATTATGCAAATTCATTGTTTTGGAAAGTATGATACCCCTAAAAAGTGATACATGTTATACAGGTGCTGGTCTTATATTTAGCTGATGCATAAACGGTATTATGGACTTGTCTAATGCATACCTAGGCTAAATAATAAAAAATATATATATACAAAAATTGTATGTATAATGATATGGCTAACCTGGGAAGTACCTACCATTTTAAAATGAAGTACAGAGCGAGATAAATTTTAATAACATATATACCACTCTCCCTCGTTGGTGGATTTTTCTGTATGAAAAAACAGCGAAAAGATAAATTTCTAGAATGTTTATATTGAAAATGATAGGTAATGTGAGACAATAGTAGTCCAGCCAAGAAATGAGTTACAAGAAGACAAACATTAAGTGTTTACTTTGATGGTACCTTAGTGTTTTCCCTTCTATCACTTCTAATTGGATTTTGGCTTCCTTGAGCTACCTTTTTCTTTATTTTCTTCATCCTCCTCTTCCTCCTCCTCCTTGTCATCACCTTCTCTAGATCACAAAGGTCAGGCATATAAAACAAAATAACAGCAAAAACAAAAACAGCAGCGACTGACCATCCAACCACAAATCCACTAATGAAAATAGATTGATCATCATTTTCGGCAGTTGAGGCACCATTTGGAGTCGCATTAACAGCCATGGATACGAAAAACATATAAATCTAGAGACACCAACATAAAGTCTTGGAAAGCAAAAACACGAAAGGTTTTCAAAAAAGAAATAGTTAATTGCATGTGAGAAATGGAGTTGAAGGATGACATACTCCACTCTAGCTTGAAGACCGAAACCCCCTCCAAGAAAAACTGATAGAGTTGGAAGACATATAGAGACAGATTTATACCAACGCCATTTTGTGGATGTTATGATAATTGGCTGAACATCGTTGTTCTAGTCAAGACCCAGAATTCACGCTAGTAAGTCTTACACAGAGAGAGAGAGAGAGAGAGAGAGAGAAGACCTCTTCCAGGTCAACTACTGAAAACTGATCAAGAATTTCATGGGCAAATTTTAAATGGTTTTGTGAGAGAAGCGGGAACATGATTTAATTACACAATCTTCATGCATAATGATAGAATGATGTAGCTATCGGTAGTCCTTTCATTTTTAACTAAAACACTCACACTCTAAAATTTTATAAAATTTATGTAAATGTTATAAAATTAACTGAATGAAATGACAATATTGTAAAAGTAAAGAAATAAATCGCTCAAACCCTCATCTTATTTCATCTTACTTATTATTTCAATATCTAAAAACCTCCTTTTATAGACATACATTCGTAGAGAAACATAATGAGGAAAAATCAGAAAATTGGTGTTCCAACCATACCAAGAGGTGAAGCATACCAAGGGGTGGAACATAAAATAATTAGTCATCACGGTGGTCATCCACTACTCTATGTATTTGCAATAGAAAAAAGTGAGACTACAAAGTAGTTGCGTGGGCGGGAGACAGAGAGTGACACAGATGAACACCGAGAAGAGTTGGGCCGCCGGGTCCAGCACGGTTGGAGAAATTGTGTGGGTGGGTAGGGCATATATATATATATATATATATTTTGCTTTTGCTGTCTATGAAACTGACCAAGCCTTTTTAGAACAGCTTGGGGTCAACAGGCCAAGGTTTCCTCACCTACATATTTGATCAATTGAAGTATCCAGAATCTATGTATATATTTAATTTATTGGGTTATGTTCAATGTTAAGATAACAAAAAAAAAAAATCATTAAAGATAAAAGAACCACTTTTACAGAAGTGAAAAAGAAGGAAAAAAAAAAAAAAACAACTAATAGAGGCACTTTTTTTTTTTTTAAATTTCTTTCTGTGTTTTCGGTCTGGATCTTACTACACTTGAAGAAGGGTTTGGAATTTGGACCATATAGCTTCTTGCAAGCCCAGGCTTCAAGCCAAGAAGGCTCCTATTGTTGTGCCTAAAAAATATTCACACAGAAACTGAGAGAGAAAAATAACTTCAATAAATGAAGAAAACTTATTACAAAGGAGGAGGAGAAAAGCTTATTCACTCAACTTAATTCAACTCACCAAAAGACTCTCACAAACACACCTCACCACACTCAAAGCTTTCTTCCTTTGGAGCATATCTATCTTACACAATAGTAGTGGCTATTTATAGCCACCACCTTGGAAACAAAAAACCATTGGATCCTCATGGGATCCCTTCTTTGATGGAGACACCATCAATGGTGTCTTTGAGTGTAGGAAAGACTCCATTGATGGAGAAATTACTTGTCAATGGATCCAATGAGGATCCAATGGTACGGATCCAATGAAGAATCCAATGGTATGGGTTCAACAATTCGCCCCCCCCCCCCTCCAATGCCCATTGGAAAGGACTGTACCCTGCTAGTCTTCACTTGGAGTCAATTCCAGCCGTGTCTTTGCATAACTTTAGTTTTTCATGTGTGACCAACTTTATTAGTATATTAGCTAGATTCTCCTTTATGTAGATCTTCACCACCTTCAACAGCTGTTGCTCCATAACCTCGTGTATCCACTGATACCAAATTTCAATGTGCTTAGTGCGGGAGTGGTATGTTGAGTTCTTGCTCAAGTCCAAAGCAATCTGACTATCACAATGTACTTTATACTCATCTTGCTTGATTCCTAGTTTTTGGAGAAATGGCTTCATCCACAACATTTCCTTTCTTGCTTCTGCTGCGACAATATACTCAACTTCCATTATAAATAAAACCACACACTTCTGCAGTTTGGACTGCCATGATACAGCCCCCCTGTGAAGGTGTAAAGAAATCCAAATTTAGATTTCCTACCATCAAAATCACCGGCCATATCTAAATCTGTATAGCCTTCCAAGATTGGTTCAGCTCCCCTAAAACACAAGCACAGCTTCGATGTACCCTTCAAGTAACTAAGAATCCACTTGACAGCTTCCCAATGTTCTTTCCCTAGGTTAGAGAGAAATTTGCTTACAATGCCTATAGCATGAGCAATGTCTAGCTTTGTACACACCATTGTATACATAAAACTCCCAACTGCTGAAGAGTATGGGATTGCTTCCATCTTCTCCATCTTTGTCTTCGAAGAGGGACACGAACTCTTACTCAGCTTGAAGTGATTAGGTTGACTAGGTTGACATTTCCCATATTGAACCTCTTAATCACCCGTTAAATATATTTCTCCTGTGATGGCCACAGCTTCTTAGCTTTCTTGTCATGAACTATTTGCATGCCCAAAATTTACTGAGCAAGGCTTAAGTCTTTCATGTCAAAGGCCTTGGACAATTCCTTTGTTAACTTGCTAATCATGGCTGCATTTTGGCCAACGATAAGCATATCATCAACATAAAGAAGGAGTGTCACAAAGCTTCTATCTGGGAATATCTAAATATACACGCACTAGTCTATAGCAATCCTCTTGTACCCACGATCCACCATGAACGAGTCAAACTTCTTGTACCATTATCTCGGGGCTTGCTTAAGGCCATAGAGACTCTTCTTAAACTTGCAGACTAGGTGTTCTTTCCCGAGAACTGCAAACGCTTCTAGCTGTTCCATGTAGATCTCTTCCTACAGATCTCCGTGCAGAAGAGCTGTTTTGACATCCATCTGTTCAAGCTCCAAAACCAGGCTGGCTACCAATCCAAGTATAACTCGAATTGAGGTCATCTTCACCACCGGTGAGAATATCTCATCAAAGTCAATTCCTTTCTTTTATGGGTATCCTTTAACAACCAATCGAGCCTTGTGCCTCACTAGTTTTCTGCTGTTATCCTTTTTCAACTTGAACACTCATTTGTTCCTCAAGGCTTTCCTACCTTTGGGAAGCCTCACCAAATCATAGATATGATTCTTTTGCAAGAACTCATCTCTTCTTGTATGGCTTACATCCATTTGCCTTTGTCTAGATGAATATGTGCTTCCTTGAAGTCATCTGGCTCCCCCTTCATTAGTAAGCATGATGTAATCTGATTCTGAATATCTAATCGACAGAGTCAGGACACGACCTCTTGTTAATCTCCTTGGCTGAGGCTCATCAACTTGAGGAGGTGCCTCAACATCTGGTGGAGGGGGTTGTTGCTCCCCTTGCTCAACACCTTCTTCTTCTTCATTTTCTAGAATTGGTTCCTACATTCCAGTGTCTATGGTGAGCTGGACCGGTACTAGAACTGGAATCATGTCTGGAACACCGGAGTTGGAACCACTAGACTGAGTCAGTTCTTCATAAAACTAGTTCTCTTGAAACACAGCATCCCTACTTCTGATTGTCCTTCTATTTTCTAGATCCCATAATCTATATCCGAACTCTTCATTGCCGTAGCCAATAAAGATACATGGAGTAGACTTCAAGTCCAACTTTTGTCTCTGTTCCTTGGACACATGTACAAATGCTTTGCACCCAAACACTCTCAAATGATTGGAGACATCCTCTTTGCCAGACCACACAATCTTCAGAACTTCAAATTTCAACGGCACTAATGGTGATCTGTTGATCAGGTAGTAGGTAGTAAGCATCACAAATAGCTTCACCCCAGAATGGCTTTACTAGATTAGCCATACTGAGCATACACCGGGTTCTTTCCACAATGGTTCAGTTCATCCTCTCGGCTACTCCATTATGCTGTAGGGTGCATGGGACCATCTTCTCATGGCAAATACCGCATTCTAAGCAGTATGCCTTGAACTCCTTGGATGTGTACTCGCCTCCATTATTTGTCCAAACACATTTTAACTTCTTGTCAGTCTCCCTTTTCCACTAAGGTATGGAATAGGTTGAAGTAGTCAAATACCTGGTCCTTTGTCTTCAAGAAATACACCCACACCTTCAGTGAAGTATCACCAATGAAGGTAAAAAAATACTTGCTACTGCCCAATGACTCCTCATCAATGAGACCGCAAACATTAGAGTATACTAGACTCAATAACTTTGATATTTTTCGTATGGAGAAACTGAACGAGACTCGATATTGCTTGCCAAACAAGCAATGTTCATAAAGGTTGAGCAGAATACCGTTGGCAATTGTGATAAGCTCCTTCTTTGCCAGTGTGAAAAATCCTTTTTTCTCCCATGTGGATGAGTCTCTTGTGCCACAGATTGGTGATGCCTCGTCTTCAACTGGATTGAGGCTATTTGAACAAACCTTCACATGGTTATGTACAGCTGTTGCGCCCTAATTTTTCGCACTCATAAAACACACATAAGTGAGAAAAACACGATACTCTCTCGTTAAGACTCATCATCCTACAAGAACGAGTACGATTAGAAATTGACATTGAATAAGGGCTTTTCCAAAAAGTCTGGAGTCACCACCTAACTTTGTTAAGGTGAGTTAGGTCACTTAAAACTAAGTGCAATCTGAAAATTAAACTTAGGATTTTTGAAAAGGTTTTGAAAACTTCCTCAAAAGAGGGCTTTTTGGAAAACAGGTTGTTTGGTAACCTTTGAAAAGATTTGAGCCATTTTTGAAAAATAACTCTATTTTTAGTCTTTGAAAATAGTGATTCTATGTTCGAAGGTTGGTCATGTATAGGGAAGATGTACTAGGCTATCACCCTATCCCGCCCTTGTGGTACCTATATATCTTATCACCCTAGGCTTACTCATTTAGAATCTTCAATCATCCAATGTCCAATTATATCCACTTTGAAAAGAGCTTTAGAAAGAAATTTGATATGATGCGTAACATGCAAGGGCATGTAAGGAACTTGAAAAAGAGATTGATTTAGAAACAAAGAATTGGAATTTTGGAAAGAGTCGTGGAAATTGAAAACTTGAAAAAGGTTATAGAATTAGAAACTTGAAAAAGGTTGTGACCGCATCCATGGGGGTTGCCTACATATTCCTTTGTTAGGAATCAGGTCAATCGTACTTCGGACTTGGAGTTTGATTGAAAATAGACACTTTAAGCTCTTTGAAATGTTTGATTTGGAATTTTGATGGGAAGATTTGAAATTGAACTTAGAATTGACTTGGAAAAATTGAGTTGAGTTTTGAATTCATCTTGACTTGAATTGAAGTTTTAAAACCATCTTGGTATAGAAAAGAGTTTTAAAAAAGAATTAAAGTCTTATAACTTTAGGGTTATGGTTGAACTAGGGTTTAAACATTCTAGGACTTATGTAACCTAGGGTTGAAGCATGCAATTGAAATAGGAAGGTTTGACTTTAGAAAGTTAAATTTTAGGAAAGTTCCAAATTAAGAAAGTTTTAAGTTAGGAAAGTTTCGAATTAGGAAAGGTTAGGAAATGGGTTGATTTGATTTAAAAACACTTGACTTGAAAAGACTTATAAAGATTTGAATTGATTTAGAAATATTTGATTTGGAAGAATTTGGAAAGTTAGTATTTGGAAAACTTGAACTTAGGAAAGCTTTGAATTAAGAAGGTTCCATTTTTGGAAAGTTTTCATTTTAGGAAAGAGTTGATTTTGGAAAGATTTAAATTTAGAAAGATCCATTTTTGGGAAAGTCTTGAGTTAAGAATGGTTTGAACTTTGAAATTTGAAAATAAGATTTGAAAGTTTGAAATTAAGAAAGGTTTGAAAGTTTGAATTTAAGAAAGGTTGACATTGGGAAATATTAGAATTAGTAAAGATTTGATAGTTGGAAATTTGGAAGTCGGGATTTGGAAAGGTTTTGAAATTAGGAAAGATTGGAATTAGAAAATATTTGATAGTTTGAAATTTAGAAAGTTGGGATTTGAAAATGTTTTGAAATTAGGAAAGATTTGATTTCTATTTCCTACAGTTGAAGATTAAATTTTATTTCCAAAAACAGATGATTTGATTTTGTTTTCAAAACTGGAGAATTTGATTTGGTTTCCTAAATTAGGAGATTTGATTTGATATAGAATTGGAAAGGTTGAGTTTTGAAAATCTTGGATTTGGAAATCCATGATTCTACGTAGAAAAAGAGTTTTGGAAATCTATAATTTGATGTAGAAAACAATTTTAGAAACCTATGATTTGAGACAAAATAGAAAGTCATGATTTTAAAAAGGGAATTGAGGTTTCCTAATCATGGATTCTAAGGTTTTTACTTGGACATCAATATAAAGAGTTTTTGACAAATAGATCTTTGAAAAGAGTTTTTAGGAAGTAGTTTTGCAAAACTATTTGAAAAGAGGTTCGAATGTACACTTTTGCAAGTTTCTTGAATATCTCACTTTCCTAAAACGATTCCAATCATGGAAAAATTAAAACCATTCTAGGGTTGTGATTTTGACAACAACTAGGTTTTGAAATATGGACCATAATGATTGCATTGAATATAATAGCTTCCTAAAACAACCCTAATATTGGAATAGGTAGAATCATATTAAGATTGTAGTTTTGATGAAAACATTCTGGGGTTTACACCCAAAATTTGGACCTTGATGGTCACATTGAATGTAACACTTTCCTAAAACAATCCTAACCAAGAATGGCTAGAATCATCCTAGAAGTGTGATTTTGAAAACAAGTTTGAAAGAAAGAAGTTTTGAATGCAATTTTTGAAAGAGAACTTTGATGCAAGTTTGAAAACAACTTTGGATGCAATTTTGAATGCAATATATGAACATGATAACCATAATGCAATAGGGTCGTGAACACACAAAGTTAGGCTTCACCATATAATCAAGGGGGCTAAACCCACAGTATCTAAGGTTGAACTAGAAGAAAGCCCTTAGCACGATGACCTTCAACAGTTCTTCCTAGGCATGAATTGGGGAGTCCTTTGTTTCAAGCATGCAAGAAGAGAATGTAAAAGATGGGGGTTAAAATTGAAGAAAACTCAAGTGGGTTAGGAGAGAGAAAAGAGAGAGGGATTACATAAAAATAAATAGAAAACTAACCTCGTATTCTTCTTACTTTAATTATGAAAAACTTAGCCCACTTTATGTATTGGTAATTAGACGATATTGACCTAAATCAATGCTAGAATTATCACAAGTTAAGTATACGTACTTGAGTGCATAGTGATAGAACATAGAGTAAGAAGAGCTCAATAACACAAGAGACTTTTTTTTTTGTGGAAACCCAAACTAGGGAGAAAACCACATGTCCACTTTTCCGGACAAGATCAACACTAAAAATCATTCAACAATTACAAGACACTTACAACCCAAATCCCTAATTGAATCCTCAATCTTTAGGTTCACTTGTACTTGCTCGATTCCACGATTCACTGTTGCTTGTGCATGATCACCGCTCAAGTCCCTTAGAACGGATCTGTGTCTTGAACTCTTTCAAGACCTTCAATCTCTTCAATGGTGTTGATAGATTGAATGCTAAGACATTGTTTTTAAGCCTTTAAAAAGTTAGAGATTCTTCTCTCAGGACGTTTCTGTTTGTGGCCACTTAACTACCAGAATTTTAAGGTAATTGTTGGTATTAATAGTGCTTCAGAAAATTCGCGGCACGGAACCCTAATTCACACATAACTAGAACTCGCGGGCGCGACGTATCCCGCGACGTATCTCACGGGTATGAGGTGTCCCGCGAGGTCTAACTCCAATTTGCACCCTTATTGTTTCTTCCAGCTAGCTGTCCCACGAAGTACCTCAAAGTCCACTGAATCTACACCCTTACTGTTTCTTTCCGCGTGGTCCCACGAAGTGTCCCGCGAAGTCCCTTGAAAGAGCTTGCACATTGTTTCTTCCCACAAGGTGCTGCGAGAGTCCTGGGAGGGGTCCTACCAGGGTTAGAATGACTTCCCATGCACACCAACACATCCCATGACGTGTCTCAAAGTCCATCAAGGCTTGTCAAAGTTCCGTAGTACACTTTGAAGCTTCATACAATCTCCTCTTAGCACGAGCTTGCATGAATTAACAACTAAATCAACCTAATACATTGTGATTAACACCCAAATTTCAATAAACTTGAAATGTCACAAAATTTGCCAATTACATGATTTTACAATCTCCCCATTTGGCAATTTCGTGGCTAAACAACTAACCTAGGGATTACAAGGAAATATAGACATTACAAGACTCAATCTCATAACCCTGTTAATCACAAGTATATCTACAATGGACAAGAGCACAAAAAACATCCCCGATCAACCTATCTTTGCACAAACATATCTACCACAACCATCAAGTGCAGAATCTCAAGAATCTCAATAAACAAAATCTCACAAAGCAGTCAATAACAGAAAAATTATGAGAAACAAAATCTCACAAAGCAGTCAATAAGAGAAAAATTATGAGAAACTTGGAATCCAGAAGAGATGTTTCTCCCCCTGTTTGGATACAAATTGACAAGGGGACTCATAATATAGCAATAGGAGCAAAATCCATAGTCCAAACAAGAAACAACCAATCAAGAAAAGAGAAGGTAGAGATCTATATATGAAAAGAAATCATAACAAAAAAAATTGTCCATCTGATCCCAAAAAAAAAAAAAAATCCAAAAACATACGATATCCCAAAAAAAAAAAAAAAAAAACCAACCACAGGCAACAACTCCATCAATTACTGACGGCTCTGAACTCGAAAACTGTCCATCAAGTCATTAGTGGAGTTGACAAAGTCAGAGTGGACCTTTGCCAAGCAAGTGACAACATCCCGAACCTCTTGAACCTCCCGAGAGTAGCTCTCGATCGCCATATCAACCCGCTCGTGAAGTAAATCCATCCTCTCCATAATATCATCAAAATGGTGGAGCACCATAGACATGAATGCTGGATGCTCACCAGAAGTAGCTGTTGAGGTGGATACGGAGGCATGTGCCGGAGTGGATGGCTGGGTAGCTGTAAAGGCAGGAGGTGGGGTCGTAGTCGGAGTAGGGGAAGGAGTAGTATCCAAAAGTAAATCAACTTGACGATCTGCATCCTTAAAGTCGTCAAGCTCGCGGGTAAAGCCAGGGTGGACGGTAGGAGTCACTATGCTAATCTGAGCATTGCTCAGCTTGAGAGTCAAACGACAAATGGGACATGAAGGAGTGAGATGAGGTTCAGCACGGTTAACAAAGACCGAATGATGAGTAAGAAAATTAGTAATGAGGAGGCCAAAGGGAAGATAAGCATGAGTAGAACGATCGACATTGGCCATGATGATGATATCAAACATAAAGTCAGATTGGCATAAAGTCAGATTTGGTTTCTAAAAGAGAAAGTTTGATTTCGTTTCCAAAAACGGAAGATTGGATTTGGTTTTGTAAACGGGTAAATTAGATTTAGTTTCCTAAAGGGAAGATAGGATTTTGCAAGGATTTGGGAAGGGAGATTCTAGAAACCCTAGATTTAAAAGTGTAGAATTTTAACGTAGAAAAGTGGTTTTGAAAATATGTATAGTTTGGGTGCAGAAAATGAGAGATTTTGGAAAGCTAGGTTTGGGGCAAAGTTTGAAAATCATGTTTTTGGAAAGAAAATTAGGGTTTCCTAATTGTGAGTTCTAGGGCTTGACTTGGGCTCTAAGGAAAGAGGATTTTTGGAAAGTGCATTTTTGGAAACGAAGGTTTTGGAAGGAAATCCTAGAGAAGAGTTTCTAGAGGAAAGATTTTGGAAAGAGAGTTTTTGGAAAGATTTTTGGGGAGAGTTTTTCTAGGAAAGAGACCTAGTGAACGTTTTTGAAAAGTGGACTTTGAAGAGTGCGTTTTAGAAAGGAGTTGAAAAAGGAGGTTTTGAAAAATAGATTTTTGGAAAGAGTTATTGAAAACAATTTTGGAAAGAAGAATTTATGGGAAGTATGTTGAAAAAGAGATTTTTAGAAAGGGATTTTTGAAAAGAGAGCTTTTTGGAAAGTTTGAAAACATCTCACTTTCCTAAAGCGATTCTAACTATAAGAAGGCTAGAACTACTTTAAGAAAGCGGTTTTGAAAACAATAAGATTTGAAAATATGGACCATATTGGTCGCTTTTAATGTAACACTTTCCTAAAGCAATCCTAGCCATGGAAAGGCTAGAATCACCCTAGGATTGTGATTTTGAAAACATGTTTTTGAAAAAGAGGATTTTGATGCAATTTTGAAAACGAGTTTGAAAACGATTCTCAAAATGACTTTAAAAACAACTTTTGAAAGATGCAAGATCATGATATGCACAATGCAATTTTAAGGTCGTGAAAATACAAGGTTAAGGGTTCACCACATAATCAAGGGGGCCGAACCCACGCGGTCTTCGGTTAGCCTAAAGGAAAGCCCCCGACACGGTGACCCTTCGATAGTCTAATCCTACACATGAACTGGGAGTCCCCTTGTTTCAAGCATGCAAAGAAAGGGGGGAAAAGAGATGGGGGATTAAAATAGAGAAAACCCAAGTGGGTTAGGAGAGAGAAGAGAGAGGGGGAAGTGCAGAAATTTAAATGGAGAACCTACCTTGTATCATGTTTATTTTGCGCACTTTGCTTTCTTCGGTTTTCATCTTGATCTTCGTCTTCAATCTTCAAGAGCTGCCTTCAATCTTCAAAATTCAGATTGCAACTCTTCAAGTCTTCGAAGGAGGGTTGAAGGTTAGTGTATGAGTGTATGGGGGTGTGTATGAGTGTATATGAGGCTAGGGTTTGTGTATGGTGACTAGGGTTTGGAAAACTTAGGGAAGCTAGGGTTTAGGAGGTGCTCAAGCTCTGTATATCGAAATATAGAATTTTTAGATTGAGTTTACGGACCCTTTTCACACTGGAAGAGGCTTTGTATTTATAGAGGTTGGACAACACTGGCGCTTGTTGCAGTGGCGCTTGGCCAAACTTTACACTAGCGCCATTAGTAGTGGTGCCAAGCCAAAAATTGGCTTGGCTCCACTCCTAGTGGCGCCAGCCATTTAGGAAATATTTAAGGTCGGGAAGCAACGTATCTTTGACTAGATTTGGGCGCCTGTACTAATGACTACCATGCAATCTTTAGCCTGGCTTCACTAGGAGTGACTCCGGAAAGTCCAGGAAGGCTTCTGGAGAACCGGGGATGACCCGAAAGGCCGAAAAAGAGCAGGAACACTTAGAATAGTGTCCCGGAGGTATTTGAATTGAAAAATGAGGACAAGATGTATCGGAAGGGTTGACCGGGCTATTAGGGGCAAAATGGTCAATCGGGTCGAGAAGCTGCCAGGACAGACTCGGACTGTCCTAGAAGAAGACTTGGAATTTGAAAACATTATTCAGAATGTTCCCAAAGGTTGCTGGTTTGATTCCCAGAGCCGGTGTGGTCGGAAAAGGTGACCGGCCCACCAGGGGCAAAATGGTCATTTCGTACCGGGTTTGCCAGAACTGACTTGGAATGATCTGAAAAGGTAAAGGGAGGTTGAGAACACTACAAAAAGCAGTCTCAGAAGGTTACCAATTTGATACCCAGAGTCGGTGTGGTCAGAAAAGGAAACCGGCCCACCAGGGGCAAAACGGTCATTTTGTACCGGGTTGGCCGGAACTGACTCGGAATGATCCGGAAAGATAAGGAAAGGTTGAGAATACTATAAGAAGCATTCTCGGGAAGTTACTAAAGGGGCCTTGATTGGAACCGTCTTGAGGAATAAACTGTCTCGAGAGAGGGATTGGAAAGGGGACTTATCGTCTTCGGAAAGACGTGCCTGATTTGGAACCGTCTCGAGGAATAAACTATCTCGGGAGAGGGATTGGAAAGGGGACTTATCGTCTTTGAAAAGATGTGCCTGAATTGGAACCGTCTCGAGGAATAAACTGTCTCGAGAGAGGGATTAGAAAGGGGACTTACCGTCTTAAAAAAGACGTGCTTGAATTGAAACCGTCTCGAGGAATAAACTGTCTCGAGAGAGGGATTGGGAAGGGGACTTACCGTCTTCGGAAGACGTGCCTGATTTGGAACCGTCTCAAGGAATAAACTGTCTCGAGAGAGCGATTGGAAAGGGGACTTACCGTCTTCGGAAAGACGTGCCTGATTTGGAATCGTCTCAAGGAATAAACTGTCTCGGGAGAGGGATTGGAAAGGGGACTTATCGTCTTCGAAAAGACGTGCCTAATTTGGAACCGTCTCGAGGAATAAACTGTCTCGAGAGAGGGATTGGAATTAGAATTGGAAAAGACAATGCCCCTAAGGTCATTTTGGTAATTTTGCCTCTATTTGGGCCTGGCTGGCCCGCGAAGCGATGGACAAACGGGATTTGGACTTAGAAAGTTGATTTCAATTGGAATATGCCCACAATAACTTGAACACAAGTCTGGACGGAGTGTAGACTGCCGAGCGGTCAAAATTGGGGTGCTTACACATACCATTGACAAGTCAAGGATCTATGCTAATTATTTTTAAAGATAGAATTTTGCCATATTCTCGAATCAAGAACAACTTTGTTGATGCCCTAGCAACCCTGGCTACCACTATCAAAGTCAATAACGGCATATAGATCCATCCTCTCCAAATTTTTGTTCAGGATGCCCTGTCTCACTACCTCAATACTTTCTTGGAACCCACTGGACAACTATGGTTCCATGATATCAAAAGATATATGCGGACATGGGAATTCCCCATCTAGGCAAAACAATAAGAAGACAATAAGAAGAATGGCCATCGAATATTTTGTAGCCGGGAATGAGGTGTTTATAAGATCTATTCTAGGACCTCTAAAATGTGTAAACGCAATCGAAGTCAAGGAGATTATGAAAGAAGTACATGAAGGAACTTATGGCCCCCACATGAATGGTCACACCCTCTCTAAGAAGATCCTCAAGATGGGGTACTATTGGATCACCATGGAGTTTAATTGCATCAAATATATCCTCCTGTGTCACAAATGTCAGATATACGAGGATATGATCAAGGCCCCACCTACAAAACTCTGACAAATGATGGCATCCTAGCCTTTCTTTATGTGGGGGATGTGTAAGCACCCCATTTTGGCCCTCTTGACAATCTTCGGCCTGACCAGACTCACATTGAAGCCTAAATCAGTTTTCCAGACTCAATCCAGTTAATAATCTGCTTAGAGGGCCCGCTAGGCCCAATAGAGGTAAAATGATCAAAATGTCCTTGTGGCATTGCTCGGTCCAATTTCGGTTGGCAGGTCTTCTTAAGGACAGCAAGTTCGTATTTCAACCTCAAATTCGGTTCCAATTCCATTCCAAACTAGTCAAACTCAATGTGGCACATCTTTTGACAAAGTTAATCCCTTAGATGATAAGTCCATCTAGCACGACATGTTTATAGAGAAAATACAAAACCCCTCAGAACGATACGTCCCTTCAGACCCGTTGACAAGGACAGAACCCAAGTTCCTAAGATGGTAGAGCGATTCACTTCTGGCACCTACTAGCTCACCAATGTAAAATGTCCGCTATTCAGTACATCAATTGAGAAAGTACCTAAGGCCCCAAGGTGATAAAATCATCCAGTAGCTTCCCAAAGATTAGGTAGTCTCTGGAATGAATGCACAATGTCAGAGTGATGGAAACACTCACAAACTTCGCAACCATCAGAGTGATGGAAACTCTCACAAACAGGTGGACATCGGGAATCCCAACAAACCCCCTGTGTCATCGGACCGAACATGCCTCTTGGTCGTGGCACGTTTACTAGAGGATTGGATACCTTTGGAAACCAACTCGTCACACACCGTCAGAGTGACGAAAACACTTAAAACGCAAGTCAACACTAGTGCTTGCTAGCCTATTCAGGTAAAAAATGATCAAATTGCCCCTTGGGCCCTATCGGTGCGTTTCTTGAGAAAGTACCTAAGACCTTAAAGTGGTAAGTCCACCCTTTCAAGATTATCCTAAGGATAATCTAGCACGTTCTACTGGCTTCCAGTTGCTTCCAGATCAATTCCTAGAGCATTTGGTCAAAATGACCATTTTGCCACCAGGTATCTGATTGCCTCCGGGAACTACACTTGTTCTAGGAATCAAACCGGTTTAAATTTTGGGGATGCTTCTAATAGTATTACCAACCTTTCCGTAATGTTTTGGACCATTTCGAGTCCATTCCAATAAACTTGATGCGAAATGACCGTCTTACCCGTAGTGGGCCAGTCGCTTTTTTCTAACCACATTGACTTTGGGTATCAAACGAATAATCCCTTAGAGTATTAATAGTGTTTCAAACCTTCAAACCTTCTCACGGATCACTTCGAATCAATCCTGGTGTTCCCTCGGTTCAAATGACCGTTTTGCCCCTAATATGCTGGTCTTTTTAACTATTCTACCTCTGATCATCAAATCAATTACAACTGGGACACTCTTTTAGGGGTTCCCATCCATTCCCAGGCGAGTCTAGCTACTCAAAACCTTCTAACTTAATTTTAGACTTTTCGGAGTCGCTCCGAGTGAAACCAAGCCAAAAATTGCATGGTAATCACTAGGACAGGTGCCCAAATCTTCTATATTGAGTCCCAAGGGTCAAGATCTGTTTCTTGCCACCCTAAAAAGTTTCCTTAGTGGCTAGCACTACTTCTAGTGATGCTAAGACCAAGTTTGGTTGCCTATAAACATAAGTCACCCCCTGCGTATTTTGGATCTGCAAAATTGCTCCAAAAACTTTGCCTCTCTGAAAAAATACTTCGAGTTGCCTAAAAAACCTAATCCTCTCAAGTCTTCTTCAAACCATAGCCTCCATGAAATCCATACACTTAAACCCTAATCTACACACTCCAAACTCTCGTCTTTATGCTCCATTGAAGGTCCAGTGCAGCCCTTGGAAGCTCTTGAAGATCATATCAAAGTTCAAGCAAGTCCTCCATTGAAGCCTTCAACCTAACAAGAAGACAAGATAGAGTTCTATTTACTTTTACGTAATCGCCCTCTCTGTCTCCTCCCTCCTAGATACTTGGGCTATTCTTTATTTTAATCCCCATCTTTTATCTCCTTTTCTTACATGCTTGAAACAAAGGACCTCCCAGTTCATGCCTAGGAATGCCTTGGAGGGAATCACCGTATCGGGGATTTTTTTTGAGTTCAACCTAAGACGGTGTGGGTTGGCCCATTTGGTTATGTGGTGAAGCTTAACCTTGTATGTTCATATCCCTATTGCAATGTTGCTATCACAATCATGCATTCAAAGATGTTTTCAAACTTGTATTAAAGATTACTTTCAAAACTTACATTCAAAACCTTTTCTTTCAAAGTTGTTTTTAAAACTACGACCCTAAGATAACTCTAACCATTCCATGGTTAGGGTTGTTTTAGGAAAGTGTTATATTTAATGTGACCATCAAAGTCCAAATTTGAATTCAAATTCTAAATTATTTTTCAAGAAATCACAACTCTAAGATGATTCTAGCCATTCGATGGTTAGAGTTGTTTTAGGATAGCGTTGCATTCAATGAGACCATCAAAGTCCATATTAAAGTTTCAAACCCTAGTTGTTATCAAAATTATAACCCTAGAATTGTTCTAGTTTTCTCATGATTAGAATCGTTTTAGAAAAGTGAGATATTTAAGAGACTTTCGAAAGTCCATATTCAAACCTTTATAAAATAGTTTTGCAAATCCACTTTCTAAAAGTTCTTCTCAAAGAATTACTTTCCAAAAACCTTGAGTCTTAAAGTCCAAGTCAAAACCCTAGAGTTCATGTTTTGGAAACCCTAGTTTTCTAGTATAAAATTATGGCTTTCTATTTGCATCAAATCATAGATTTTCAAAACCCTTTTTTTACATAAAATCACAAATTTTCTAATTCAAAAGTCACATAAAATGATAGATTTCTAGAACTAAAGCTTTCCAATTTCAAGTGAAGTCAAATCTTTCCTAATGTTAATCTTTTCTAATTTCTAAACCTTTCTTTTTCAAAACATTTCAGAAATAAAACTTTCCTTTTTCAATTGAAATCTAATTTTTTCAATTTAAGTGCATTTAATAAACTCTAGGTCCTACGATTGCTTAAATCCCTTGCTACCTCAAACCTAGGTCAAACTTTTTTCAAACTCAACTGTCCACATTTAATGTTTCTTAAATCAAACTTTCCAAATTCTAATTTTTCAAATTCTAAATTCAAACCTTTCCAAATTCAAATCCTTCCTAATTCAAACTTTTCCTAAACAAAATCTTTTGAAAATCAAGTCTGTCCTAAAATGTAAACTTTCCTAAAATTGAACTTTCCTAATTTGAAACTTTCCTAAAATCAAACTTTCTAAAATCAAATTCTTCAAGTGCATGTTTAAACTCGAGGTTATCCAAAGTCCTATGAGTCCAAAACCCTAGTTCCACCCTTAATCCTATGTTAGGTAACCATAACTCTTTCCTAAAACTTTAGTCTAAATCAAGATAGTTTTCAACCCCAATTTGAGTCAAGATGATTTCAAAGTTCAATTTAAACTTTCCAAAATAAGTCCAAGTTTTATTTTGAAGCTCAATTTCAAATCTTCCAATCAAAATTCATATTAAACCCTTTTCAAATCAAGCTTTTCGAATGCCCTAACGTGTCTTTTCAAATCAAACAAGACCCCAAAGTGTTTATTTTCAATCGAACCCTAAGTTTGAACTACGTCTGACCTGATTCCCAACAAAGGAATACGTAGGCAACTCTTATGGGTGCGGTCATAACCTTTTTCAAAATTTCAATTCTCTTTTTCAAGTTCTCTTTCCAAATTTCAATTATTTTCATGCACTTGCAGATCATGCATCATATCATCCCTAAAGTGATAGCTCAAACATCTTTTCTAAAATTCTCAAAGCGGATATAATTGGACATTGGATAACCGGAGATTCTAAATGAGTGAACCTAGGGTGAAAAGACATGTAGGTATCGCAAGGGGGGATAAGGTGATAGTTTAGTGTATCTTCCCTATACGTAACTAATCTCAAAACCTAGAATCACTGTTTTCAAAAGACTAAAAACGGAGTTATTTTAAAAAATGGCTTAAATCTTTCCAAGAGTTGCCAAATAACCTATTTTCTTTAAGAACCCTCTCTTGAGGAAGTTTTTCAAAACCTTTTTCAAAAACCCTAAGTTTAATTTTTGGATTATACTTAGTTTTAGGTGATCTAACTCACTTTAACAAAATTAGGTGGCGACTCCAAACCTTTTCTAAAAGCCCTTATTCAAATCAATTTTTGATTCAAACCTAGTCGTACTCGTCCTTCTAGGAGCATGAGTTCTAATGAGAGAGTACTGTTGTGTTTCCCACATACGTATCTCGAGTGCAAAAAATTGGGGCGCGACAGGATGGATGTGATCAATCCTATTACTCCCAAATCCTCAAATGGACACCGATTCATTCTAGTTACCATTGATTACTTCTCCAAATAGGTCGAAGCAATTTCTTATGTCCATGTCACTAAGAAAGTGTTAACAAATTCTTTAAGAGCCATATCATCGGTCGGTGCGGGGTCTTAGAGTCTCCTATCATAGATAATGCAACTAACCTCAACAACGACATAATGACTCAACTATGCCAAAAGTTTAGTATTACTCATCGAAATTCAATAAGTTATCGACCGCAAATGAATGGGGTAATGAAGGCAACTAACAAGGACATTAAAAGAATTCTCCAAAAATGATTGACAATTACAAGGATTGGCACGAGATGATCCCTTTTGCACTTATGGCTTACCGGATAACAATGAGAGTCTCCATCGGAGCCACACCATATGAGATGCTTTATGGAGATGAGGCCGTACTTCCTGTGGAGATTGAAATCCTGTCCCTAAGAATCATGATGGAAACTAAGCTGGATGAGGCATAATGGATCAAAGATTGATATGCTTAGATTTGCTTGTTGGATGAGAAACAGCTGGCCGTAATCTATCATGCACAGTGCTACAAAAGGCAACTAACTAGAGCCTTCCATAAGAAAGTTCAACCATGGAGTTTTTAACCTGGAGATTTGGTGTTGAAGAAAATCTTCCCCAATAAAAAAGAAGCATAGGGAAAGTTTGCTCCAAATTATGAGGGGCCCTTTGTAGTAAAAAAAGTTTTGACAGGCGAGGCACTTATTTTAGAGGAAATGGATGGTCAAGACTTTCCTAGTCCACTGAATTCTGATGCAGTCAAATGCTACTTTGTATAAGGAAAGATCAAGTTTCCCTAATTGAGCAATAAAACAATTTTCTTAGAATGAAGAGGAGGCATCATTCCATGGAATCTCCAAACAACGTCCCCCGATTAACTTTTTCAAGCCAAACCAAGGGTTACCTCCTATACAAGGGCAAGCATATGCAATCAATCCCAAACCATGTATGAACCACTCTGAGCGGCACATTGCTCTTTAAGACAGTGTTAAAATTTTGTAAAAAAGCTCTATGGACTAAGGAATATAACTTGAAATGAAGAGAGGCCAATAATTCCTCTACCATACAGTTAAAAGTAACCCTTGCATAGCCCAGTTGAGACGGTTACATTTCTCTCGACCTAGTGATCACCAGCCAAGATCGATTAAAACAATGCAAAGATAGTAGAATATGTCAAAGCATACCCCAACCAAAAAAAAAAAAAAGAAGGGGGAAACTAGCAAAAGGAAATGTGATTAAATCTGCAACAAAGAGGATCCGACAAAAGAAACGCAAGAGCTGTGACCCCACACACCCCCCCCCCCCCCAACTAAAAAAAATGGATAATGAATAGCAACGAGAAAAGGAGCAAGGGAGGAACAAACCCTCAAAGGTGATCATAGGTCTTAGAAAGTCAAGCAAAAAGGAAAAAGTTTTGGGCCTTTATACCTTTCCTTCATATACCCTTTAACCTAACCCACATTACGATCCAAATTAAAGCCCTTTAAGATCAAATCACATTGCTTAGTCCAAATGAACATAAACAAAGGATGACAATTTCTACAAGAATGGTGGGGCAACCCTTTACCCCAAAAGTCATGAAGAAGATCCACAATCCTTACAATCCCACAATACAAACATCCAAGCCTACAAAACAATAATCCTCCAAACATTAACCTCAACCCCACTCATATTCTAGTCCTAGACCTAGCCTCTTTAGATCAAGGTAAAACTTTTATTACTCAAAAAGAGAGATGGGAGCTAGCACCAAAACAGAAAAAGCCTTGATCTTCATAGAAATGACAAACAAGATAGCATGACCTTGAAGACACAATGCAAACCAAAAATGACATTGTGCGTAAAAAGAAAAGGCATGGCAAGATAGAAAGGCTGTCAGCTTGGTGAAAACCCGCAATAGTGTCATGATGCAAAAATGACAGAGCTGGGACTAGTGAAAACCCGTAAGGGTGTTAGTAGTAAGACAAGCAAAAAAAAAATGTCCTTCATACCTTCAAACATCAACACAGGTTTTCAGCAAAATGATTCCAAGCTTTGGTGAGCAAAATGGGGAAAAAAATTAAGAAAGGCATTCTTTCAAGGATAATAGGCCGATAAAGTCGGCAATGAGGTCTACTATTGAGAGCATGGCAACAAGTCTATAATCACTTTCCAAGAGAGTGTTATTTTTATAAAAATATATATCTTGTGTTGACTAACAAATCATGTAGGAAAAGACAAACAAAAGACATAGCAAAAAGGAAAGAGTAAAAATGAAGAGCTATGTGCCTCCGAAAAATACCCTTTGCCTCAAAAGGGAGAGAAGTCATATTATGATCATATATAGAAAAGTAAACTAAAAGTAAAAAAATTTTTGAAATGCAAGAAACAAAAAAAAAGGAAAGGAACAGACAAGATGTAGCTACATTAAGAACGAGGAGCTAAGATATAGCGACCCACATCCTCATCTAAAGAAGAATCAACCAAGTCGGGGGAATCCAGGATCCACAAGGTCAGGGACTACAAGCAAAGGAATGTCAGCATCCAAAGAAGGCACTTTTATCTCCTCAACTAAGGGGGTAGCACTAGAAGAGGCTCCTGTTGACATAATAAAAAGCTGGGTCAGTCTATGACACAGGTAATTGGCCAGAAGCTTACGCTTCTCTTGAGAAAGAGACTGCACTACGTCTATCAAGAATGAAATTTTCCCATCATGGGGATCAACCTCAACTGGAGGGGAAGAGATATCTAAGGCACTTATGGACCCCTTTCAGCCTCATGAAACATCAATAAGTAGACTGTCCCTCATAGGCAAAGAAGCCATCTCTCTAGGGTAGCCAATTGCGCCTCACATAGCATAGCACAGGCACGTCTCCAGTGGTGGAGAACTCGAACTATGACAATAGCCAGAAAATCCACATACCCAACGGGAAGCAAAGGAGAGGATTACTGATCTCAGCATCCCCCAAGATGTACATATGAAACCAGGTCCAGTAATCCTCGGTCACCACCAGTTCAAGAGAAAACTACCCATCCAAGTCATCGTGAGGCACAAGAGAGCACCATATCGCCATCACTCCGACCACTAGCTCCCTCAAAATCTCATCAACAAAAGGCAAGTGCAACTCTGCCACCACGACTAAATAAGGGATGTCCTGCTTATGACCCAACTGCCTAAGAACCCATATCCCAAAAAAAAAAAGCAATACCTCCCAAGTTGGCTAAAGGTACAAAGATCCTTTCGGGGGTTCGCACTCTCAAAGAGTCCGTGTTGCATAAACTGATAAACCACTGAACTAGATTAGATCTCCTCCCCTAGAAGAATCCAGTTCAAGCTAGGAAGGTGGTGGGAAAGTCCTCGTGGTCCACTATCGCTTGCTGAGTCCCCACCAGAGTGCTGATAGGATTTATCCCTGGGTACCATATGTGCCAAGTAAGAGGGACGGTGTTGCGCCCTAATTTTTTGCACTCGAGAAAAATATGCACAGGTGGAAAAAACACGGTACTCTCTCGTTAGAACTCATCCTCCTAGAAGGACGAGTGCGACTATGTTTGATTTAGAAATTGATTTGATTAAGGGCTTTTGGAAAAGGTTTGGAGTCTTCACCTAACTTGATTAAGGTGAGTTAAGTCACATAAAACTAAGCACAATCTGAAGATTACACTTAGGGTTTTTGAAAACTTCCTCAAGAGAGGGTTTTTAAGAAAATAGGTTGTTTGGCAACCTTTGGAAATATTTAAACCCCTTTAAAAAATAACTCCATTTTGATATTTGAGAACAGTGATCTAGGTTTAGAGGTTGGTTACGTGTAGGGATGACGCACTAAACCATCACCCTACTCCGCCCTTATGGTACCTACATGTCTATTCACCTTAGGTTCACTCATTTAGAATATTTAATTAATAAATGTCCAATTATATCCACTTTAGAAAAGAGTTTTAGAAAGAAATTTGATATGATGTATGGCATGCAAATGTAAGAAAAGATTTTGATTTTAAAAATAAATTTGAGAAGACTTGATTTGAAGTTTGGAAATAGATTTGAAGTTTAAAAAGGTTTTAGAAATTGAAAACTTGCTATGGAATTGGAAATTTGAAAAAGTTTGTGAAAAAATAGAGATTGAAAGAATTTATGACCACACCTACGATGGTTGCTTATGTATCCCTTTTTAGGAATTAGGTCAGTCATAGTTCAAACAAGAGTCTGATTGAAAGTAAACACTTTTAGGTTTTGAAAAAGTTTGATATGAGAGGATTTGAATAGAAAAGAGTTTGCTATGAAAAGAGTTTAACTTGAACTTGGAATAGAAGATATGAAATCTAGATTTGATTTGAAATTGAACTTAGACTTGAAAAAGGGTTTGAACTTGGAAAAAAAAACTTAGACTTGACTTAGGAAAGAAGGAGTTGAGTTTTGAAAATAATTTGAAGCTTGAAAGTGGAAAACCATTTTGGTTTAGAAAAGAGTTTTTAGAAGGAGTTGAAGGTTCCTAACTTGGGATTAGTGTTGAACTAGGGTTTAGGTATCCTAGGGTTGGAACATATAGTTGAATTAAGAAGGTTTAATTTGGATTTGAAAGGTTTAATTTTAGAGAGTTGGATTTCGGAAAGGTTCGAATTAGGAAATGTTCGAGTTAGGAAATGTTGGAGTTAGGAAAGGTTTGAATTAAGAAAGATTTGATTCTTATTTCCTAAAGTAGAATATTAGATTTTATTTCCATAAAGAAATGATTTGGTTTGGTTTCTAAAATTGAAAGATTTGATCTAATTTTCTAAATGAGAAGATTGGATTTGACATGAAATTAGAAAGGTCTGATTTTGGCAATCTAGGATTTTGAAAATCTATAATTTGATGTAAAAGATAATTTTTAGAAACTTATGATTTGAAGCAAAAGAGGAAGTTGCGTTTTTAGGAAAGAGAATTAAGGTTTCCTAACTATGGAATCTAGGACTTGACTTGGACTCCCAGCAAAAGAGATTTTGAAAATTAGACCTTTTAAAGAAAATATCTAGAAAGGAAACTTGAAGAGAGTTTTTAGAAAGTGGATTTTTGAACAGAAATTTTCGGAAAAGGGTTTGAAAAGAGTTTTTAGAAAATAGATTTTTGAAGGGAGCTTTTTGGAAAGAAGTTTGAAAAGTAATTTGGAGAATGACTTGAATATGGACTTTTCGAATCTTTTGAATGTCTCACTTTCTTAAAATAATTCTAACCATGAAGAGATTAGAACCATTCTAAGTTGGTGGTTTTGAAAACAATATGGATTTGAAATATGGACCAATATGATCCCATTGAACATCACACTTTCCTAAAACAATCTTAACCATGGAATGGCTAGAATCATCTTAAGATTGTGGTTTTGATGAAAACCAATTTAGGGTTTACACCCAAAATATGGACCTTGATGGTCATAATGAATATAATACTTTCTTAAAACAACCCTAACCATGGAAAGCTAGAATCACTTTAAGATTGTGATTTTGAAAAAGAGATTTTGAATGCAAGTTTGAAAGATGATTTTGATGCAAATTTTGAAGGGATATATGAATATGACATGCATAATGCAAGTAAGGTCATGAACATACAAGGTTGGCTTCTCCACATAATAAAGGGGGCCGAATCCACATGCTCTAAGGTTAAACTAGAAGAAAGCCCCCGACATGGTGACTTTCAACAGTCCTTCCTATGCATGAATCAGGGAATCCTTTGTGCCAAGCATACAAGAAAGAAGAGAGGAGAGGGGGGGGGGGGGGGGGGGGGGGAGTACATAAACATAAAGAGAGAGCCTACCTTGTCTTTTTGTCTTGCTTGCTACACTTGCTTTGCTTTACTTGATCCTTGAGAGCTTCCAAGTTGCAGCACTTCGAGTCTTCAATGGAGGCTTGTGTATGAGTGTATAAAGTGTATGGATGTTAGTAAGTGTATAGAGGCTAGGGTTTGGAGAGACTAGAGGGAGCTAGGGTTTGGTGAGACTTCGAGCACTGTAATTCAAAAAGCAAAGTTTTTTGACTGAGTTTGCGGACCCTTTTCACGCAAGGGGAGGCTCTGTATTTACAGACACAAGACTAACATGGCGCTAGGGCAAAGTTTCCACTGGTAGCACCAGCCCAATTTTTGGCTTGGTGCCACTAGCCACTTAGGAAAGCTTTAAGGCTGGCAAGAAATATATCTTTCGACCCTTGATAGACAAGGCAAAAGATTTGGGCACCTGTATTAATAACTAACATGTAATTTTTAGCTTGGCTCCACTAGGAGTGACTGTAGAAGGTCCAGGAATGTTCCAGGAAGCCAGGAATGGTCCAAAAGGCCAAAAATGGGTAGAAACCCTTGAAATAATGTCCTAGAGGTAACAAACTTGAAAAATAAGATCGGGATTGTGAAAGTGGTCGGTTGAGCCCTTAGGGGCAAAACGGTCAACCGGACCAGAAAACCACCGGAATAGACTTGGAATGACTCATGAGAGGACTTAAAGGTTGGAAAAACTATTTAGAATGTTCCGATGAATTATCAGTTTGATACCTAGAGTTGGTGTGATTGAAAAAGGCGACCAGCCCACTAGGGGTAAAACAGTCATTTTGTATCGGGTTTGCTGGAATAGACTCGGAATGTTTCAAAAAGGTGATTAGAAGATTGAGAATACTATTAGATGCATCATCATGATGTAACTGGTTTGATACCCAGAGTCGGTGTGGTTCCCGGAGGCGCTCAGACGCCTAGGGGCAAAATAGTCATTTTGACCGGATGGTCTCGAATTTGGTCCGGAATCAACTGAAGTGTATTTGAACATACTGGATCATCTTTGGGATGATCTTGAAAGGATGGACTTACCGCTCTGAGGACTTTGGTACTTGCTTGAGAAGCATGTTGGAAAAGGCCCAAGGGGCAATTTGATCATTTTTCACCGAAGCGGGCTAGCAGGCACGGGTGTTAACCTGGGTTTTGAGTGTTTCCGCTACTCTGATGGTCTATGATGAGTTGGTTTCCAAAGGTATCTTATCCTTTAGTAAACGTGTCACGGCCAAGAGGTGAGTTCGGTTCCATGACATAGGGGGTTTGTTGGCAATTCCCAATATCGACCTATTTACAAGTGTTTCTGCCACTCCAACGGTTAAGATGTTTGCAAGTGTTTCCATAACTCTGATGGTGCACATTCATTTCGGAGACTACTTGATCTCGAGAAACTGCTAAGTGGACTTATCGTTTGAGAAATCAACTTTCTAAAAAGGCGTGTCGAATAACAGACATTCTTCATTGGCGGGCTAGTAGGCGCCAAAGGTGGATCATTCTACCATCTTGGGGACTTGGGTTCCATCCCAGTTGACGAGTTTGAAGGGACTTACCATCCCGAAGAGTTTTTTTGAAAAACGTGTAGGACTAGACAGTCTTACCACTTGAGGGATGAATTTTCTCAAAAGGTGTGTTAGATTTGATCTAGATTAAAATTAGATTTGAAATTGAATTTAAGATTGAAATAGGGACTTACCGTCTCTAGGAAGACGTGCAAACTAGAATAGGACCAAGCCATGCCACAAGGGCATTTTAGTTATTTGCCTCTGTTGGGCTCGATGGGCTCGTGAAGCGATTGATTGATTGGATTGTGTCTGAAAATTTGATTTGGACTTGAATATGTATGTGTTGGTTTGAGTATGAGTTCGAATGGACCAGAGATTGCCGAGCGAGCAAAAATGGGGTGCTTACAGACTGGGAATAAATGCTCAAGGGCCCATAACTGGAAGAGCATAGCACACCCCCAAAATTGGAAATCCGCACCGCATTGGAGATGAGAGAAACTAACACATGCCTTGCCTACCACCATGGGAGTATAAGAATCTCTATGGTGGATCAAAGGAAGGAAGGCATAGAGTCCACCATCCACCAAGCCATCCTCACATGGAAACACTAGAAGACTCAACAAAATTAGAGCCAGGGCATTCATCCGGAAGAACGTCCAACTCTGGGTTGAATGCCAGTCATCATGATAGGCATTGTGGCTGGCAGAGAGCTCAAAGTGATCCAGCAAAAACCTTGTCTGAAGGAAGGGGAATGACGGGTGAAGACCTAGACTAAGAACGAGACGCTTAAGACCTAGCTGAGTGTTGCACCCAGATTTTTCGCACTCGAGGAATACTCACACAAGCG
Source organism: Euryodendron excelsum (assembly GCA_033060915.1). Taxonomy (NCBI): domain Eukaryota; kingdom Viridiplantae; phylum Streptophyta; class Magnoliopsida; order Ericales; family Pentaphylacaceae; genus Euryodendron; species Euryodendron excelsum. The sequence continues at coordinate 990,521 of CM065399.1, read as the reverse complement.
GGAAAAATGTTGTACTCTCTCGTTAGAACTCACCCTCCTAGAAGAATGAGTGCGACTAGGTTTGAATTGAAAACAGGTTTGAATAAAGGGCTTTTGAAAAAGATTCAGAGTTGCCACCTAACTTGATTAAGGTGAGTTAGGTCACCTAAAAACTAAGAATAATCCGAAGACTACACTTAGGGTTTTTGGAAAACAATTTTGAAAATATCTCCTCAAAAGAGGGTTTTTAGGAAAACAGGTTGTTTGGCAACCTTTAGAAAACATTTAGCCCTTTTTGAAAAATAACTCCTTTTTGGTCTTTGAAATTAGTGATTCTAGGTTCGGAGGTTGGTTACGTATAGGGAAGACGCACTAAGCTATCACCCTACCCCGCCCTTTCGGTACCTACATGTCAATCTACCCTAGATTCACCTATGAGAGTCTTTAACCAACTATAGTTCAATCCTATCCACTTTGAAAGACAATGTTTGAAAACAAACATGATGCATGATATGTAAGTGCAAAATAAGAGAGAATTGAAAAATAGATTTGGAAATAAATTTGAAAAGAATTTGATTTGAAAATAGATTTGAAGAGATGGAGTTTGAAATTGGAAAGTTTGAAAACTTGGAAATAGGAATTTGAAAATAGAAATTTCGAAATTTGAATTTTGAAAGTAGATTGGAATTTGGGATTTGAAAATATGGAGATCGCACCCATGAGGGTGGAATTGAAAGTTTGAAAAGTGTTGTGACCGCACCTATGAAGGTTGCCTACGTATCCCTTTGGGGGAATTAGGTCAGTCGTAGTTTGGACCGGAGTCCGATTGAAAAGAGATAGATTTGAAGAGAGAGATTGGATTGGAAGAAAGAGATTGAATTGAAAATTAAATTTGATTTGAGATTAGAAAAGGAGATTGGAAATTGAAATTTTGGAAAAGATTGGACTTTGATTTGAAAAGATTGATTTTGGAAAGACTTGGTTTTGGAAAGATGGAGGTTTAGGAAATCTAGACTTAGGCAAGGTAAGAAACCTAGGAAAGACTTGAGATTAAGAAAGATTTGACTCGAACGTTGGACTTGGAAGATCTTGGAAGATTTGGAAACTTGGAATTTAGGAAAGATTTGGATTAGGAAAGTTTCGAATTAGGAAAGTGTCATTTTTAGAAAGTTTTGAATTAGGAAAGTTTTAGGTTTAAAAACGTTTTCAACTTTAGGAAAGTTTTGAAATGGGAAAGTATTGAATTTGGAAATGTTTTGAATTAAGAAAAGTTTAGTTTGAGAAAGGTTTAGAATTTGGAAAGTTTCAAATTAAGAATGTTTGGAATGTTTGAAAAAAAGGAAGTTTTGAATTTGGAAAGTTTTGAAAACAAGGAAGTTTTGAAAATAAGAAAGTTTCGTTTTGGGAAAGATTTGAAAAAGGAAAGTTTTCAGTTTAGGAAATGTTTAAATTAAGAAAGTTTTGAGTTTAGAAAAGTCTTAGATTTGGAAAGATGTTGAAGTTTTGGAAAGTTTAGAATTTGGAAAGATTTAGGGTTAGAAAGATTAAGATTTAGAAAGTTTTAGGGTTTTAGAAAATCTTGAGATTAGGAAAGGTTTGAGTTTAGGAAGAGTTTGAAAACTTAGGTTTGAAAAGTTAAGATTTGAAAGGAGGGTAGAATTAGGAAAGGGTTGAATTAGGAAAGATTTGAATTTTGAAATTTAAGGAAAGATTTAAGGTTTAGGTTTAAGAAACTTATGGTTTAGGAAGGAATTGAATTAAGAAAGGTTTGGATTAGGAAGGGATTGGATTTGGTTTCTAAAAGAAAAGATTTGATTTTATTTCCAAAAACGGAGTGTGGGATTTAGTTTCCTAAACGGGAATATTTGATTTGGTTTCCTAAAGGGAAGATAGGATTTGGTAAGGATTTGGAAAGGGAGATTCTAGAAACCCTAGTTTTGAAAAATTATAGTTTTGACGTAGAAAATAGGTTTTGGAAACATGTATAGTTTCGGTGTGAAAACAAGAGGTTTTAGAAACCTAGATTTGGGGCAAAGTTTGAAAATCATGTTTTTAGGAAGAAAATTAGGGTTTCCTAATTAGGGGTTCTAGGGCTTGACTTGGGCTCTAAGGAAAGAATTTTTGGAAAGTGCGTTTTTGGAAACGAAGGCTTTCTAAAAGGGAAATCCTAGGAAGGAGTTTTTGGAAAGTGAATTTGGAAAGAGAGTTTTTGGAAAGATTTTTGGAAAGAGGGAGTTTTTGGAAAGTGTGTTTTTAGAAACATAGATTTTGGGAGGAAAAATCCTAGAGGGGAGTTTCTAGAAGGAAGATTTTTGGAAAGAGATTTTTTTAGAAAGATTTTTAGAAGGAGATTGTTGGAGAGAGTTTTTTAGGAAAGTGAATTTAGGAAGTGTTTTTAGAAAGTGAATTTTGAGGAGAAAGAGTTTTTGGAAAGGAGTGGAAAAAGGGAGTTTTGAAAAATAGATTTTGGAAGGGAGTTTTTGAAAACCATTTTGGAGAGGAGAGTTTTAGGAAAGTATGTTGAAAAAGAGATTTTTAGGAAGAAAGACTTTTTGAAAAGAGAGTTTTTAGAAGGTGTAAAAACATCTCACTTTCCTAAAGCAATTCTAACCATAAGAGGGCTAGAACTACTTTAGGAAAGCGGTTTTGAAAACAGCAAGATTTGAAAATATGGACCAAAAAAGTCACTTTTAATGTAACACTTTCCTAAAGCAACCGTAGCCATGGAAAGGCTAGAATCACCCTAGAATTGTGGTTTTGAAAACAAGTTTTTGAAAAAGAGATTTTGATGCAATTTTGAAAACAAGTTTGAAAACGTTTTGAAAAACAACTTGAAAACGGTTTTTGGAAGATGCAAGACTATGATATGCACAATGCAATTTGGGGTCGTGAACATACAAGGTTAAGGCTTCACCACATAATCAAGAGGGCCGGACCCACGTGGTCTCTGGTTAGGCTAGAAGAAAGCCCCCGACACGGTGACTCTCCAATAGCCCAATCCTACACATGGACTGGGAATCCCCTTATTTCAAGCATACAAAGAAAGGGAGGGAAAGAGATGGGAGATTAAAATAGAGAAAACCCAAGTGGGTTAGGAGAGAGAAGAGAGAGGGGGGAAGTGCGAAAATTTAAATAGAAAGCCTACCGTATGTCTTCTTTATTTTGCGCGCCTTGCTTGTCTTCAATCTTCGGTCTTCGGTCTTTGTCTTGATCTTCACATTCACTTTATTCAAAGCACTAAGAATAGAGTAAACTCTCCAATTCTTTGAAGCACCCGGTCGCCTTTGGGCAACGACGTAGGGCCTTTGGACGACTAAGTCAGCTCGGCTTCATGGAGCAAAATGTTTGCCTACATTGGGGATAACGGCTTGTGGTATGCCCACCTCCATTAAAAAAGATGCTCGTGTTTTCCACGAAGAAGGGAGGCCCCCACAGCGAGATAGCGGGTGAGCGTTCAAGCTTTGGATTGCAGCTCTTCAAGTCTTCAAAGGATGGTTGAAGGCTAGTGTATGAGTGTATGGGGGAGTGTATAAGTATATAGGAGGCTAAGGTTTGTGTAGGGTGGCTAGGGTTTGGAGAACCTAAGGAAACTAGGGTTTTGGAGGTGCTCGAGCTCTGTATATCGAAATATGTGTATTTATAGGGGAGGAATACACTGGCGCCTGTTGCAGTTTCCTTCTGGCAGCTAGGGTTTGGAGAAGGCCTAAGGAAACTAGGTTTTGGAGCACTAAGAATAGAGTAAACTCTCCAATTCTTTGAAGCACCCGGTCGCCTTTGGGCAACGACGTAGGGCCTTTGGACGACTAAGTCAGCTCGGCTTCATGGAGCAAAATGTTTGCCTACATTGGGGATAACGGCTTGTGGTATGCCCACCTCCATGATGGAACCGTCTCGAGGAATAAACTGTCTCAAGAGTGGATTGGAAAGGGGTCTTACGGTCTCCGAAGAGACGTGCCTAGAGTGGAACCGTCTCGAGGAATAAACTGTCTCGAGAATGGGATTGGAAAGGGGTCTTATGGTCTCCGAAGAGACGTGCCTAGAGTGGAACCGTCTCGAGGAATAAACTATCTCGAGAGTGGGATTGGAAAGGGGTCTTACCGTCTCCGAAGAGACGTGCCTGGATTGCAACCGTCTCGAAGAATAAATTGTCTCGAGAGTGGGATTGGAAAGGGGTCTTACCGTCTCCGAGGAGACGTGCCTGGATTGGAACCGTCTCGAGGAATAAACTGTCTCGAGAGTGGGATTGGAAACAGAAAGGAAAGGACAATGCCCCTAAGGGCATTTTGGTCATTTTGCCTCTATTTGGGCTTGACAGGCCTGCGAAGCGATGGAAAGACGAAATTTGGACCTAGAGAATTGGTTTCGATTGGAATACGCCTACAATGACTTGAAAACAAGTTTGGACAAAGTGTAGACTGTCGAGCGGTCAAAAATGGGGTGCTTACACTGAGCAAAGATAATATATGTATAGCCTCCAAGAAAGATTAGACCTATGATCCCGATTGAGCCACTCCTCAAATGAGTCATGTGTCCATACTCCTATGGTGTTGGTGTCATCTTGTTGTCCCTAAAGCGAAAGAGGCTCAACTAGGGATGCCAAAATGAGATCACCACTTCAATAAAGCTTGGCACTAGGTGAACATCAAGAAGGGAGCCAAGATAAGCAAAAGCCTGCAAAAGTCCTCTTGCTCCTCAAGAGAATAGCTTTCATACCATGCTCTTAGGAGGGGCAAGGCATTGTTATCCACATTAGCCATCCTAAAAGCAAGAAAAGAAAAGGAGAACGTAAGAATCTGTCAACAAAAGAAAATGTGTAAATAGAAAAAAGGAGCTAAAAAAAAGAAAAAGAAAAAAGCAAAAGAAAAAAGAAAAAAAAAAGAAATAAGAGAGAAAAAGAAAACAAGAAAAAAAAAAGAAGACAAAAAGAAAAAGAAAAAAAATGAAAAGGAAAATCTCTCTAGTCTCATGTTTCAAATTAAATTGAGTTGTCTAAATTTTTCTTCAAAAAATTTCAGATCTCGAGTTTACAGTAAGTTTTCTAAGCCTTTTCCTTCAAAAAAAAGTTTCAAATTCCAATGAGTTTCTAAAGATTCACCTTCAAATGGTTTCAAAATTCTAGGTTTTTCTAACTTTTCCTTCAAAAAGTTTCATTTTAAAACAATTTTCAAGATTTTCAAAACTTTTCCCTGAAAAAGTTGTCATCTCAAAAGCAACAAAAGTTGAAGGTTTTAAACTTCTAGGTTTCTCGAGTCTTTTCCTTCAAAAGCTCTATTTTTAAAACAAAAGTTCAAGGTTTTAAACTTCTAGGTTTCCTAAGTTTTTTCCTTCAATAGCCCCATTTTCAAAACAAAAGTTCAAGATTTTAAACTTCAAGGTTTCCCGAGTCTTTTTCTTCAAAGCTTCGTTTTCAAAACAAAAGTTCAAGGTTTTAAACTTCTAAGTTTCCCAAGTCTTTTTCTTCAAAAGCTCCGTTGTCAAAACAAAAGTTCAATTCTTTAAACTTCTAGTTTTCCGAATCTTTTCCTTCAAAGCTTCGTTTTCAAAAGAAGAGTTCCAGGTTTTAAACCTTTAGGTTTCCCAAGTCTTTTCCTTCAAAAGCTTCGTGTTTCAAAAATTAAATGTCTAAGGTTTTCAAGCTTTATCATCAAAAGTTTCATTTCAAAGTTTCGGGTTTTCAAGCTTTTGCATAAAAAAAGCTTTTGCATAAAAAAAGCCTACTTTCAAAAGATCCTTTCGCCTTAAAAGGCCTATATTCAAAAGATCTTTGGGTTTTCAAGTTTTCACCTCAAAAAGCCTATTTTCAAAAAAATTTTCTAAAAAATTTTTGTTTCAAAAAGATCCAAGGTTTCCCAAACGTTCTCCTTAAAAGTAGTGCTTTAAAAACTTAAAAGTTTTTCGAAACATTTATTCAAAGCACCATCTCAAAGTTTTAAAAGATTCTTTGAGTATTTCTTTCAAAAAGTTCTGTTTCAAATTCAACATTTCAAGGTTCGGATGTTTCCCACAAAAAATCCCATTTCTAATAGTTTTTGAGCTTTTTCTTTCAAAAAAGTTTCCTTCCAATTCAAAGTTTCCAACTGTTTCCCTAAAAAATAGTTTCTTAAAAACACCAACCACAGCAATGAAAAACCATGCTCCCCACAATGTCTCAACCATCCAACTACAACAATCAACTTAATCCCGTCCCGCAGAAACACACAAGGCACAATCAAATAGTCTAAATATTTAATAGTCCAAGCAAAAAATGCATTTTTAAAAATTCAATTTTTTCTAAAATTTCCAAAAGTTCTCAAAGCTCTCAAACAGTGATCAAAACTTGTTTCCAATACTCAACCATCAAGAATCAATTCAAAAATAGAGTTAAACAATCAATATTTCCAAAAATCCCAATTTCGGGAGAAACCCTTTTGCTAAAATATGTAAAATCACCCAAACACATTCAAAACATCGTCAAAATGCGAAACCAATCCACCCACTATGTTTAAAATGCCCTAAAACCCCAGGATGCACTATAAATATGAAGGAACCCGTTATTTAGGCAAAAAATCAACCAATTCGTGAGCTCGCCAAGCCCGATAGAAGCAAAATGACCAAAAAGCTCTTGGAGCATTATTCGGTCCAATTCCATTTGGCATGTCTTCTTAAAGATAGTAAGTCCATATTTCAATCTCAATTCTCTAGATCAGTCAAACTCAATCCGGCCTGTCTTTCGAGAAAGTTGATTTCTCAAATGGTAAATCCATCCAATACAGCATGTTTATCGAGAAAACTCCTCAGAGTAGTAAGTCCCTTCAAACTTGTCGAACGGGATGGAACCCAAGTTCCCAAGATGGTAGATTGGTTTTCTTCTAGGGCCTGCTAGCCCGTCAACGTAGAATGTCCTCTATTCAGCACGTTGATCAGGAAAGTACCTAAGGCCCCGAGACAATAAGACCATTTACTAGATTCTCGAGATCAAGTAGTCTCCAGAATGAATGCGCTCTATCAGATTAATGGAAACGCTCACAAACAATGCAACTGTCAGAGTGACAGAAACACTCAAAACCTAGGTCAACACCAGTGCCTGCTAGTCCACTTCGGTAAAAAATGAAAAAAACTGCCCCTTAGGCTCCACCGGCACACTTCTTGAGAAAGTACCTAAGCCTTTAGAGTAGTAAGTCCACCCTTCCAGGATTGTCTCAATTATAATCTGGCATATTCAAGGGCTTTCCAACCAGTTTCGGATCAATTTCGAGACTATCTGATCAAGTTGACAATTTTGTCTCTAGGCATCTGACTACCTCTAAGAACCATATCGACTTTGGGTATCAAACTAGTTATCTTCTAGGGATGCTTTTCAAAGTATTCCCAATCTTCTAATGCCCTTTCAAATCATTCCAAGTCCATTTCGGTAAACCCAGTGCGAAATGACCGTTTGCCCTTAGTGAGCAGTTCGCCCTTTTCAACTATTTCGGCTCTCGTTGTCAAACTAGTTACCTCCGAGACACTCTTTTAGGGATTCCTATCCATCCTCGGCCTTTGAATTAGTCCCGAACTTTTCAAAGTCATTTCTAGTGGAGCCATGCTAAAAGTTGTATGGTAGTCACTAGAATAGGCACCCAAATCTTCTGCCTTGTGTTTTAGGGGTCAAAAGATACATTTCTTGCCAACTTAACAACTTTCCTAAGGGGGTGGCACCACTAGTCAAGCCTGGCACCACTGCAACAGACGCTAATGTAAGTTCAATTGCCTATAAATATAGACCACCCATTGCATAAAAAGGATCCACAAACTCAGTCCAAAAATGCTACCTCACTAAAAATAGGCTTCAAAACCCTAGGTTTCTCAAGTCTTCTTCAAACCATAGCCATCAAACACTCCATACACATAAACCCTAGATTCTATACACACCATACACTCAAATACAAACTTTTAAGCATACATTGAAGATTAAGTACTGTGTGTTCAAAGCTCTCAAAGGAAAGCAAACAAAGCAAAGAGAAGACAAGGTAGGTTTTTTATTTAGTTTATGTAATCCCCTCCTTTCTCTTCTTTTTCCAAACCCACTTGGGTTATCTTCTATTTTAATGCACATCTTCTACCTTCTCTTCTTATGTGCTTGAAACAAAGGACCTCCCAGTTCATGCCTAGGAAGGTCTTGGAGATAATCACCGTGCCGGAGATTTTCTTTAAGTTTCCCCTAAGATGGTGTGGGTCCAGCCCCCTTGATTATGTGTTGAAATCTAACCTTATATGTTCATGACCCTATTGCATTGTGGTTGTCATGCTCATGCTTTGCATTCAATACTATATTCAAAATTGTTTTCAAAACTTACATCAAAGTTCTCCTTCAAAACTTGCATTCAAAACCTCCTTATTTTAAACTTGTTTTCAAAACCATAATCCTAAGATGATTCTAGCAAGGCCATGGTTAGGGTTATTTTAAGAAAGTGATATATTCAATGTGATCATCAAAGTCCAGAGTTTGGGTTCAAACCCTAAATTGTTTTTCAATAAATCACAATTCTATTGTGATTCTAGTCATTTCTTGATCAGGATTGCTTTAGGAATGTGTTACATTCAATGGGATCATCAAGGTCCAAATCTTATTTTCAAATCGTAGTTGTTTTCAAAATCATAACCTTAGAATGTTCTTAATCCTTTCATGGTTAGAATCATTTTAGGAAAGTAAGATATTCAAGAGATTTGTAAATATCTATATTCAAAACTTTTCAAAATAGTTTTTGTAAATCCACTTCCTAAAAGGTTCTTTTCGAAGATCTACGTTCCAAAAACTTCTTATCCTGATGTTCCAGTCAAAACCCTAGAATCCATGATTAGGAAACGCTAATTCTTTTATTAAAATCATGACTTCCTATTTGTCAAAAATCATAGATTTTCAAAACTATTTTTTCTACGAAATCATATGTTTCCAAACTCAAGATTTCCAAAACTCAAGTTTTCCAATTTTGAGTCAAATCAAATCTTCTAATTTTGGAAATAAAATAAAATCATTTATTTGTGGAAATAAAATTTAGTCTTTTTTTTAGGGAATAGAAATAAAATCTTTCATAAATTAATATTTCTAAATTCAAAACCTTCATTTTTCAAAACTTTCCCAAAATATAACACTTCCAATTGAAATCTAATATTTCCAAATCAACTGCATTGCATAAATCTTAGATTCTTGAATTGCTTAAATCCCAAGTTACCTCAAACTTAGGTCAAACCTTTTCAAACTCAATTTTCCAAATTTAATTTTCTTAAATCAAGTCTTTCCAAATTCTGACTTTCCAAACTTCAAATTCAAATATTTCTTAATTTAAACATTTCCTACATCAAATCCTTCCAAAATCGAGTCCTTCTAAAATGGAAACTTTTCAAAAATAGCACTTTCCTATTTTAGAATCTTCCTAATTCAAAGCTTTCCTAAGTTTAAAATTTTCAAATTCTAACTTTCCAAATTCTTCCAAATTAAATATTTCCAAATCAAGTTTCAAGTGTTTCTAAATCAAATCAAATTCTTTTCTAATCTTTCTTAAATCCAACTTTCATAATGTGAAACTTTCCTAAATCCGAACTTTCTAAAAAAACAAGCTTTCTAAAATCAAACTTTTCGAGTTCAAATAAAAGCTTTCTAATTCAATTGCATGCTTCAACCCTAGGTTACCTAAGTCTTTGGATGCTTAAATTCTAGTTCAACCCCTAACCCTAAGTTAGGGAGTTTCAACTCTTTTCTAAACCAGGATGGTTTTCAAATTCTAATTCAAGTCGAGATGATTTCAAAATTCATTTCAAACTTTCCAAATCAAAGTAAATATCAAATCAAAGTTCAATTCCAAATCCTCAAATTAAAGTTCAAAATCAAACATTTTGAAGTCAAACTTTTTTTTTTTATCGGACCACAATAAAGGGATACATAGGCAACCCCCATAGGTGCGGTCACAACCTTTTTCAAACTTTAAATCCCTTTTTTAAATTTATTTTCACAATCAAATCTTTTTCTTGCACTGCATGTAATGCATCATATCAAACCTTTTTTCAAAATTCTTTTCCAAGTGGATAATATTTGACATTTGTTAATCAGAGATTCTAAATGAGTGAACCTAGGGTAGATAGACATGTTGGTATCGCAAGTGCGGGATATGATGATTGTCTAGTGTGTCTTCCATATATGTAACTAACCTCCGAAACATAGATTATTGTTTTCAAAAGACCAAAATCGGAGTCATTTTTCAAGAAAGGGCTTAAATCCTTTCAAAGGTTTTCGAACAACCTGTTTTTCAAAAAACCCTCTCTTGAGCAAGTTTTCAAAACCTTTTTAAAAAACCCTAAGTTTAGTTTCGGATGTTCCTTAGTTTAGGTGACCTAACTCACCTTAATCAAGTTGGGTGGCGACTCCAAATCTTTTTCAAAAGCCTTTTTTCAAATCAATTTCTAATTCGAATTTAGTCACATTTGTTCTTCTAAGAGGATGAGTTCTAACGATAGAGTCCCGTGCCTTTTTCCTACCATTCACAAGTGTGAAAAAATCGGGGTGCGACAGTTGGTGACTCCACTAGGGAAGCTTAGAGGGTTAGGCCAATATCATGTCATTCTACCCTTCACTCACCTAGAATCTTCAATTAACTTGTCTAATCTTTTCCACTTTAAATCTATCAAAATACAAATTTTCAATGTTATTTTCAAGAAAGTCATTGTTTGCATTCCATTTGTATTCAATCATTCTATCATGCATTAAGTTTGTCATCAAAGTACTGACTTATTACATTTTATTTCGTAGGTGGACCATGTTCACATTTAATTTTTTAGTTTATATAAATGAATGATAGGATGGAATGGATAGGGTGGATGGTAGTTGTTGGACCGTTTCCTTCACTTTTCAAAAATCTCACACACATACTACATATGCACTTGCATTTGCATATTTGCATTCTTTACCTGATGATAACCTTTCTAGTTAGGAGGACGGACAATACTTTGGTTGTAGGTGGATGATGTGTTAGTTTCTTAGCCTACGGCCTTGTGATGGTCCCCCCGCTCAAATCACCAACCGATAATGGCACCACCTCGGGGAGTGGGCCTAGGTTTGAAGATCTGGGAACCAAGCATTTTCAAGAAGCATTAGTAAACCCTCATCTCATGATCATATAAAAACACACGCAGAGTTGAACCTCTGTTGGATTTAAAACACATAAATCAATTTCAAAATCATAGAGGACAGGGCGACTGCTTTACTTTCCTTTATTCTTATCAATTCCTATCGTTAGAATGCTTGTATAATGCTCATGCATGCATATTTACTTTACAGTTGTATTCTCTCTTCCTATACTCTTGGCATACATGTACATGCATTCAATACTTCATTTCAAGACTAGAGTTCCAAAGTAACTTAAGTTACCACATTCTCATGCATATGGTCAACCTATAGAGAGTGACACCAAGAACACTCTCCTTTGCATAAAACCTACCATAATCCTAAGGGTTCCCATGTAACCCTAAGGACTCATGACATACATTTCAAGTTGTTCCATGAAGAGGGACCTTAATCCCTCTATGCTCACAGAGATAAGGTTGCCAAAAAGACAATGGGCAACCAAAAAGCAAGGTCTCTCAATGACCTCCTACACGTCAAACTCAAAGAAGACCAATCCAAAAACTCAAGAATAGTTTAGGATTTCAAATGTAAAAATAGATAGGCAGAAGTCCCGAGGAAAGTGTCCTCCTTTCTCCTATTAAAATGTATTTAAGTTCCGTTGTATCTAAACTCAAAAGTTCAATGTACTCTTCTATGTCTTGCGAATGAATGAATGAATGTTCTCAACCAACGATATGGTATCTACATACAGGGGTAAAAGTCCTATCTCTAAAAAGTGAGCCGAATGCATCATACCTAGCCTCCCTCTCAAAAAGGGGAATCCCTAGGACATGCATCGCATAAAGCTTTCTAAAAATCAAACAATAACTTGTGGCTTGTGTCCTTATTTTTCTTTTCTTTCTTTTTCTATCATAGAAACTACACCATAGAAAGTCATCATTGCTCCCAATAAATATTAGCATCTACCCAGGGACCCGATCATCACCCGATATAGAGCTCTACTAATGCCAGCCAACCTTGACGAGAGCTCCCCGGTCTCACGTGAGGAAGTTAACGAGATGAGAACTAAGATTGATGAAATATTCAAGCTCATCCAAGCTAGGGCAATGAAAGATGCTACTTTAGCCCCATTATCATCTGCAATCTTCCCCAAAGACTCTGAAACTACCAACCCAAGAATTGTACTCCAATATGATGCAATGAGGAAAAACAAGGAGGACTCCAAGGGGGCCAACACTGAAGATAAAGAAACTATACTGCTCTCACTTACTGTGAAAAGACCTCCCCTAGACCCTCTCAGCTTGAAAATCCAAGGGTTGGAAGACTCATTGCGAAGCCTCCATGGCCATGACACTTTCGGGCTCACCTCCTATGACGAGCTGTGTTTTTTTCCAGACCACCCAAGACTAGCCAAGTTCAAGATACAGGACTTCCAAAAGTATGATGACACTGGAAACCCTATAACACATATTTACTTGTATGCTGGGGCATTAAGTGGCCATGGGAATGACCCAAAAATTCTCATGCAACTCTTCCAACACAGCCTCAATTGGACCACTCTGCAATGGTTTGCTTGACTCGATCTAAGGAAGATCACTACCTGGATTGAGATGGTTAATGCATTTAGGGATATCAGCATAAGATAGATCTCACACTTGACCATTGGTCCTTGATAATAATGAGCAAGGGAGAGAGAGAAAGTTTCAAAAGCTATGCTCTCCAATGAAGAGAAGCAACAGCACAAGTCAATCTCCCTTTAGAAGAAAAGGAGTATACTCAACTATTCGTACACACCTTCTCAGGAATATACTATGAAAAGCTCTGCGCAATTGTTAGGAAAAACTTTTTCGAGTTTATCACACAAGGGGAAATGATAGAAAACGGCCTCAAAACATAGAGAATTACAGACCCCTATGCAAAGAATGGAGAAAGCTTTGTCAACATAGCCAGAAAGGTAGCCACTACAAGGGGAGTCATTAAGAAAGAAGGAGAAGTATTGGCCATCTTGCCTGTGCAACCACCGTAATACCGCCCGCCACCCCAGTCACATCCTATATTACTTATACCCACCTTAACCGTGCCCCATCAACCCTGTTGCCCAAGCACACCACTTTGCTCCTGCTGAGGCATGACCCAACTTCAACCTTAATAGGCCGGCCCGACGCATCTGCACCTTTGATACTCTAGCATGCACCCAGACATAAGCTTACCCTAACCTCTTGAAGAATAACATACTAAAGCCCATACCAACCCGTCTATTGCCGAGCCCTTTACCCCCAATCTTCAATGCACTCTCACATATGAATACTATTCGGGCGGCCAAAGGCATGTCATGGAAAGCTATTTTTTCCTCAAATATAAAATTCAAGACTTGCTGGACAACAAAACCATTGACATACATCTGATAAACTCCACTCCTACTCCCAATGTAACCAAAAACCCTCTGTCGAACCACACTGTGAACCTAATACTAGAGGAAGTAGAGGAAGATGAGGAATTTGATGAGATCATGATTGAAGATTATTATGATGGAGATTAAGAGACTGATGAAGAAAGCAATTGGGATGAGGAATTCCCGTCATGCCTAATCTATCTCTACAATCCAAATGAAGTGCACGACCCTTCTGATTGGCCAGTTGAAACATCCATACCTATAGAGGAGGTTCCCACCAGATATATGATTGCTGATGGTTGGGGTGATGAATTCTTGCACCCTAAGTATGCCGCAGCTAAAAGCCACCTATCAAAGAACCCTCAGCCTGTGATTGAATTTGACTATGAAGACATGGGATGGGGACCTAAAGAGTTGAAAGTTTTGATTGCACCATTCAAGCTAGAAGGAGGCGAATGAAGAATAACAAAAAGTCAATGAGGCTGATAACTGCACCATCACCATCAACTCACCCAGAGCCCTAAAAAAAGCCTCTACTTGTCTTGCCTTTCCTGAGGATCGCAATGATGGGTTGAGCATCGAGAATGTGTGTATCATCCCAAAACCCTGCTAGAAAGGCTCTCCTAAAAAGCATACAAGAGAGGGGAGTTCCCACTTGCTTTCTTTCTAACACTTTTACTTTCTTTCTTTTAATTTATGTTTGCATTTTCATTTCAATAAAGATCTTGTGCTTTCTCTCAAAGTGATAAAAAGATAGTTCTCATTCAAATGCTGATATCTCATATTCTTGTGAATGGTGAATGCTTTAAAAAAGGGGGTATGTTCTATCCTGTGGAAGATCTGACTTGAAGGGTGTGATAGCATGAGTTAACCACTCACCTGATGGTCAACTTTTCAAGAAGAGGGAAGAGAAGAATGACTACAGAAAACACCCAAAGAGCAGAATTTACAAGACATCCAAAGCTAAGCGATGAGTAGCTAGACTATCAAGAGGAAGAGCAGCCATTTTTTAATTTTCAAAATATATATATACATGTCCCCCTTGCTTAACCCATTAGTGCCATGTAGAAAACAAAAGATTTCTTGTCAACCATGATCCAAAACCATCCCCCCTAGACTGGGGTAGACAAATAATTGAAGACTCAGCAAAGAATATCTCTTATCTATCGTCAAGTTAAAGCAATGTAAAGGCTCTATGGATCAAGCAATTTGGTTCAAAATGATGAGAGGCCCTCATTTCATTTCCTGTCCAATCATAAGCAACATTTGTCAAACCCGTTGAGTCAGTTATATTTCTTTCCAAGCCCCAACCAAGAGATCATTACCCATAATGGGTTAGAATAAGGCACTGAGAGAAATTACAGCCAAATAAGAGGGGTGTAATAGTATCTACCTTAGGAAAAAAGTAAGAAGGGAAAAAGGAAGAGCCGTTGTAAGGCAACCAGAAGTGAAGAAAAGGTTAAAAAAAAAAAAAAAAACCTTCAGTAAGGTCAATTAGTAAGCCAAGAGAGGGGATGGTTTACCTCGTGCCATCTTATAAGGCGTACGATGTTCAAAAGACAAAAAAGAGATTCAAAGGTGATCCTAGGTGATAAGGAAGCCCAATAAAAGCAATAGGTTTGAGCCTTTACCTTTTCTTGCAAAAACCCAGAACCATGGCCTACACTACAATCGTAACAAAGTCCTCTCTGACTGAAAAGGGATTGCTTGATCTAAATAAGCCAGATGTGTTGCCAAGGCAAAGGAAGGATACTAGGGGACAAACCCTTGCTAGAAGACCCCCTAAGGGTGGTGTGGATCTAAACCTTACCGAAAGTAACATTAAATTTGAGCATGCATATCTTGTCGATTTTCAAAACCCAACAACTTAGCCTACATTACGGTCCTAAAACAAAGCCTCCTTAGTTTAAAAGACTAGCTGCTTATTACTCTGCCAAAGTTCAAGTAAGTTATTGCCTAAACCCCTAAGGACTGAGAGTTCAAGCCAAATGATCCCAGACACTAACCCAAAGTAAAAAGTCTGAGTCAATCAAAAGGATGAGAAATGTACGAAATACTATCATCCGATCAAGCTAAGGTTGAGCCAAAGGAGAGGCCAAACCCCTGAAAAAGAAGGAGTTGCCATTCTGAGGATGTACAGCTCGACAACACCCCCTTATATTATGTTAGCTATTTTATCGCTCACATGTGCATGCATTTTTATAAAAATTTTGGTATGAGCTTCGCACACATAGGACATATCTCTCTGTAGAAATAGAAGTCACCAATGCAATTCAATATCATATCTAAAACATGTATTAAATATACATCACCAACATTATCCCTGTTCATGCATCTATCTAATATATTCGTTTGTCTAAACCATAAACATCCATTCTGTTGAAAGATTACAAATGAAATGGATTGACAGAAAACTAAACTCTGATACATATCCAGGACGTGGTGTGAAAAAAAAGCTAGGCCTTCAACAAGGGGCACTCTTCAAGAGTTGAAATCAAGGTCCAGGTCAAAATCTCTAAATCCCGGCTTAGGAGGTGACGGCTGATTACTAGAAGCACCGCCATCCTATAAAAAAGAAGAGAGTATACCCCACTACCTCCCATCTGAGCCAACCGTGTAGTCAAAGTAGCTACCTCAGCCTAGTACTGGTCCCTTTCCACGTTGAATTATTCTCACTCAGTTTGGTACTAGTATCTCTAATCCCTTATGGTAGCATACTCGGCCTAAGGCACAAATCCCCCAGCCCGACGCCACAGGTCGACTACCTCTTGGCCCATGGCATAGCCTCCAACCACTACCTCAAACTAGGTGAAGGCACCTATGGTTTGAGCTCTAAAATGTGTGACATAGCCAGCCTATGGAGGAAGCAAAAAATCAACACCTGACTAACGCTCTCGGTACAGGATAGGGACTCCCTCGACCAAGGCACCAAACATATACTCAGGTGGGTCTCCGGCTGATCAGAACTCCTTGTGGAACAAGTGGCAATGTCGGCCCCCAGGTACCCAGGACTCGTCACTCAAAAAATAAATTCTCGATAGGGATATCAGGACCAAATACCTGACTGCCTCATAATGAACCGATCTAACAAAGGGCCGCTAGGTCACATCTCTTACCTCTATCAAATCTAGGTTCGCCCAGATCGTCACAAAGTCAGTAATCTTAGACCGTTGGGCCACCTGATCACGAGCCCATCTTAAAGCCCGGGGAGAAAAGGTCAGCCCCCACTACCTCTGGACGACGAATAAAAAAATACTCAAAACTCCATAAGACAAAAAAAAGCCAAAACTTGGTCACACTGCCCCAGCAAGAGGAAGTCCGGACCATCATGGATCTGAGGAAACAATCGAAAGTGAAAGACCCCCAATCCAGCTCTGACGAGGCTCTCAAGTTGGCTACCACACTCACCAATCTAAAAGGGACAATCAACTTGTTGTTATTGCAAAAATGGCTAAAAATAATATATAGTACCAGTCATCGCCTCATAATGTCTCGCCGCTTAGGTGATGGCTCAAAAGATAAGGTACCCTCATCTTGACTAAGCTAGGACACAGGGAAAGTAGAGCGGTCAGGAGGTGGAAAGTCTAACAAAGTATAAGCCTTAGCCTTCCTAACTGGCTGCAAGGTAATCTGACGGCCAACAAAAGAAAGCTCTGTGATAATGACCTAGTCTAATGAGGTCGAACCCAACTCGAAGCCCACAAACTGGAAGGTCCCTGTCTTGCCAAACCATCCCTTAATCAATGCTAAATTGGCGGTTTAGGTGGTTAGCCTGTAATCCCATGAAAGCTTCAAACCCAATCTCTGTTAGAAAAGCGTGATAGGATGCAGCGGCTCACTATATGGTACTAAAAACTTGGTGAAAGGCTCCCCTGAATGATGTATGTACTCTGGGAGGGGGTAGATGCTATCGAGAATACACACTAGGATGATGAGCTAGGTCCCCCAATGGAGGAATGTCTAGCACCTCTAAATCCCCCAAATTTGCATCTGTCTGCCTCCGCCTAGTAGAGGCCCTCGTATAGCCAGTCACACGATTTCTTAGGTCGGGTGCCTCATCCTCTGCATCCATCTCCCCCTCGAAAGCAAGCTTTACTAGGGGAAAAGGATCCATCAGAGGCATACTCCTGCTCCCACTTTGGCCAGAAGAAGCCCTGCTAGTTAACCAGTAGCTGCCCCTAGAACGACTAGAACTACCAATAGAATTCGTGCGGGCCCGCTTCTCGAACAGACTTCTTCACTCAACATTGTCATCACTAGTGTCAGCCATCCTAAAATGTAAATCAATGCAAAGGACATCAATATACGGTATATGCAATTCAAGGGAAAAGTGGTATAGAAAAAGAAAACAAAGAAAAAGAAATAGGGACACAAATCCAGTTCCCTTACTTCCAGCAGAATCTATTCTAATCATTAGGTTTCCTAAACTTTTCCTTCAAAAGTTTTATTCAAAGTCCATCTTCAGAGGTTTTTTTAAATTTTTTCCTTCAAAATTTTTATCAATTTCTAGGTTTTTGTAAACTTTTTCCTCAAAAGTTTCATTTGAAATCCATTTCGAAGGTTTCCTAAACCATTCCTTCCAAAGTTTTATTCCAAATCCATTTCAAAGGTTTCCTAAACTTTTCCTTCAAAAGTTTTATTCAAAGTCCATTTTCAAAGGTTTCTCTAAACTATTTCTTCAAAAAGTTCTATTCTAAGAACCCCCCCCCCCCCCCCCCCCCCCCCCCCCCCCCCCCCCCCCAAAGTTTCTTAGGGTCTTCCCTACCAAAAAAAAGTCCCATCCTTAAAGGTTTTATATCTTTTTTCTTTAAAAAGATTTTATTTCAAAACAATTTTAAGCTATTTTTCTAATTTCAAAAAATTTTAGTAGAGTTCCATTTGTGAATGGTCCCTGCAATGCCCAAAACTCTGTATTAAAACACAAACTATACACCCATAGTATCACAAGCACATCTCATGAACAAACATAAGAGAATCCATGCACATTTTCAAGGTTTTTGAATTTTCCAACAAGTGTTCTATTTTTCAAAAACTCAAGAGTTTTTAGAACGCTCATAGAATCATTTAAAGATACTTCAAGTATTTTCTAAAATATTCTTATATTTTTCTAAGTGTCAAACACGAAAAATTCCATCAATTTTCAATTTTCCTTATTTTTTAAGCATTTTTTTAAATTCTCAAAAAATCAAAAAATTCAGAAAGTTTTGAAAAATCACGAAACCTCATATGGTTGGTTAACATATTTTTTAAGGCACATGGTGCAAAAATATAGCCAAAAAATGCGATACCCAAAGCTGTAGACCAATTTTCCAAATCCTGCAGAAACGTCTTTTACATAAACATGCGGAATTACTCAAACTCAATCAAATGAGCATCAAAACAAAGAAACAACACCATCAAAGTGTTTAAAGCACATCAAAACATTGATTTTGACTATTCACATGACTCATACAGAGTTCTACACATCAAAATATCACAAAACAAAAAAACTCACGTTTTGGAGTTCTCCGGCAAAATCTTCTTCTTCGGCGATGGTGACTAATTTTGGAAACTCGCCAGCGTCCTCCAAACTCACTCCTTCACTACCCAAAGGTTCCTCCTTGCAAAACTCTAAAAAAAGCTGTCAAAGGTCAAAAACTCGACCAAACCCGCAAGCCTCAAGCAAGAGGTTTTTCTAGTTTTAATCCCAAGCCTGGCGCCACTGCTAGTGGCGCTAAGGCAATTTTATGCCTACTAGTGCCAAAGGCTAATTTTGGGCAACTTGGCCCTTTTGCCCACCAAAATTTGATTTCAAATGTCCTCTTGGGCCAATAAGCTATTTTCAAGCTTTGTTCCACAAACACTTTCAAATTCAATCCCTCTGATCACCTCATGGTCAATATAGGACCCTTACCTTATCATTTTCTTCCTTCGACAAGCAAAGATAGAAAAAGAGGGATAGTTGTAAGCACTCTTTTTTTTTTGCCCGCTCAATAATCTCCAGCCTGACCAAACTCACATTCAAACCAACAAAGACACATTAAAGTTCAGACCAGCTTTCTAGACTTAATCCAATTGATCAATCACTTTGTGGGCCCGCCAAGCCCAATAGAAGCAAAATGATTAAAATGCCTTTGGAGCATTATTCGGTCAAATTCCAGTCGGCATGTTTTCTCAAAGACGACAAGTGCATATTTTAATCTCGATTCTAGTTCTAATTCCAATCTCGACCAATCAGACTTAATCCGACCCATCTTTCAAGAAAGTTGATTCTTTATACGGTAAATCCATCAATTACGACATGTTTACTGAGAAAACTCCTCAGAATGGTAAGTCTCTTCGAACCTATCGACTGGGACAGAACCTAAGTCCCTGAGATGGTAGAGCAGTTCACTTCTAGTGCTTGTCAGCCCGCCAATGTAGAATGTCTGCTATTCGACACGTTGATCGAGAAAGTACCTAAGGCCTCGAGACAATAAGTCCATTCAGTAGAACGATGGAAACATTCACAAACATCACAACCGGCAGAATGGCAAAAACACTCTCAAACAGGTCGATATTGGGAATGACAAGAAACCCCCTATGTCATAGGACTGAACTTGCCTCTTGGCCATGGCACGTTTACCAAATGATGGGATACTTTTAGAAAACAACTTGTCACACACCATTAGAGTGATGGAAACACTCAAAATTCAGCTCAACACCAGTGCCTGCAAGCCCACTCTAGTGAAAAATGGCTAAACTGCCCCATGGGCCCCATCGACATGCTTCTCGAGAAAGTACCAAAGTCCTCAGAGTGATAAGTCCACTCTTCCAAGATTGTCCCAAAGATAATCCAGCACATTCAAGTGCCTTTCAGTCGATTCTAGATCAATTCTAAGACTATTTAGTCAAAATGATCATTTTGCCCTTAGGCATCTGACTGTCTATGGGAAACACACTGGCTTTAGGTATCAAATCGGTTATCTTTTAGAGATGCTTTTAATAGTATTCCCAATCTTCTAACACCCTTCTGGATCATTTTGAGTCCATTCCAGTAAACCTAGTACAAAATGACCGTTTTACCCCTAGTGAGCTGTTTGCCCTTTTTATTTATTCTGGCTTTCTTATCAACCTAGTTACCTCTAAGACACTCTTTTAAGGATTCCTATCCATCCTCGGCCTTCCAAATCAATCCCGAACTTTTCAGAGTCACTTCTAGTGGAGACATGTTAAAAATTACATGGTAGTCACTAAGACAAACGCTCAAATCTTCTGCCTTGCATCCCATGGGTCAAAAGATTCCTTTCTTGCTGACTTAACAACTTTTCTAAGGGTGTGGTGCCACTACAAGGCAAAATCAAGCTTGTTAGTGGCACTGATGGGAAATTAAGCCTAACGCCACTGCAACAGGCGCCAGTGTCAGTTCAATTGCCTATAATTACAGACCACCCCTGGCGTAAAAAAGATCTGCAAACTTAATCCCAAAATGCTACCTTACTAAAAACAGGCTTTGAAACCCTAGGTTTCTCAAGTCTCCTTCAAACCCTAGCCTCCTAACACTCCATACACATAAACCCTAGCTTCTATACACTCCATATATCAAAATACAAGCCTCCAAGCATACATTGAAGATCAAGTACTGCGCGTTCAAAGCTCTCAAAGGGAAGCAAACAAAGCAATCAAAGCAAAGAGAAGAAAAGGTAGGTTTTTTATTTAGTTTATGCAATCCCCTCCTCTCTCTTGTATCTCCAAACCCACTTGGTTCTCTTCTATTTTAATCTCCATCTTCTACCTCCTCTTCTTGCATGCTTGAAACAAGGGACCTCCTAGTTTATGCCTAGGAAGGTCTTAGAGAGAATCAATGTGCCAGAGATTTTCTTTAAGTTTTCCCTAAGATGGTATAGGTCTGGCCCCCTTGATTATGTGGTGAAGCCTAACCTTATGTGTTCATGACCCTATTGCATTGTGATTGTCATGTTCATGCTTTACATTCAATATTACATTCAAAGTTGTTTTCAAACTTACATAAAAGTTTTCCTTCAAAACTTGCATTTAAAATCTCCTTCTTTCAAACTTGTTTTCAAAACCACAATGCTATGATAATTCTAGCCATTCCATGATTAGTGTCGTTTTAGGAAAGTGATATATTCAATGTGACCATCAAAGTTCAGAGTTTGGGTTCAAACCCTAAATTGTTTTTCAATAAATCACAATTCTATAGTGATTCTAGTCATTCTATGGTTAGGATTGCTTTAGGAAAGTGTTACATTCAATGGGATCATCAAGGTCCAAATCTTGTTTTGAAACCCTAATTGTTTTCAAAATCACAACCCTAGAATGTTTCTAATCTTTTCATAGTCAGAATCGTTTTAGGAAAGTGAGATATTCAAGAGATTTGCAAAAGTCTATATCCAAATTGTTTCAAAATAGTTTTTGCAAATCCACTTGCTAAAAATTTCTTTTCAAAGATCTACTTTCTGAAAACTCCTTATCTTGAAGTCCAAGTCAAATTCCTAGAATCCATGATTAGGAAACCCTAATTCATTTCTTAAAATCATAACTTTCTATTTGCCAAAAATCATAGATTTTCAAAACCATTTTTTTTTTAACAAATCGTATGTTTCCAAACTCAAGATTTCCAAAACTCAAGCTTTCCAATTTTTAGTCAAATCAATTCTTCAAATTTTGAAAATAAAATAAAATCATCTATTTGTGGAAATAAATTTTAATCTGTTGTTTTAGGAAATAAAAATCAAATATTTTCTAATTTCAATATTTCTAAATTTAAAACATTCCTTTTTTGAAACTCTTAAAAAATATAACACTTTCCTTTTCCAATTGAAATCCAATCTTTCCAAATCTAGTGCATTGCATAAATCTTAGATTCTCGAATTGCTTAAATCCTAAATTACCTCAGACCTAAGTCTCACCTTTTTAAACTCAATTTTTCAAATTCAATTTTTTTAAATTAAGTCTTTCCAAATTCTGACTTTCCAACTTCAAATTCAAATATTTCTTAATTTAAATCTTTTCTATATCAAATCCTTCCAAAATCGAGTCTTTCCTAAAATGAAAACTTTTCAAAACTAGTACTTTCTTAATTTGGAACCTTCTTAGTTCAAAGCTTTCCTAAATTCAAGTTTTCCAAATTCTAACTTTTCAAATTCTTCCAAATTAAATATTTTCGAATCAAGTCAAATTATTGCAAGTCTTTTCAAGTCAAATATTTCTAAATCCAATCAAATCTTTTACAATCTTCTCAGGTCATGTGTTTGTAAATCAAATCAAATCATTTTCTAAACTTTTCTAAATCCAACTTTCCTAATTTGAAAATTTCCTAAGTCGAAACTTTCTAAAATCAAACTTTTCAAGTTCAAATAAAACATTTCCAATTCAATTGCATGCTTCAACCCTAGGTTACCTAAGCCTTAGGATGCCTAAGTTCTAGTTCAACCCCTAACCCTAAGTTAGGGAGCTTTAACTCTTTTCTAAACCAGGATGGTTTTCAAACTCTAATTCAAGTCAAGATGATTCCAAAATTCCATTCAAACTTTCCAAATCTTAGTCAATTTCAAATTAATGTTTAATTTCAAATCCTCCAATCAAAGTTCAAAATCAAACCTTTTCAAGTCAAACATTTTTTTAATTGGACCCCAAGTTCGAACTACGACTGACTTAATTTCCCAACAAAGGGATACGTAGGCAACCCCTATGGGTGTGGTCACAACCTTCTTTAAGTTTTTAATTTTCACAACCTTTTTTCAAACTTCAAATCGCCATTTCAAATTTACTTTCAAAATCAAATCATTTTCTTACACTTGCATGTCTTGCATCATATCAAACCAAACATTTTTGCAAAATTATTTTCAAAGTGGATAATATTAGACATTTGTTAATCGGAGATTCTAAATGAGTGAACCTAGGATGGATAGATATGTAGGTACCACAAGGGCATGATAGGGTGATAGCCTAGTATATATTCCCTATACGCAACCATCCCTAGGACCATAGATCATTGTTTTCGAGAGGTCAAAACCAGAGTCATTTTTCAAAAAAGGGTTTAAATCTTTTCAAAGGTTGCCAAACAACCTGTTTTCCAAAAAAACCCTCTCTTGAGGAAGTTTTCAAAACCTTTTTTAAAAACCCTAAGTTTATTCTTTGGACTTTCCTTAGTTAGGTGACCTAACTTACCTTAATCAAGTTAGGTGGTGAGTCCAAATCTTTTCCAAAAGCCCTTATTCAAATCAATTTCCAATTCAAACTTAGTCACACTCATCCTTCTAGGAGGATGGGTTTTAACGATAGATTCTTGTACATTTTTCCCACCATTCACGAGTACAAAAAAACCATGGCGCAACACTCTTAAAGAAAACCGCAGTAGAAGGCTCCCAAAATCGCAAAAACCAACATAGCCTGTAGCCACTGTCGAGGTTGTTGCTAGTTTATAAGGTTAGGCCTGGTGCGTTTGCTACACACACCAAGGAAAATTCAAGCCTGGCGTATGTAGCACATATGTCCAAGCCTAAATTGGCCAAACGCATGTGTTATATGCACTAGGCTGACGAGCTTCCCCCCAAATCTATTTTAAATGCTTCTAAGGGCCAACAACTAGTCTTCAACTTCCAAAATGTCAAAATCTAGCTTCCGGATTCCAAAAATTTTAGTATTCCAGTTTGTCTAATTGCCTCGTGATCAAAATGAGACCCTTACTATCGTTTTCTGCATTCGACAAGTAAAAACAGAAAAAGAGGGTAAGTTATAAGCACCCCATTTTTACCCGCTCAAAAACCACTAGTCAAACATAACAACACTATCGAACCCAAATTGGCTTTTTAAAAATTGTAATCAAGTCAATTGGCTGCTTCTTAGGCCTGTGGGGCTCAATTGAATCTAAAAAACCAAATTACCCTTAGGCACTCCAGGTAGCTTTTCTAGATGGGCGGTCTTTGAAACCAACACCAAACCTTAAACGGTTCACTTTTGGCACTTGCTAGACCGCCAAAGTAGAATGTCTGTTATGCCCCTTGGTATCGGCAGCTTCCTAAGCTGAGGCAATCTCTGAAACCAGTGCCAACACTGTCGGGGTGACAGAAGCACTCACGAACCATCAAGTTGTAGGAGTGACGGAAACACTAAAAAATAGGTCGACATGGGTGCACTGCTAAACAACTTAGTGTCACGAGATCGAAAGCATCCATTGGCTGTGGCACGTTCTTCAAAGAAAGCAAAGACCTTCGGAGACCAACTCATTACAACTGTTAGAGTGACAGAAACACTCATAAACCCTGGTCAACACCGGCGCTTACCAGCTTAACACTATGAAAAATGACCATTTTGGCACATTCTTCGAGAAAGTACTAAGTCTTTGAAATGGTAAGTCCCCTTTTCCTATATAGTTCTCGAATAGTTTGGCATTTTTAATATGCCATTCCAAATGGCCTCAAGACAGGAAGAATCACAGATCCCTATGCCAAGACCGGAGAAAATACTGCCAACATAACCAAGAAGGTGGCTACTAGAAGGGGCACGATCAGGAAGGAAGTTGAAGTGTCCGCTGTTCTGCCTAGCCAACCACCCCAATACTGACCCCCGCTAGAATCACCCCCAGTCCTGCCCTTACCCACCTTGACCATGCCTACTCCAACCCCAAACTATGGTCCTGCTAGGGCACGACCCAACTTCAATAGACTTGCTCGACGTATCCGTACCTTCGACGCCTTAGCCTGCACCCAAACCGTGGCCTACCATAGCCTTCTGAACAACAACATCTTGAAACCCATACCGGCTCGCCCGTTGCCAAGCCCTCTACCCCCAACCTTTAATGCTGCCCTTACATGTGAGTACCATTCAGGTGGCCAGGGGCATGACACCGAAGGCTGCTTCGCTCTCAAGCACAAGTCCAAGACCTGATCGATAACAAGACCATTGATTTGCAGCCGGTAAAACCTGCTCCTGCTCCCAATGTGACCACTAACCCTCTGCCAGATCACACCATCAATATGATACTAGTAGAAATGGAAGGCGAGGGAGAGTTCGACGAGCTTGAGGTCGAAGATTATGAGGACGATTGGAAGACCGAGGAAGAAGATAACTGGGAGGAGGATCTCCCACTATGCCCAATTTATCTCCATAATCGTGATGAGATGCCTGATGCTTCTAACTGGCCCATTGATGAGCCTGTGTTCCCGAAAGAAGAACATATCGAAACCATAACTGCCGATGGATGGGGTGATGAATTTCTACACCCGAGGTATGCAGCAGCTGAACGTCAATTATTAGAGAACCCTTGGCCTGCAACTGAGTACAATTATGGAGACATGGGATGGGAGCTAGAGGAGTCAAGAGAACAGACAAAGCCATTCAAATTAGAGGGTGGTGAGCTAGTCACCCTATTTACCAAAGAACCCACTGCAACGAACAAAAAGGAGGCTGACAACTGCTTCAACAGCATCAACTTCTTTGGAGCTCTAGATGAAGCCTGTGCTTATCTCGCCTTAGCCGAGGATCCGGGTCGCGAATGGAGCATCGAAGATGTGGGAATTGTCCTAAGGCCGTACTAAAATGGGTTCCTTGCATAAGCGTACAAGAAAGGGGTGTTTACACTCACTTTCTTTCTATCCCTTTTACTATCTGTCTTTAAATTAATGTTTACATTCTGTTTTTTTTTTTTAAGAACTCTGTGCTTGCCATAAAATTGATAATAGTAATCAAGTCTTTTATCCCATTGTTGTTGTCTTATCATCTCTTGGGAATGGTGGCTACCTTCTATATAAGGGGCACGATTTGTCGTATGGAATGATCCAACTTAAAGGGATGATAGGATGAGTTAACCACTCACTAAATGGTCAACTTTCCAGAGAGAGAGGATAAGGATGAGCGAGGACACTACCTAAAGGCAGCAGTTGCAGGACTCCGAAGCTAAGCGATGTGTGGCCAGTTTATCAAAATGAAGAGGAGCCATCTTTCACTTCCCCACATATAAATAAAATGAATGAATCACTAAATAAATAAACAAATGTACCCATATTCCCTTTGCTTAACCCCTAGAGCCTTGCAACAAACGAAGTTTTCTTTGTCAACCCCGATCCAGACTGTCCTCCCCACACTGGGACAGACAATAGTTTGAGAACTCTAGGAATGGTATCCACCCCCGTTGTGCTAGGGTAGCAATGAAAGCTCTATAGATCAAGCAATCTAATTCAAAGTGAAGAGAGGCCCTCATTTCATTTCCCATACAGTCAAAAGCAACCCCTTGCCAAACCCGTTGAGCCACTTATCCTTTCTTAACAAAACCCCAACCTAGGGATCACCGCCCACACTGGGTATATTGAACTACCAAGGAAAAGGTTTAAGGGAAAAAGGTTAAAGAATTGTTTCGTTTCATAAAAGAAAAGAAAAGAAATAGAAAGAAAAAGCAAAGGAAAGGAGTTGCCAAAGGGCAAGAGGCCAAAAAAAAAAAAAAATATCCTTTAAGGAAAGGCCTGAAGAAAATCATGATTGAGTCATCTTCAAAGACATAATAAGAGGGTTAAAAGAAAAGAAAGTCATGTTTATCTCAAGAAGTACATAGAAAGGGTGAAAGAAAAGGGTCATTTTCACCCTGAGAAGTATATGGTCAAAAGCAAGAAGGAAATTTAAAGGTGATCCTAGGTTACGAAGAAACCTAGTAGAAATAATAGGTTCGAGCCTTTAACCTTTCCTTGTAGAACCCCGAAACCATGGCCTACATTACAACCCTATCAAAGTCCCCTCTAATTGAAAACAGATTGCTTGATCTAAATAAGCTAGACACGTTGCCAAAGCTAAAGAAGGATGCTAATCTTACTGGAAAGTAGTCAAGGATGGTATGGATCTAAACCCTACCGAAAATAGCATCAAATTTGAGCCTGTATATCCCGTTGTTTTTAAAACCCCCATAACCTAGCCTACATTACAGTCCTAAACAAAGTCTCCTCGGATTGAAATGACTGGCCACTTATCGCTCTGCCAAAAGCCAGGTAAGCTGCTGCTAAAACCCCAAAAGTTGAGAGTCTTAGCCCAATAACCATATATACTAACCCTAAGACAAAGAGTGGGAGGTGATCAAAAGGTTGGGAAATGTGCGAAATGTTATCATCCAATCAAGGTAGGGTTGAGCCAGAAGAGAGGCTAAAATCCCCGAAGAGGAGGGAGTTACCATTCCCAGGACTACAAGTCTAACAGCACCTAGCGTCATTCTATTAACATATTTCTAACCTGTGCATATGAAAAAAAAATCAATCAACATGGGCTTTGCACACATAGGATATAACTCCCTGTAGAAATAGAAGTCATCAACATCAACTCATGTAATAGATATCTAACATCATCATATATCACATGCAACTGATCATATACTTAGCATAAATGATCGTAAATGTCTTTGTCTATCCATGCATCTGAATACCATAAATATCCATTTTTGTACAAAATATTAGAATAAAACTGTATATCATAAATATAACTCAGGGACAAGGGGCAAAAGAGGATTAGAGTCTCTATAAGGGGCATCTATCACAGGTCGAAGTCGATATCATCTGGATCAAAATCCCTGAAACCTGGCATCGGAGGAGGTGGATAACAACTCGAAACACCACCATCCTGCAGGGAAGATAGAACCAAAATCAACTACATACAAAAGGAACTAAGCAACAGCAAAGTAAGAAGAAGTAAAGAAAGAATAACATACCCCCCACCACCCATCTGAGATAACCGAGCCGTCAAGGAAGCTACCTCGGCCTGGTACTGGTCCCGCTCCATCTGGTACTGGTCTCTCTGGTTTCTCACAATAATAAACTCGGCTTGGGGCACATATCCTCCAGCACGGTGCCACAAGTCAACCACCCCCTGGCCAACAGCGTACCCGCCGACTACTACCTCAAACCGGGTGAAGACACCGACCGAATGAGCCCCAAAGTGCGCAGCATAATCTGTATCCGGAGGAAGCAAGAACTCGGCACCTGGCTGACGCTCCTGATAAGGGATAGGCACTCCCGCCACCAAGGCCTCGAACATATACTTTGGCGGAGCTCCTGCTGATCGGAACTCCTCATGAAACTACCTCTAGTGTCGCTCTCCAAGATAAAACTCCCAAGTGTCATCACTAAGAAAGGCAGCTCTCGACAGGGACAACGGGACCAAGTACCGAACTATCTCATAATGGACTGATCCAATGAAGGGCCACCAGGTCACATCCCTTGCCTCAATCAGTTCCAGGTTAGCCCGGAGTGTCACAAAATCGATAATCTCCGATCGCTGGGCTACCCGGTCACGAGCCCACCTCAAAGCGCGAGGATAGAGGTCATCCTCAACAACTGCAGGGCGACGAACTGGAAGGTACTTGTAACTCCACCAAACGAGGAAAGGCCAGAAACTAGTCATGCTACCCCAACGGGAAGAAGTCCGGACACGCATCAATCGAAGAAAACAGCCAAAAGAAAAGGACCCCCAGTCTAGCTCAAATAAGGCTCCAAGATCGGCTACTATACTCACCAAACGACACGGCATGAGTGACTTGTTGTATTTGCAGAAGCAGCTAAAGATGATATACAACACAAGTCACCATCTCATGATGTCTCGCCTGGCAGGCGATGGCTCAGTAGCAAAAGTACGCTCATCCTGACTAATCCAAGAGACTGGGAAGGCAGAACGCTCAAGAGGAGGCAAGTCTAACAACAAACAGGCCTCGTCCCTACTGACTGGATGCAGGGTGATCGGCCAGCCGAAAAAGGAGAGCCCTGTAATAATCGCCTAATCCAAAGGAGTAGGACCTAACTCGAAGCCGACAAAATGAAAGGTCCCGGTCTCTTCGAACCACCTCTCAACAAGTGCCAGTACCAAATGCCGATTCAAGCTGTTAGCCTATAAACCCATAAAGGCGCCAAATCCGATCTCTGCCAAGAAGGCACGATATGATGGGGCCGTCCGCTGCATGGTCACAAAAACCTGATGAATAGCCCCTCTGAAAGCTGTATGTACCCTCGGAGGCGGCAAATGCTGTCTAGAATACACACTGGGGTGATAGGCAAGATCCCTGAGTGGTGGGATGTCTGGTATCTGCAGATCTCCCAAGTCGGCATCTGGTTGCCTATGCCTGGAAGAAGCTCTCCCATAACTGGTCACCTGATCCCCAGGGCCCAGTACCTCCTCCTCAACATCAATCTCCTCGGCAAAAGCCTGCTCAACCGGAGGAAAAAGGTTGACAGGTAGCCTACTCCCCTGCCCACTCTGACTGGATGAAGATCGTTTGGTAGATCGTCAACTACCTCTAGATCGACTAGAGCCGCCAGTAGAATCTGTCCGAGCCGCCTTCCTCGAGCAGCGTTTCCTCTCAGAACCATCATCACCCGCGTCTACCATCCTAAAAAGGTAAGCCAAGGTAAGAGACGTTAACATGCCATACATGCAATTCAAATAATAGTAAAATAAAATAAACAACTAACACAAACAAAACAAATAAAGGATTTCAAATAACAAATCCCAAGCAAAATTTTTACACATCTTGGTTTTCTAATTTTCAAATCACATCTCAAGGGTTCTCTGCCTTTTTTATTCAAAAAGATTTTATTTCTAAAAACTTTTTCTAACTCTTTCCCTAATTTCTAAAAATTTCGGTAGAGTCCCGTTTAAGAATGGCCCCTACAACACCCATGACATCAACACAAAACACAAAACGTGCACTTCACATTGTCACAATCACATGACATCAGCACCTGTGCACACTTTTCAATTTTTTAAAATTTTCAAGACATGTGTTTTATTTTTCAAATAAATCAATGGGTTTCAAAAGTCTCCCGAAATTTTTTAAAATCACCTCAAATATTTTCTAAAATATTTCAATATTTTTCCAAATTTCAAACTTTAGAAATTTCATCAATTTCTTGAGTTTTCTCATTTTTCTAAATTTGCCAAGTATTTTCCTATTTTTCAAAAAATCAAAAATTCACCGAGTTTTTAAAAAATCACGAAACTTCATACGGTTGTTAAACACATTTTTCTAAGGCACATTGCACAAAAATATAGCCAAAAAACCTAATGCCCAAGCTTGTAAGAACAAATCCCCTATTCCTGCAGAAAACCCCCTTCATATATTTGCATATAATCACTCAAATTCAATCAAACAACCATCAAAATGCAAAAACAACATCACCAAAGTGTTCAAAGCATATCAAAACCTTAATTTCTACTATTCACATGATTCAAACGAAGTTCTACACATCAAAATCAACAAAATTTGAAAACTCACTTTTTGAAAGTTCTCCGGTGAAATCTTCTCTTCTAGCGACTTTTCCAGCAATGTGGCCTCCTTCTGGCAATCACCCGTGGTCTCCAAGAAGTGCCCCTTCAAGGTTCAAGTCAATTTTCACGCAAAATCTTTCGGATTTGCAAAATCTATCCAAAATGTCGCGGCTGTTTGAACCAAAAATTTTCTGGTTTTAACTCCAAACCTGGGCCACTAGCAGAGGCGCTAGGCATTTTTTGCCAAAGGCGCCACTACTAGTGACGCGGGCTGCAAATTCTGGGCAGCTTTGCCCTTTTTCCCGCCCAAAACTCGTTTTCGAAGGCCATTTCGACCCGTTATCCGTTTTCGACCCCCGTTGTCGAAAGCTTTCCAATGTCCGTCCCTCTGACTGCCTTGCGGTCAACATGGGACTCTTACTTTTATTATTTTTTATCTTTGACAAGCAAAGACAGAAAAAGAGGGGCAGCTGTAAGCACCCCAGTTTGACCGCTCAGCAGTCTACACTCCGTCCAGACTTGTGTTCAAGTCATTGTGGGCATATTCCAATCAAAATTAACTTTCTAAGTCCAAATCCCGTTTGTCCATCGCTTCGCGGGCCCGCCAGGCCCAAATAGAGGCAAAATGACCAAAATGCCCTTAGGGGCATTGTCTTTTCCAATTCCAATTCCAATCCCTCTCTCGAGACAGTTTATTCCACCAAACGGTTCCAAATCAGGCACGGCTTTTCGAAGGCAATAAGTCCCCTTTCCAATCCCTCTCTCGAGACAGTTTATTCCTCAAAACGGTTCCAAATCAGGCATGTCTTTCCGACGACGGTAAGTCCCCTTTCTAATCCCTCTCTCGAGACAGTTTATTCCTCGAGACGGTTCCAATTCAGGCACGTCTTTTCGAAGACGGTAAGTCCCCTTTCCAATTCCTCTCTCGAGACAGTTTATTCCTAGAGACGGTTTCAATTTAGGCACGTCTTTTTGAAGACGATAAGTCCCCTTTCCAATCCCTCTCCTGAGACAGTTTATTCCTCAAGACGGTTCCAAATCAGGCACGTCTTTCCGAAGACGATAAGTCCCCTTTCCAATCCCTCTCTCGAGACAGTTTATTCCTCGAGACGGTTCCAATTAGGGCCCCTTTAGTAACTTCCTGAGAATGCTTCTTATAGTATTCTCAACCTTTCCTTATCTTTCTGGATCATTCCGAGTCAGTTTCGGCCAACCCGATACAAAATGACCGTTTTGCTCCTGGTGGACCGGTCTCCTTTTTCGACCACACCGGCTTTGGTATCAAACCAGTAACCTTTTGAGACTGCCTTTTGTAGTGTTCTCAACCTCCCTTTACCTTTTCAGATCATTTCGAGTTAGTTCCAGCAAACCCGGTGCGAAATGACCGTTTTGCCTCTGGTGGGCCAGTTACCTTTTCCGACCACACTGGTTTTAGGAATCAAACTGGCAACCTTTGGGAACATTCTGAATAATGTTTTCAAATTCCAAGTCTTCTTGTGGCACAGTCCGAGTCTGTCCCGACAGTTTCTCAACCCGATTGACCATTTTGTCCCTAACGACCTGGTCAACCCTTCCGACACATCTTCTCCTCATTTTTCAAGTTAAATACCTCCGGGACACTATTCTAAGTGTTCTTGCTCTTTTCCGGCCTTCCGGGTCATCCCCGGTCCTCCAAAAACCTTTTCGGACTTTCTGAAGTCACTCCTAGTCAAGCCAGGCTAAAGATTGTATGGTAGTCACTAGTACAGGCGCCCAAATCTAGTCAAAGATACGTTTCTTGCTGACCTTAAATATTTCCTAAATGGCTGGCGCCACTAGTAGTGGCGCCAAGCCAAAAATTGGCTTGGTGCCATTCTTAGTGGCGCCAAGCCAAAAATTGGCCTGGTGCCATTCTTAGTGACGCCAGTGTAAAGTTTAGCCTAGCGCCACTGCAACAGGTGCCAGTGTTGTCCAACCTTTATAAATACAGAGTCTCTTCCAGTGTGAAAAGGGTTCGTAAACTCAATCTAAAGATCCTATATTTCGATATACAGAGCTCAAGCACCTCCTAAGCCCTAGCTTCCCTAAGTTTTCCAAACCCCAGTCACCATACACAAACCTTAACCTCATATACATTCATACACACCCCCATACACTCATGCACTAACCTGCAACCCTCCTTCAAAGACTTGAAGAGCTGCAATCTGAAGTTTGAAAATTGAAGGCGGCTCTTGAAGATTGAAGACGAAGGTCAAGACGAAGACCGAAGAAAGCAAGGCGCGCAAAATAAACAAGATACAAGGTAGGTTCTCCATTTAAATTTTCGCACTTCCCCCTCTCTCTTCTCTCTCCTAACCCACTTGGGTTTTCTCTATTTTAATCCCCCATCTCTTTCCCCCCCTTTCTTTGCATGCTTGAAACAAGGGGACTCCCGGTCCATATGTAGGATTAGACTATCGGAGGGTTACCGTGTCGGGGGCTTTCCTTTAGGCTAACCGGAGACCACGTGGGTTCGGCTCCCTTGATTATGTGGTGAAGCCTTAACCTTGTATGTTCACGACCCTAAAATTGCATTGTGCATATCATGATCTTGCATCTTCCAAAGTTGTTTTTAAAATCCTTTTCAAACTCGTTTTCGAAATTGCATCAAAATCATCTTTTTCAAAAACATGTTTTCAAAATCACAATCCTAGGGTATTTCTAGCCTTTCCATGGCTAGGATTGCTTTAGGAAAGTGTTACATTAAAAGCGACCAATATGGTCCATATTTTCAAATCTTGTTGTTTTCAAAACCGCTTTTTTAAAGTGGTTCTAGCCTTCTTATGGTTAGAATCGCTCTAGGAAAGTGAGATGTTTTTATACTTTCCAAAAAGCTCTCTTTTCAAAAATCCCTTCCTAAAAATCTCTTTTTCAACATACTTCCCAAAAATTCTTCTTTCCAAAATTGTTTTCAATAACTCTTTCAAAAAATCTATTTTTCAAAACCTCATTTTTCAACTCCTTTCCAAAACGCACTCTTCAAAGTCCACTTTCCAAAAACATTCACCAGGTCTCTTTCCTAGAAAAACTCTTCCCAAAAATCTTTCCAAAAACTCTCTTTCCAAAATCTTTCCTCTAGAAACTCCTCTCTAGGATTTCCTTCCAAAACCTTTGTTTCCATAAACGCACTTTTCAAAAATCCTCTTTCCTTAGAGCCCAAGTCAAGCCCTATAACTCATAATTAAGAAACCCTAATTTTCTTTCCAAAAACATGATTTTCAAACTTTGCCCCAAACCTAGGTTTCCAAAATCTCTCGTTTTCTACACCCAAACTATACACATTTCCAAAACCTCTTTTCTACATTAAAATTCTACACTTTCAAATCTAGGGTTTCTAGAATCTCCCTTTCCAAATCATTGCCAAATCCTATCTTCCCTTTAGGAAACTAAATCTAATTTACCCGTTTAGGAAACCAAATCCAATCCTCCATTTTTGAAAACGAAATCAAACTTTCTCTTTTAGAAACCAAATCCAATCCCTTCCTAATCCAAATCTTTCCTAATTCAAGTCTTTCCTAAACTTCTCCTTTCCTAAATCTTAAGTTTCCAAAACTTGAAAATAAAAATCTTTCTTAAATTTTAAACCTCAATTTCCACATCCTTCCTAACTCCACTCTTTCCTAATTCTACCCCTTTCCAAATCTCCGCTTTTCAAATCTAAGCTTTCAAACCTTTCTTAATTCACAACTTTCCTAATTTCAAAACCTTCTTAATTCGAAACTTTCCAAAAATGAAACTTTCCGAATTTGAAAACTTTCTTAAATCGGACCTTTCCTAATTCGAAACTTTCCTAAATCGGACCTTTCCTAATTCAAAACTTTCCTAAATCAGACATTTCCTAATTCAAACATTTCCTAAATCTAATCTTTCCTAATCTCTTAAACCTTCCAAGTCAAGTCAAATCTTTCCTAAGTCTCTTTCTTAAGTCTAGGTTTCCTAAACCTCTATCTTTCCAAAACAAGTCTAAATCTTTCTTCCAAGTTCTATCTTTTCAAATCAAAATCCAATCTCTTCAATTCCAGAATTCTAAATTCCAATTTTCAATCTTCTATTCTAAGTTCAATCTCTCAATTTTCTAATCCAATTTCCAATTCAATCTCTTTCTTTCAAATCAATCACTTTTCAATCGGACTCTTGTTCGAACTACGACAGACCTGATTTCTCCAAAAAGATACGTAGGCAACCCTCATGGGTGCGGTCACAACTTCTTTCAAATTTCAAATTCCACCACATTTTCCAAATCTCAAATTCTACAATATTTTCAAATCTCTAATCTATTTTCAAACTTCCAATTTCAAATTTCTATTTCCAAATTTTCAAACTTTCCAATTTCAATTCCATCTCTTCAAATCTATTTTCAAATCAATCTCTTTCCAAATCTATTTTTCAATTCTCTTTCCTTGCACTTGCATATCATGTATCATGTTAGTTTCTTTTCAAGCATTGTTTTCCAAGGTGGATACGATTGAACTATAGTTGGTTGAAGACTCTTATAGGTGAATCTAGGGTAGATTGACATGTATGTACCGAAAGGGTGGGGTAGGGTGATGGCTTAGTGCGTCTTCCCTACACGTAACCAACCTCCGAACCTAGGATCACTGTTTTCGAAAGACCAAAAACGAAGTTATTTTTCAAAAAAGGGCAAAATATTTTCCAAAGGTTGTCAAACAACCTATTTTCTTAAAAACTCTCTCTTGAGGAGATATTTTCAAAATCATTTTCCAAAACCCTAAGAGTAGTCTTCGGATTATTCTTAGTTTTTAGGTGTCCTCACTCACCTTAATCAAGTTAGGTGGCGATTCCGAATCTTTTTCAAAAGCCCTTTATTCAAATCAATTTTCAATTCAAACCTAGTCGCACTCATTCTTTTAGAAGGGTGAGTTCTAACAAGAGAGTACAGCGTTTTTTCCACTTGTGTGAGTATTCCTCGAGTGCGAAAAATCTAGGCAATGCAGTATGGGGAATGTTTTGGATATCCGGTTTGGTATACCTCTTTTGACTATTGGATTACGAGGTCGGTGTCCTTGAAGATGATCAATTTATCAATTTTCATTTCTACTGCCGCCAGTCTCAACCCTAGGATTTAGACTTTATATTCAGCAATATTGTTGGCACAGAGATCCTGCTTTAGCTTGGCCATAATGGGGTAGTGGCTGCTTATCTCATTTACGACTACTGCCCCAATTCCAACTCCTTTCTTGTTTGAAGCTCCATCTAAGTACATCTTCGAGCCAGGATCCTCTTGCCTTTTGATCTCGAATTCTGTGTACAATAATAATGAGCTGGGCAGTTGAAGAAACTAGCAACTATGTAAAGAAAAGATTACATAGCAGAATATCTTCGAGAGGATCGAGGAAGAGAGGACGCAGGTAAGGTTGGCCAAACCTCAGTAAAATCTGTGTGTCTCCATCTCTTTATTTTCTACTCTGTTTTCATTCGCTGCATATTCATAAGCTGCCTGCATATATATCTTGTATTGTGTTGATTGTTCCATTGGTGTTTTTGTTAATCTGTGATTATTGATTAAAGTTTTAAAACCCAATTCACCCCCCCCTCTTGGTTTGCTATTTTGGGCCAACAGCACCCTGATTTTTTGCACTCGAGGAAAAGACACACAAGTAGAAAAAACACAGTGCTCTCCTATTAGAACTTGTCCTCGTAGAAGGATGAGTGTGACTAGGTTTAAATTTTTTAAATTGATTTGATTAAGGGCTTTTAGAAAAGATTTGGAGTTGCTACCTAACTTGATTAAGGTGAGTTAGGTCACCTAAAACTAAGCACGATCCGAATATTACACTTAGGGTTTTTAAAAAGGTTTCAAAAACTTCCTCAAGAGATGGGTTTTAAGAAAATAGGTTCATTGGCAATCTTTGGAAAGATTTAAGCCTTTTTTTTAAAATAGCTCAATTTTGGTCTTTGAAAACAATGATATAGGTTCATAGGTTGATTACGTGTAGGGAAGATGCACTAACCAATCACCTTACCACGCCCTTGCAGTACCTACATGTCTATTCACCCTAGATTCACTCATTCGGAATCTTTGATTAACAATTGTCCAAAATCTATTCACTTTAGAAAGCAACTTTTAGAAAGAAGTTTGATATGATACATGGTATGCAAGTGCGAGAATTTGATTTTATTTTGAAAGTAAATTTGCAAATAACTTGGTTTGATTTTGGAAATAGATTTGAAAAGATAGATTTGATTTTTAAAAGAAGGTTTTTAGAAATTGGAATTGGAGATTCGAAAATAGACTTTAGAATTAGAAACTTGAAATAGATCGTGGAATTAGAAATTTGAAAAATGGTTGTGAAAATAGGAACTTGAAAAAGGTTGTGACCGCATCCATGAGGGTTGCCTACATATCCCTTTTTGGGAATCAAGTCAGTCGTAGTTTGAACGTGAGTCCGATTAAAAATAGATACTTTGAAGCTTGAAAAATTTGATTTGAAAAGGTTATATTTGAAAAGAGTTTGATTTGAACTTTGAATAGAAAATTTGAAATTGAACTTGAGGACATGAAATTTATTTGATTTGAAAAGATCAAATTTGGAAAAAGAACTTAGACTTGATTTAAGAAAGAAGAAGTAGAGTTTTGAAAACATTTTGGACTTCGATTGAAATTGAAAAACCATATTGGTTTAGAAAGGAGTTTTAAAAAATGGTTGAAGCTTTCTAACTTTAAGGTTAGGGTTGAACTAGGGTTTAGGCCTCCTATGGTTTAGGTTTCCTAATATTGGAACATGTAGTTGAATTGAAAAGGATTTGATTTAGATTTGAAAAGTTCATTTTTAGAATGTTGGATTTAGGTAATATTTGAATTAGGGAAAGTTCAATTTAGGAAAGTTTAATTTCAGGAAGATTTGAAAAGAGATTTGATTTGATTTAGAAAAACTTGACTTAATCACTTGATTTGAATGAATTTAGAACGTTAGGTTTAGGAAAGATTAGATTTTAGAAATCTTCAAATTAGGAAAGTTTTGAAATAGGAAAGTTCCATTTCAGGAAAGTGCCAAATTAGGAAAGTTTCTTTTTAGGAATGTTTTGAATTTGGAAAGATTTGAATTTTGGCAAGATTTGATTTAAGAAAGATTTGATTCTTGTTTCCTAAAGTAGAAGATTTGATTTATTTTCAAAAGGAGATGATTTGATTTAGTTTCTAAAACTGGAGGATTTGATCAAGTTTCCTAATTTGAAAGATTGAATTTGACATAGAATTTGAAAGGTAGAATTTTGAAAATCTATGATTTGGAAACCTATGATTTTGGGTGTAGAGATTTGGAAAATCTAAGATTCGATGTAAAAAAAATAGTTTTTGAAAATTTTGATTTGAAGCAAAAGTGGAAGTCATGTTTTTAGGGAAGAAAATTAGGATTTCCTAATCATAAAATCTAGGGCTTAACCTAAACTCCAAGAAAAGAAGTTTTTGGAAAGTAGACTTTTTTAAGAGAGTTTGTAGGAAGGAAACTTAAAAATAGTTTTTAGAAAGTGAATTTTTGGAAGGAAGTTGAAAAGAGTTTTAGAAAATAACTTTTTGAGAAGAGTTTTTAAAAAGCCATTTTGGAAAGGGGTTTGAAGAGAGCTTTTGGAAAGGAGTTTAAAAAGCAATTTAGAAAGGAGTTTGAACATAGACTTTTAAAATCTTTTGAATGTCTCACTTTTCTAA
This sequence comes from Euryodendron excelsum, assembly GCA_033060915.1. Lineage (NCBI taxonomy): Eukaryota > Viridiplantae > Streptophyta > Magnoliopsida > Ericales > Pentaphylacaceae > Euryodendron > Euryodendron excelsum. The sequence goes on along the minus strand of CM065399.1, from coordinate 952,172 downwards.
AACAATTCTAACCATGAAGAGATTAGAACCATTCTAAGTTGGTGGTTTTGAAAACAATATGGATTTGAATTATGGACCATTATGATCCCATTAAATATCACACTTTCCTAATATAACCCTAATCATGGAATGGCTAGAATCATGTTATGATTGTAGTTTTGATGAAAAACTAGTTAGGGTTTACACCCAAAATATAGACCTTGATGGCCACGATGAATACAACACTTTCTTAAAGCAACCCTAACCATGAATTGGCTAGAATCACTCTAGGAGTGTGATTTTGAAAGTAAGGTTTTGTATGCAAGTTTTGAAAGACGATTTTGATGCAAACTTTGAAAATAACTTTTGAAAACACTTTTGAAGAGATGCATGAACATGATATACACAATGCAAGTAGGGTCGTGAACATACAAGGTTTAGGCTTTACCACATAATCAAGGAGGCTAAATCCACATGGTCTAAGGTTGAATTAAAAGAAATCCCCCAACACGTTGACTTTCAACAATTCTTCTTACACATGAATTAGGAATTCTCTTATTCCAAGCATGCAAGAAAGGGGGGGGGGGAAAGAAGATTAAGGATTAAAATAGAAGAAAATCCAAGTGAGTTAGGAGGAAGAAGAGAGAGGAGGGGACTTCATAAACATAAAAAGAAAGCTTACCTTGTTTTATTCTTGTTTTGTTTGCTTTATTTGCTTTGCTTTGCTTAATCCTTGAGAGCTTCCAAGTTGCAGCACCTTGAGTCTTCAATGGAGGCTTTAGAGTCTTGTGTATAAGTGTATGGAATATGTATAGGTGTTACGATTAAGTGTATGGTGGCTAGGGTTTGGTGAGATTAGAGAGGCTCGGGGTTATGGAGAGACTTCAGGCTTTGTAATTTGAAAATCAGAGTTTCTGAACTAAGTTTGCTGACCCTTTTTGCGTAGGGGGAGGCTAATTGTTTATAGACAAAAGACTGACCTAGGGCCTGTTGCAGTGACGCCAGGCCAAATTTTCTTCTGGTGCCACTAAGAGTGATGCCAGGCCAAACTTTAGCTTGCAGTGGCTCCAACCGCTTAGATAAGTTTTAAGGTTAGCAAGCAACACATCTTTCAACCCTTGATATGTAAGGCAAAAGATTTGGGTGCCTGTATTAGTGACTATCATGCAATTTTTGGCTTGGCTTCACTAGGAGTGACTCCGGAAGGTCTAGAAATATTTTAGAAGGCCGGGATGGTTCAGAAGGCCAAAAATGGGTAAAAACCCTTAAAATAGTTTCCCCAGGGGGGGCAGACTTGAAAAACAATGTCGGGATGGTCGACCGAATTATTAGAGGCAAAACGGTCAACTAGATCAGAAAACCACTGGAATAGACTCGAAATGACTCATGAGAGGACTTGAAGGTTGGAAACACCATCTAGAGTGTTTTGAAAGGTTTCTGGTTTGATACTCAAAGCCAGGGTAGTTGGAAAAGGCGACCGGCTCACTAGGAGTAAAACGGTCATTTTGCACTAGGATTTGCCAGAATAAACTCAAAATGATCCAGAAAGGTGCGAGAAGGTTGAGAATACTATTAAAAGTATCCTTGAAAGGTAACCAGTTTGATACCCAGAGCCGGTGTAGTTCTCGGAGGCTCTTAGATGCCTAGGGGCAAAATGGTCATTTAGACCGAATGGCTTAGGAATTGGTCCGGAACTGACTGGAAGGCACTTAGGCATGCCAGATTATCTTCAGGATGATCTTGGAAGGGTGGACTTACCGCTCTGAGGACTTAAGTACTTTCTCAAGAAGCGTGCCGAAAAAGGCCCAAGGGGTAGTTTGGTCATTTTTCACCAAAGTGGGGTAGCAGGCACTAGTATTGACCTAAGTTTTGAGTGTTTTCGTCACTCAAACGGTTTGTGATGAGTTGGTTTCCAAAGGTATCTCGTCCTTTGGTAAACGTGTCACGGCCAAGAGGCGAGTTCACTCCTATGACAAAAGGGTTTTGTTGGCAATTCCCAATATCAACCTGTTTATAAGTGTTTCCGCCACTCTAACGGTTGCGATGTTTGCGAGTATTTCGTCACTCTGATGGTACGCGTTCATTCTAAAGACTGCCTAATCTCAGGAAGCTGCTAGGTGGACTTATCGTCTAAGGAATCAACTTTCTTGAAAGATGTGTCAAATAATGGACTTGCTTCATTGGCAGGCTAGTAGGCACCAAAGGTGGACCGTTCTACCAACTTGGGAACTTGGGTTCCATCCTAGTTGACGGGTTTGAAGGGACTTACTGTTCTGAAGAGTTTTCTCAGAAAACGTATCGGACTGAAAAGTCTTACCACCTAAGGGATCAACTTTCTCAAAATGCGTGATGGATTTGATTTGAATTGAAATTGGACTTGAAATTGGATTTGAGATTGAAATAGGGACTTATCGTCTCTAGGAAGACATGCCAACTAGAGTAGGACTGAGCAATACCACAAGGGCCTTTTGGTATTTTGCCTTTGTTGGGCTCTGTGGGCTTGCAAAATGATTGATTGATTGGATTGAGTCTGAAAAATTGATTTAGACTATAATATATGTGTTGGTTTGAGTATGAGTTTGGTCGAACTAGAGATTGCTGAGTGGGCAAAAATACGATACTTACAACTGTCCCTCTTTTTCTGTCTTTGTTTCTCAAAAACAGAAAACGATAAAGTAAGAGTCTTATGTTAACCGCGAGGCGATCTGAGAGACGAACTTTGAAATTTTGGAAGACTGGAACTTGAAAATGAATATTTGGCCCAAGGGGCGTTTGAAATCTGGTTTTGGCGGAAAAAAGGGCCAAACTGCCCAGAATCTGACACTCACGCCACTAGTAGTGGTGACTGTTCTAAAATAACCTTTGGAATAAAACCAGCAAACTTCTGTTTCAAAGTTTGTGGTTTATGTGGAATTTTGAGAGAGTTTTGTGAGAGATTTCGAGTGCGGAGCTGTGTACATTGGAGGAGTGACTTTGGGGACCATCGAAAAAGTGTCAGGAGTGGTCGCCATCACCGGAATAGTTGTCGAAGAAGAATATTTTGCCAGAGAACTTCAAGAGGTGAATTTTTTGTTTTGTGTAGATTTTGATGCATAGAACACTACTTGAGTCTTGTAAATAGTCAAAATTGATACTTGGTGTGTTTTGAATGCTTTGGTGGAGTTATTTTTGCATTTTGGTGCTTGTTTGATTAAATTTTGGTAGTTTTACATGTTTTATCGGAAGAATGTTTCTACTAGAATTAGGGATTTACTTCTACAACTTTGGGTATTAAGTTTTTCAGCTAGATTTTTACGCTATGGGCCTTAGAAAAATGCGTTTAACATCCGTATGCAATTTCGTGATTTTTTAAGAACTCTATGAATTTTTTATGTTTTTAAAAAATAGAAAAATAGGTTAAAAACATGAAAAATTAAGAAATAATGGAAACATCTAACTTTAATCCCTAGAAAAATATGAGAATATTTCAAAAAACATTTGAAGCGGTTTTGCAAATTTTTTCCAATGATCTTGAAAATCTTTGAATCTTTGAAAATTAGAACATGTCTTTGAAATTTTGAAAATCTTGAAAATGTGCACAGATTCTTTCGTGTGTATTGGTATTATGTAATTGTGATATTGTGAAGTGCATTATTTGCCTTTTGTTATAGTGTCGTGGGCGTTGTGGAGGCCATTTTTAAATGAAACTCTGGTGAAATTTTTTAAAATTAAGAAAAAAAATTAGGAAATTTTTTTAAATGAAATCTTTTTAAAGGTAAAAGATATAAAATCTTTAAGTAAGGGGCTTTTTTGGCAGAGAAGACTCCCAGAAACTCGAGAGCCCTAAAACTATTGGGAGAAAAACTTAATAAGATATTTAAAAGATGGAATTTTGAATAAAAACTTTTGAGAGAAATATTTAGAAAATTTTGAAAATAGATTTTGGAATTTGATGAGAATTTTGAAATGGGAAATTTTTTAAGATTGAAACCTTGATAATTTTTGAGGATTGATTTTGGATAGAACTTCTGAAAGAAAAAGCTTTTGGAAAACCTTGATTGAGATAGAACTCCTTTTAAAGAAGAAGCTTGAGATAGATTTTAATTGAAGATTTTTGAGATTTGGTTTTGAAATGAACTTTTGACTTTGAATTAGAAACCATTTTAATTTGAAATTTGGACAAAACGTATAGAAAATTCGCTTTGACTTGAAATTTGACTTTTTTTTTTAAAGGAAAAAATGTTTAGAAACTTCATTTTGACTTGAAATGGAAATTTTAAACACAAAATGTGTAAAAAAATTCATTTTAACTAGAAACTTGAATTTTTGACAAACAAAATGTGTAGAAAATTCATTTTGACTTGAAATTTGACTTTTAAAATAAAAATGTGTAGGAAATTCATTTTGACTTATAATTTGAAATCTTTTTTCATTCTTTCTCTTTCGTCTTTTTTTCTTCTTTTTATTTCTTTTACCTTTTGAGCTATACTTACCATATATTAACATTCTTACCTTGATCTTCAGGATGGCAGACGCGATTTTGAGTTAGCTGAAAGCTTGGCATGACAGCTATCCCTCAGATGAGCAGGACATCTTTTGCTGATCCTTTGGTCGGGTGGCTTCACTCTTGTTAGTGCAACTTATTCCAAGATTCATGGAGGTAGTGATTCTCTTTTGGCAGCCTAGCTTATCTCTTTTCCACTTCGGGAAATGGAAGCTTACCCTCACTCCTCACGAGTATGGTTTTCTCATCGGTTTCTGAGATGATTCTACTGACATTGTGGGACCTATCTTCCCTGATAGTTACATCGCGTTTATCTCATCCCAGCTTGGACTCCGGTGCGCAGTTTTTTCGTTTACCTTTATAACTCAGTTTCCTTGTGTTCTAGTGGAGTTCTTATTTTCCCGCTTTGAGTTTGCGACAGGTATAAGGGCTCATTCGGGTGATTGGCATACTTCTTAAGCCTAGTTTGTTTCTCGCATGGTTGCTCTAGCTCTACTTCTTCTGAACTTCTTGATGTTTCCACGAGGAGATGATTTGGTTGATTGCCGATTATGTGCATTGCTCGCTAGTGTTTGTGAGGGGCACTCCTATGCTCCCGTGGTTATGGGGGAGACCTTTGTGAGCCTTACTAGATTTCAGCAGAAGGTTAATGCTCACTTTCGGGGATGTGTTGCATTTTTCCAACTTTAGGCAATTGGACATTTATTTATTACTCCTCTATTCGAGCACACATGGTACCCTGAGCTTGACCATATACGCTCCTTAACGAGATATTGGAGGGCTATCGTGGATGATGGGAGGTTTCCACAAACTGCTACGGCATGGGCTAACTATGGCCTTTTGGTAGGTTGCCTCGCATTGCAAAGTCCGAATGGCATAACTTTATAACAATACACTCCCTAAGGGGTGATGAAAACAGTCTTTTCTTGATCTTCTTCGGCTAACTTGATTTGGTTGTACCCCAAAAATCCATCCATGAAGGAAAATATTTCATGACCGGCCATGTTGTCAACGAGCAAGTCTATGTGTGGGAGAGGAAAATCATCCTTTGGACTGGCCTTGTTGAGGTCTCGAAAGTTGATACACATCCGCACTTTGCCATCTTTCTTGGGAACATGAATAATGTTAGCTAGCCATTAGGGAAACTCTACTACTTGCAAAAACCCTGCTTATAACTGTTTAATCACTTTTTCTTTAATCTTCAGACTCCATTATGGTTCTAGTCTTCTCAACTTTTGCTTAAAAGGTTTCATCTGTGGGTCTAGAGGCAATCTATGTTCCACGTTGGATTCATTCAGCCCAAGCATATCTTGATAAGACCAAGCAAACACATCTAGGTATGCACATAATAATTCTAACAATTCTTTGTGCTGCCATCGATCTAACCCCATGCAAATTTTGAGTTCTTTTGGATTGTGTTTATCTCCCAAATTAATAGCCTCTATCTCTTCAATGTTAGGGGTATTACGATTCTCATATCTTTCTATCTGTTCCCGGATTTCCTCTGGTATGTCTTCTGAATAGTTCACATCTAGGGCAATTCCTAGTTGTTGATATTCAAATTCAGTGTTAAATTCATTATTTGTCAAGTTTGGCATTCTCTGAATTAGTTGAGTAAGGCGTCAGATGTAACGGTCCCTGACACAAAAAATAATGCACAATGAATCAAACAAAAAGGAACATTTTTCCATTAATAGGGGATTGATTTAAAACTTAAAACAAGTAAATCATAAGGACAATGTTTGTTTGTGGCAAGTCGGATGCTTCAGGATTTGCTCTAATGAGCTTCGTACTGAAACTTGTTGGCACACATGATGTCCTCGTTGGTCTAGTTGTGCAAGTTCTCGCTTGGAAGCATTACCTGAATGGACCCATCTTAAGTTATTTCAATATCGGCCATTATGACAGATGTTTCTTTTTGAGTTTTCCTCTTCTTCGACCCGTTATCTGATGTAGACACCACCTTCCTTGTATCTAATTGCTTGAATTGATCCAAGAGCTCCAAGGTAGCTTTTTTGTCAGCCCTCTTCTTCTGTGCTGCCTCTCTTTTTTCTTTTCTTGTAGGTTCGTACCCCAGCCCAAAGGTAGGTTCGGCCAATGGTATTTTTATGACCTTCTTTGTAAATACTTCCCTAAGCCTTTTCCAGGATGGAATCCATTTGTTTTGAAATAGCATGCTATCATCTGAGAATTCTGGGAATATTTCAGCTCTACTTAATCTTCCTTCTGTATGGCTATGATATATTCGAATGACTGGAAATAGGAGGGTGGTTCAGTGCCAAGTGAGGCGATGTCAGCTATGTATATGGCGAACTCTTTTTCAGCAAAAAAAGGTTATCCAACGTGAAGTTTTCAAGTACATAAGCATCTTTGAGGATCCTCAGCAAAGCATCCCAGTGTACTTCCAAGGTGAGCAGCAAGCCTAACATCGAAATATGGGTCAGGGCTTTTCTAAGTTGTTCCATGATGTTGTAGTCAACCTTTTCCAGAGCTTCGGTAAATTTTGATATTTCTTAGTCTGTTGGTTGGTTGGAGCTTTCCCCTTCTTTATCTTTTCTCTTCCTCTTTCTTTCCACTTCAACATAGGTATAGATTTGCCTTGACTGGGTCATCCCTCCTATTTCTGCTACAGGCTTCCCAGTGCTTTTATCAGGTGGGTAATTCCATAGGACATTATGAAGACTAGATATTGGCAATTGGTTATTAATCGGAAGAGTTATCTTTGGGTTCACGGGTAAAAAGACCACCATAGATGAAGGATTGGTGAGGATGGACAAGTTGGTGGGCACAATAGGTTTCTTTGGTAAAACCAAGGGTAACATGGGTCGTATGGCTCCTTAGGTGTTGGCTTGAGGTTCTGGTCCAGCCATGGCGACCATGGGTTCCGGTTTAGGCAAAAGAGTAAGGACGAGGCGGTAATAAGGAGGTTTAAGTAAGGTTTCAAATGTTAGTTTCATGTTGGATTGATGAGGGTGTATGGTTAGGAGGGAATGGTCGTGGCATTCGAGCTCCTTTAGAACATAAGCCGTCCCTTTTGGAATTACAACAGATGGGTTATGCGTGGTGCCTTTGCTAGAGTTCTTGTTTTCCAACGATATACTCTCTTGCAACTTGTGAATCATAGCTTTGACCAATACGGAAGAGGTTGAACCAGTATTCATTTTCCTTGCCTATAAAGATGAAATGAATACAAGTCGCAAGTTGGTGTTTGATTTTAAAAAGCCTTATGCGATGCATGTCCTAGGGATGTCCTATCTTGATAGGAAGACTAAACATGATGGACTTGGCTCACTTTTTGGAGATAGGGGGTTTGCCCCTGTATACAGATACTGTACCATTTGAGTGGGAACATACATTCATTCATTCATTAAATCATATATGAAAAATAAAGAAGTACATTAAACTTTGAGGTTCAAATACATTAGAATTGGAATACATTTTAATAGGGGGAGAGGGAACAATTTTCTTGGGACTTCCACCTATCTACTTTTACATTTGAGATCCTAAACTACTCTTGAGTCTTTGGATTCGTCTTCTTTGATGTTAAGGAGGTCGTTGAGTGACCTTGTTTGATTGCCCCTTGTCTTCTTGACAACCCTATTTCCATGAGCATAAAAGGATTGTGGCCCCTCCTATAGAATGACTTAAAATGCATGCTATGAGTCCTTAGGGTTGCATGGCAACCCTTAGGGTTTTAGTAGGTTTAATGTAAGGGAGAGTGAACTTGGTGTCAGTCTCTTTGGGTTGATTATATGCATGAAGATGCAATGACTTGAGTTACTTTAGAACTCTTTTCTTGGATATGAAATATCAAATGCATGAACATAGATGCATAGAGTAGAGAGAAAGATAATGCATTTGTAAAGTAAACATGGATGCATGAGTAGTTAGATAGGCATTATAACAGCAGGAATACAATCATTATAACAATAGGAATAGTCAAATTTAAAGGAAAGTAATGCAGTTGCCCTTTCCTCCATGGTTTTGAAATCAATGTACATGTCATAAATCGGGTAGTTATTCGGCTATGCATGGTGTCTACATGGGCATGAGGTTAAGGGTTTACTAATGCTTCCTAAGAAGGCTCGGTTCCCAGATCTTCAAACCTAGGCCCACTCCCCGAGGTGGTGCCATTATCGATTGGTGATACGAGCAGGGGAACCATCAAGAGGCTGTAGGCGAAGAAACTGACACAGCATCTTGCCCACAACCAATATACCGCTCCCCCTTCTAACTAGAAGGGTCATTTCTAGTAAAGAATGAAAGTACGCAAATGCTTGTGCACGTGCAGTGTGTGTGTGTGTGTGAAATTTTGAAAAGCAGAGGAAATGGACCAACAACTCCTATCCATCCTGTCCATTCTATACATTCATGACATGCATAGTAGTTACTATAACATGAAACAAAATGTGAACAAAGGTATACCTACAAAAATAAATATGTAAAAGTCAGTACTTGAATGATGAACTTAATGTAAGATTGAATATAATTGAATGCAAGCAATGACATATTTTTGAAAATAATTTTGAAATGTTTGATTTTGAAAGTTTGAAGTGGATAAAAGTGGACAAATTAATCAAAGACTCAAAATAGGTGGGGGCGAATAGACATGACAATGACCTAACTCTTTACGCGTCCCCAGCGGAGATGCCAATTATCGCGCCCCGATTTTTCGTACTCAAGAAAAAGACATACAAGTGGGAAAAACACAGTGCTTTCTCGTTAGAACTCATCCTCCTAGAAGGATAAGTGCGACTAGGTTTGAATTTGAAATTGATTTGATTAAGGGCTTTTAGAAAAGATTTCGCCACCTAGCTTGATTAAAGTGAGTTAGGTCACCTAAAACTAAGCATAATCCGAAGATTACACTTAGGGTTTTTGAAACATTTTCAAAAACTTCCTCAATAGAGGATTTTTAAGAAAATAGGTTGTTTGGCAACTTTTGAAAATATTTAAGCCCTTTTTGAAAATAACTCCATTTTGGTCTTTGAAAACAGTGATCTAGGTTCGGAGGTTGGTTACGTGTAGGGAAGACGCACTAAGCTATCACTTTACCCCACCCTTATGGTACCTACATGTCTATTCACCCTTGGTTCACCCATTCAGAATTTTTGATTAACAATTGTCCAAAAACTATCCACTTTAGGAAAAAAATTTTAGAAAGAAGTTTGAGATGATGTATGGTATGCAAGTGCAAGAATTGGATTTGATTTTGAAAGTAAATTTGAAAGAACTTGATTTGATTTTGGAAATAGATTTCAAAAGATAGATTTGATTTTTGAAATAAGGCTTTTAGAAATTGGAATTAGAGATTTGAAAATAGATTTTAGAATTAGAAACTTGAAATAGATCATGGAATTGGAAGTTTAAAAAAGGTTATGAAAATAGAAACTTAAAAAAAGTTGTGACGCACCCATGAAAGTTACCTACGTATCCCTTTTTGGGAATTAGGTCAGTCGTAGTTCGAACGAGAGTCCGATTGAAAATAGATACTTTGAACTTTAAAGAGTTTGATTTGAAAAGAGTTTGATTTGAACTTTGAATAGTAAGATTTCAAATTGAACTTGGAGTTGAAATTGATTTTTATTTGAAATTAAACTTGAGGACTTGAAATTGATTTGATTGGAAAAGATTGAACTTGAAAGAAGAACTTAGACTTGATTTAAGAAAGAACAATTAGAGTTTTGAAAACATTTTGGACTTGGATTGAAATAGAAAAACCATCTTGGTTTAGAAAGGAGTTTTAGAAAAGGGTTGAAGCTTCCTAACTTTAGGGTTAGGGTTAAACTAGGGTTTAGGGCTCCTATGGTTTAGGTTACCTAAGATTGGAACATGTAGCTGAACTGGAAAGGATTTCATTTAGATTTTAAAAGTTCATTTTGAGAAAGTTGGATTTAGGAAATGTTCGAATTAGGAAAAGTTTGATTTAGGAAAGTTGAATTTAAGGAAGATTTGAAAAGAGATTTGATTTGATTTAGAAAGACTTGACTAAATCACTTGATTTGAATGAATTTAGAACATTAGGTTTATGAAAGATTAGAATTTAGAAATCATCGAATTAGGAAAGTTTTGAAATAGGAAAGTTTCATTTTAGGAAAGTGTCAAATTAAGATAGTTTCATTTTAGAAAAGTTTTGAACTTGGAAAGATTTGAATTTCGGAAAGGTTTGATTTAAGAAAGATTTGATTCTTGTTTCCTAAAGTAGAAGATTTGATTTTATTTTCAAAAATAGATTATTTGATTCAGTTTTTGAAATTGGAGCATTTGATCTAGTTTCGTAATTTGAAATATTGGATTTGACTTGGATTTGGAAAGGTTGAATTTTGGAATCTAGGATTTGGAAACCTATGATTTTGGGTGTAGAGATTGGGAAAATCTAAGATTTGATGTAAAAAAATTAGTTTTTGGAAACTTTGATTTGAAGCAAAAGTGGAAGTCATGTTTTTAGGAAAGAAAATTAGGGTTTCATATTCATGAAATCTAGGGCTTGACTTAAACTCCAAGAAAAGAAGTTTTTGGAAAGTAGACTTTTTGAATAGAGTTTCTAGGAAGGAAACTTAAATATAGTTTTTAGAAAATGAATTTTTGGAAGGAATTTGAAAAGAGTTTTTAGAAAGTAACTTTTTTAGGAGAGTTTTTTAGAAAGTGTTTTTGAAAAGCCATTTTGGAAAGGGGTTTGAGGAGAGCTTTTGGAAAGGAGTTTAAAAAGCAATTTAGAAAGGAGTTTGAACATAGAATTTTAAAATCTCTTGAATGTCTCACTTTCATAGAACGATTCTAACCATGAAGTGATTAGAACCATTCTAAGTTAGTGGTTTTGAAAACAATATGGATTTGAAATATGGACCAATATGATTTCATTGAATATCACGTATTCCTAAAACAACCCTAACCATGGAATGACTAGAATCATCTTAAGATTGTGGTTTTAATGGAAACCAAGTTAGGGTTTACACCCAAAATATGGACATTGATGGTCGCAATGAATGTAACACTTTCCTAAACCAACCCTAACCATGAATTGGCTAGAATCGCTCTAGGAGTGTGTTTTTGAAAGCAAGGTTTTGACTGCAAGTTCTGAAAGACGATTTTGATGCAAACTTTGAAAACAACTTTTGAAAACACTTTTGAAGAGATGCATGAACATGATATGCACAATGCAAGTAGGGTCATGAACATACAAGGTTTAGGCTTCACCACATAATCAAGGGGGCTTAATCCACTTCTCTAAGATTGAATTAGAAGAAAGCTCCCAACACGGTGACTTTCAACAATCCTTCTTGCACATGAATCAGGGAATCTCTTATTCCAAGCATGCAAGAAAGGGGGGGAAGAAGATAGGGGATTAAATTAGAAGAAAACCCCAAGTGGGTTAGGAGAAAGAAGAGAGAGGGGGAAAGTACATAAACATAAAAAGAAAGCCTACCTTGTTTTCTTCTTGTTTTGTTTTGCCTTATTTGCTTTGCTTTGCTTGATCTTTGAGAGCTTCCAAGTTGCAGCACCTTGAATCTTCAATGGATATTTTGGAGGCTTATGTATGAGTGTATGGATTGTGTATAGGTATGGAGTGTGTATAGGTGTTAGGGTTAAGTGTATGGTGGCTAGGGTTTGGAGAGATTAGTGAGCTTAGGGTTTTGGAGAGACTTCAAGCTCTATAAATAGAAAAGTAGAGTTTTTGAACTGAGTTTGTGGACCCTTTTCACGTAGGGGGAGGCTCTATATTTATAGACAAAAGACTGACCAGCGCCTGTTGCAGTGGCACCAAGCCAAATTTCCTTCGGGCACCGCTAGGAGTGACACCAAAACAAACTTTGGCTTAGCGCCACTGCTAGTGGTGCCAGCTACTAAGGAAATTTTTAAGGTCGGTAAGCAACATATCTTTCAACCCTTGATATGCAAGGCAAAAGATTTGGGCGCCTGTATTGGTGACTACTATGCAATTTTTGGCTTGACTTCACTAGGAGAGACCCTAGAAGGTCTGAGAATGTTCCAAAAGGCCGGGGATAGTCTAGAAGGATAAAAATGGGCAGAAACCCTTGAAATAGTGACGCGGGGGGGGGGGGGGGGGGGGGGGGGGGGGGGGGGGGGGGGGGATGACGGACTTGAAAAATAATGTCGGGATGGTCGCCTAAGCAATTAGGGGCAAAACGGTTAACTAAACCGGAAAACCACCGAAATGAACGTGGAATAACTCATGAGAGGACTTGAAGGTTGGAAACACTAACTAGAGTATTTTGGAAGGTTTCTGGTTTGATACTCAGAGCCGATGTGCTTGGAAAAGGCAACTAGCCCACTAGGGGCAAAACAGTCATTTTACATCGGGTATGCCAGAATAGACTTGGAATGATCCAGAAAGGTTCTAGAAGATTGAGAATACTTGAAAATGTATCTTTGGAAGGTAACCGGTTTAATACCCAAAGCCGATGTAGTTCCTGAAGGCGCTCAGATGCCTAGGGGCAAAATGGTCATTTTGATCGAATGGTCTAGGAATTGGTCCGAAACTGACTGGAAGGCACTTAAGCATGCCAGATCATCTTTGGGATGATCTTAGAAGGGTGGACTTACTGCTCTAAGGACTTAGGTACTTTCTCAAAAAGCGTGCCGAAAAATGCCCAAGGGGCAGTTTGGTCATTTTTCACCATAGTGGGCTAGCAAGCACTGGTGTTGACCTGGGTTTTGAGTGTTTCCATCACTCTTACGGTTTGTGATGAGTTGGTTTCCAAAGATATCTCATCCTTTGGTAAATGTGTCATGGCCAATAGGTGAGTTCAGTCCTGTGACAAAGGGGGTTTGTTGGCAAATTCCAATATCGACTTGTTTACGAGTGTTTACGCCACTCTGATGGTTGTGATGTTTGCGAGTATTTCTGCCACTCTAACGGTGCGCGTTCATTCCAGAGACTACCTTATCTCGGGAAGCTGCTAGGTGGATTTATCGTACGAGGAATCAACTTTCTCGAAAGACATACCGAATAACAGACACGCTTCGTTGGCCGGCTAGCAGGCGCCAAAGGTGGACCGTTCTACCATCTCGGGGACTTGGGTTTTTTTCGGTCGATGGGTTTGAAGGAACTTACCGTTTCAAAGAGTTTTCTCAAAAAACGTGCCGGACTAGAGGGTTTTACCGCTTGAGGGATCAAATTTCTCAAAAGCCGTGCCAAATTTGTTTTGAATTGGAATTAGACTTAAAATTGAATTTGAGATTGAAATAGGGACTTACCGTGTCTAGAAAAACGTGCCAACTGGAATAGGACCGAGCAATACAATATGGACATTTTGGTCATTTTGCCTCTATTGGGCTCGATGGGCCCACAAAGCGATTAATTGATTGGATTGAGTATGGCAAATTGATTTAGACTTAAATATGTATTTGTTGGTTTGAATATGAGTCCAGTCGGACCGGAGTTTGCCAAGCGGGTAAAAATGGGGTGCTTACAGTTCTTAGAAGCGATTGGATGCCTAAAGGCAAAATGGTTATTCGATCGGCTAATCTCGGAATCGATCTGGAAGCGACTTGAAGACACTAGAATGTACTAGATTATCTTTGTGACAATCTTAGAAGGGTGGACTTACTGTTTTGAGGACTTAGGTAGTTTCTCAAGAAGCGTGCTGGTAGGGCCTAAGTGTAGCTTGGTCGTTTTTCACCAGACTAGGCTAGCAGGCATGGATGTTGACTTGGGTTTCAAGTGTTTCCGCCATTTTGACGGTTGTGATGTTTGTGAGTATTTTTGCCACTCTGACGGTTGCGATGTTTGTGAGTGTTTCAACCACTCTGATAGGGATTGTTCATTCTTGAGATTGCTTGATCTCGGTAAGCTACTGGGTGGTCTTATTATCTTAAGGCCTTAGCTACTTTCTCGATCAATGTGCCAAATAGTAGACATTCTGCATTGGTAGGCTAGCACACGCTAAAAATGAACCGCTCTACCATCTCGGGAACTTTGGTTCCGTCCCGGTTGACAAGTTTGAAAGGACTTATCGTTCTAAGGAGTTTTCCCTGTAAATGTGCTGAATTGAATTTGGCTGGTCTAGACTAGAATTGAAACTGGAATTGTGCTAACTGGAATTGGACCAAGCAGTGCCCCAAGGGCATTTGGGTCATTTTGCCTCTGTTAGGCCCGCAAAGTAGTTGATTAACTGAATTAAGTTTGGAGAGCCGATTTGAGCTTGGAAGTGTCGGTATCGGTTTGAATGTTAGTCTGGTCGAGCCGAAGATTGTTGAGCAGGCTAAAATGGGGTGCTGACAGCTGCCCTTCTTTTTTTGTCTTTATTTGTCTAAGGTAGTAAATGATAAAGTAAGGGTCCTATGTTAACCTCGAGATGATCAAAGGGATTAGATTTGAAAATTTTTTAAGATTGGGCTTAAAATTGGTAGATTGGCCCAAGGGCGTAATTGAAATCGAATTTTGATAGGCAAAAGGGCAAAGTTGTCCAGAACTGACTTGTGGCGCCACTAGGAGTGGCATAAGGCATAACAATGGCTCTAGGCCTAGGAATTTAAACCCAACGCAGCTCCTTCATACGCGGCTTTTGGGTTTTAGGGAAATTTGAGAGATTTTTTTGAGTTTTTTTTTTAAGAGAGACCCTTGGGCATTGAAGGAGTGAGTTTGGAGGAAGTTGGAGAGTTGCCGAAAGTAGTCACCATCACCAGACTTGTTACCGGAAAAGAAGATTTCACCAGAGAAATCCAAGAGGTGAGTTTTTTTTAGTTTTATGTTGATTTTGATGTGTAGAATTCTGTTTGAGTAGTGTAAATAGTCAAAATTAATGTTTTGATGTTCTTTAAACAATCTGGTGATATTGTTTCTGTGTTTTGATGCTCATTTGATTGAATTTGAGTAATTTTGCATGTTTATGTAAAAAAGGTTTCTCCAGGAATTGAATTTTTGCTCCTACAGTTTTGGGTATTGGGTTTTTTGCCATATTTTTTTATCATGTACTTTAGAAAAATGTGTTGAACAACTGTGCAAAGTTTCATGATTTTTTAAAATTTTTTTGAATTTTTTATTTTTCCAAGAATTAAAAAATCCTTAGAAAATAAAAAAATTTAAAAAAATTGAAGGAATTGTTTGAGCTTGATACTTAGAAAAATAAGGGAATGTTTTAGAAAATCCTTGAACTAGTTTTAAGAGTTTTACAGCAATTTTGAAAACCCGTGAATTTATGGAAAATAGAACATGAGTTTGAAATTTTGAAAATTTTGAGAATGTGCAAAGATTGATTTACATGTGTTAGTGCTATGTGACTGTGATGCCTCGGGGTGCACGACTTGTGTTCCATTATCGAGTCTTGGGCATTGTAGAGACCATTTATAAACAAGATTCTGCTGAAAATTTTTAAAATTAGGGAAAAGTTAAAAAAAAAAATTGAGATAAATTGTTTTTGAAGGAAAAAGATGTAAAACCTTTGAGGGTAGGGCCTTTTTGGCAGAAAAGACCCTGAGAAACTTGAGAGGTCTCTAGAATAAAACTTTTTGAAGAAAAAGTTTAGAAAAACCTTTGGAAAATGACTTTAAATAAAACTTTTGAAGGAAAAGTTTTAAAAACTGTTTGAAAATGACTTTGAATAAAAACCTTTGAAGGAAAAGTGTGAGAAACCCCTGGGATTTGATTTTGAGAATAAAATTTTAAAAAGTTTAAAAACCCTTGAGAATTGTTTTTGACCTTTTGAAGGAAAAAGTTTAAAAACCCTTGAGAATTAATTTTGAATAAGACTTTTTTGAAGGAAAAAAGTTTAAAAACCTTTGAGAATTGATTTTGAATGAAACTTTTTGAAGAAAAACGTTTAGAAACCTTTGAGAGTTGATTGAAACTTTTTGAAGGAAAAAGTTTGGAAACCTTTGAGAGTTTATTGAAAATTTTTGACGGAAAAAGTTTGGAAACCTTTGGAGTTTATTGAAGCTTATTGAAGGAAAAAGTTTCAAAGCCTTTGGAAGTTGATTGAAACTTTTTGAAGGAAAAAGTTTAGAAACATTTGAAGTTTGAATGAGACTTCTAGAAGAAATGCCTGAAAAACCTTGAAACTAGTTTAAAATAGATACCTTTTAAAGAAAAGGAAATCTTGAAAATGGAATTTGAATGAAACTTTTGAGATTTTGATTTTGAAACCTCCATTGGCTTTTGATTACTTTTGAAAGAAAAGGTTATGAAACCTTCAAAATTGATTTTGAAATTACCTTTTGTAGGAAAAAATTTAGGAAAATTGATTTTGAAAACAAACTTTTGTAAGGAAAAGATTAGGAAACCTATTGATTGATAGAATAGATTCCGCTAGGGATAAGGAAATGGGTTTTGCCTCATTTTTTCCATACCTCTCTTCACTTTGAACTGTGTATTCCATATATTAATGCTTGTACCTTAATTTGACTTTCAGGATGGTAAACACTAGTGATGATGGTTCTGAGCAGAGACATCATTCCGGAAAGGGGCCCTGCACAGATTCCGCCGGCAGTTCTAGTTATTCTAGGGGCAGCTATAGATTAGCTGGCTGGACTTCTTCTAGTTAGAGTGGGAGGGGGAGTTTGCCTCTGATTGATCCTTTTCCCCTTGTTAAGCCGGTTTTTAAGGGAGTGATGGATGCTGAGGATGAGGCACTAAGCCCAGGAGATCATGTGACTGGTTATAGGAGGGCCTTTACTAGGAGAAGGCAAGCAGATACAGATTTAGGGGATTTAGAGGTGTCAGACATTCCCGAGTATATACATTATTTAGGGGGGCCGTCCATAAGGTTTTTAGTACCATGCAGCCGGCCGCTCTTTTCTACTCGTCTTTCTGGCAAAGATTGGGTTTAGAGCATTCATGGGATTATAGGCAAACCACCTAAACCACCAGTTAGTATTGGTATTGATTGAAAGATGGTTTGGCGAGACAAGGACCTTCCATATTGTGGGTTTTGAGCTAGGTCCTACTTTGATAGACTAGGCCATTATCATGGGGCTTTCTTTTATTGGCCATCAGATTACCTTGTAGCCAGTTAGTAGGGCCGAGGCTTGTGCTTTTTTGGACTTGCCACCTCCTAACCACTCTGCTTCTCCTATGTCTTGGCTTAGTCAGGATGAGGGTACATTCTCTGTTGAACCACCACCTAAGCGGCAAGACATTATGAGGCGAGGACTGGTATTGTATATTATTTTCAATTGTTTTTGCAACAATAACAAGTCGATTATCCCTTTCAAATTGGTGAGTGTGGTAGCCGACTTGAGAGGCTTGTCAAAGCTGGACTGGGGGTATTTCTCTTTTGGTTGTTTCTTTAGATCCATGTGAGTTCGGACTTCTTCCCGTTGGGGCAGCGTGATCGATTTTTTGCCTTTTCTGGTCTAGTGGAGTTATAAGTATTTGTTGGTTCACCGTCCAGAGGTAGTGGAGCCTGATCTTTATCCCCAAGCTTTGAGATGGGATCGTGATCAGGTGGCCCAATGGTCTGAGATTACTGACTTTGTGAGGATACAGGCGAACCTGGAGTTGATAGAGGTGAGGGATGTGACCTAGCGGCCCTTTATTGGATTGTTTCACTACAAGGTAGTTCGGTATCTGGTCCTGATGACTCTGTTAAGGATTTTCTTTGTTAGTGATGAGTCTTGGGAGTCCTATCTAGGAGACCAACATTGGTGTCAGTTTCACGAGGAGTTTTGATTGGTCGGGGATCTTCTTGAGTATATGTTTGGAGCTTTGGTCGAGGGGGTCCTTCTTTTGTATTGGGAGGGTCATACGGGTGCTAGTTTTTTGCTTTCTCCAAAAACTAACTATGCCACACACTTTGAAGCTCGATCTATAGGTGCCTTCACCCAGTTCGAGGTGGTGGTTGGAGGCTATCCGATGGGCCAGGAGGTAGTGGACTTGTGGCGCCGAGCTAGGGGATTTGTACCCTGGGCCGAGTTTGCTGCCATGAGGGATCATAGAGACTGGTACCAAATCGAGAAAGATTAGTTTCAAATGGAGAGAGACCAGTACCAGGCTGGGGTAGCTGCTCTAACCGCATGGTTGGCTAAGATGGGAGGTGACAGGGTACATCATCCTCTTCTTTTTTATTCTGGCTTTATTTAATTGTCTATCTATTTTGCTGATGCCAGTTATTCTTCTTTGTAGGATGCTGGTGCTTCCAGTAGTTGGCCGCCTCCTCTTGAGCTGGGTTTTGGAGATTTTGATCGAGACCTTGATCTTGACCCTTGAAAAGTCCCCCTTATTGTAGGCCTCGCTTCTTTTTTGCACCATGTCCTGGATATGCATTTTAGTTTTCTGTCAGTCCAATTTGGTTGTAACCTTTAAACAGGATGGATGTTTTATGATTCAGATAGCCAAATGCATATATTGATGTATGAGCAAGGATAGCTGTTTATAATTGTCATGACGGTGATGATGCATGTCTATTATATATCTAGATATGATATTGAATTGCATTGGTGACTTCTATTTCTATAGGGAGCTATGTCCTATGTATACGAAGCTCATGTCAAAATTTTTATAAAAATGCATATACATGTGAGGGTTACAATAGCTAACAGAATAAATGAGGTGTTGTAGAGCTTTGCATCCTAAGAATAGCAACTCCTTCTTTTCTAGGGGTTTGGCATCTCCTTTGGTTTAACCCTACCTTAATCGGATGATAGGATTTTGTACATTTCTCATCCTTTTGATCGACTTTGACTTTTGCTTTGGTTAGTGTTTGGGATCATTTGGCTTGAACTCTCGACCATCGGGGCTTAAATAATGACTTACACAAACTTTGGCAGAGCGATTAGCAACCAGTCTTTCAATCTAAGGAGGCTTTATCTTAGGACCGTAATGTAGGCTAAGTTATGGGGTTTTGAGAATCAACGGGATATGCAGGCTCAAATTTAATGTTATTTTAACAGGGTTTGGATCCATACCATCCTAAGTTGGTCTTTCGGCGAGAATTTTCCCCCTTAGTATCCTTCTTTTTCCTTGACAACACATCCGGCTCATTTAGATCAAGCAATCCCTTTTCAATTAGAGAAGACCTTAATAGGGTTATTACGTAGGCCATGGTTTTGAATTTTTGCAAGAGAGGGTAAAGGCTTGAACCTATTACTTCTACTGGGTTTCTTTTATCGCCTAGGATCACCTTTGACTTTCCTTTCTACGTTTCGAACATTGCACACCTTACAAGATGGTATGGGCGAACCATTCCTTCTTTTGGCTTACTTGTTTACTAAAAGAAATGGTGTTTTTTTTTTTTAAGCTCCTTCCTTCACTTTTGCTTGCTCTATGATGGCTCTCCTCCCTTTTCCTCTTCTTTCTTTTTGTGAGCAGATATTTCTACAATTCCTTTCTCTTAGATATATTTTCTCTCAAAGTTTCATTTTAACCTAATTTGGGCAGTGATCCCTAGGTCGAGGTTTTCTTGGAAAGAAATGTAACCAGCCCAATAGGTTTGACGATGGTTGCTTTTGACCGTATGAGAAATAGAATGAGGGCCTCTCCTCCTTTTGAAACGGATTGCTTGATCTATAAAGCCTTCATGCCATCTTGGCTTGATGAACATTCTTTGCCGAGTCTTTTGCTATCAGTCTACCTTAGTGTGGGAGAATGGTTTTAGATCATGGTTGACAAGAAATCTTTTGCCTTCAGCATGGCACTAGTAGGTTAAGCAAATGGAATATGCACTAGTTTTTTTTTTTTTTGGATTTGAAAGATGGCTCATCTTCCTTTTGATAGTCTAGCTATCAATCGCTTAGCTTCGGTGTCTTGTAAGTGCTGCTTTATGGGTGGTTTTCTTACTCAGTCTCATCTTCCTTCTATTCGAAAAGTTAATCATACAGCGAGTGGTTGACTCATCCTATCACACTCTCCAAGTAAGGTCTTTCACAGGATAGAACGCACTCCTTTTTTGAAAGCATTCATCATTCATAAGAATATGAGATAACATCATTTTGAATGAAAAGCTATTTCTTTATTACTTTTGCAAGAAGCATAAGGTTATTATGGAAACGAAAATGTTGACATAAATTCAAAGGCATAAAATATAATGGATAGAAAGAAAGCATGTGAGAACACCCCTCTCTTGTACGCTTTTTAAGAGAGCCCTTCTAGTAAGGTTTTGGAACGACGCCTACATCCTCGACGCTCCATCCATCATTGCAATCCTTGGAGTGGGCAAGATAGGTAGGTGCTTCTTTTAGGGCTTTGGGTCAGTTGATAGTGATGGTGCAATTATTAACCTCATTGATCTTTTTGTTATCCTCCAATGCCCCCTCAGTTTATTCGATAAACAGGTTGGTTAGCTCGCCTAATTCTAGCTCGAATGATGTTGCCAAAACTTTTAGCCCCTCAAGTCCCCAGTCCATGTCTTTATAGTCAAATTCACGGGCCAAGGGTTCTCTGATAGGTGACGTTTAGCTGCAGCATACTTAGGGTGAAAGAATTCATTACCCTAACCATCAGCAATCATATCTCTGGCAGGGAACTCCCCAATGGGTATGAACTCTTCAACTAGCCAATTAGAAGGATCATGTACTTCATTTGGATTATAGAGATAGATTGGGCATGGCAGGAATTCCTCCTCCCAGTCGTTTTCTTCATCAGTCTTCCAATATCCATCATAATAATCTTCGACCGTAACCTTATCCAATTCAGCATCTTCTTCTATTTCCTCTAGTATCAGGTTGATAGTGTGGTATGGCAGAGGGTTTGTGGTTACATTGGGAGCAGGAGTGGGGTCCACCGGTTGTATGTCGTTAGTCTTGTTGTCTATCAGGTCTTTAATTTTATGGTTGAGGGAGAAACAATTTTTAGTGTCATGCCCTTAGCAGCCCGAATGGTATTCGCAAGTGAGAGTGCCATCGAAGGTGGTAGGTGAAGGCTTGGCAATGGATGGGCCGGGATGGGCTTCATTATATTGTTCTTTTAGAGATTATGGTAGGCTTCTGTCTGGGTGCAGGCTAAGGTATCAAAAGTGCGGCTGCGTCAAGCTAGCCTGTTGAAATTGGGTTGTGCCTTAGCAAGGCCAAAGTTAGGCGCTTGAGTGGGCATGGTTAAGGTGGGTATGGGCAGTATAGGATGTGGCTGGAGTGGTGGATAGTATTGTGGCAGTTGAATAGGCTTCCTGGTTACTCCCCTTATGGTGGCTACTTTTTTGGCTACGTTGGTAGAGCTTTTGCCAGTCTTTGCATAGGGGTCCATAATTCTCCCCGTTTTGAGACCATTTTCTATCATTTCCCCTTACATGATAGGTTTGAGGAAGTTTTTCTCAACTTTTGTGCAGATCGTTTCATAGTATATGCCCGAAAAGATATGCACGAACAGTTGAACATACTCCTTCTCTTCTAAAGGGAGATTGACTTATGCAGCTGCTTCTTTCCATCTAAGGGTATAACTTTTAAAGCTTTATTTCTCTCCCTTGCTTATTATCATCAAGGACCAACGATCAAAAGTAAGGTCTATGTTGTGGCGATATTGGGCCTTGAATACATTAACCAGCTCAATCTATGTCGTGATTTTCCTTAGATCGAGTTAAGAAAACCATTGCAGAGCAGACCTGGTGAGGCTGTGTTGGAAGAGTTGCATGAGACATTTTGGGTCATTTCCGTGGCCACTTAATGCCCTACCATAAAGGCGAAGCTGGGTTATAGGGTTAACAGTGCCATCGTACTTTTGAAAGTAAGGCATTTTAAACTTGGCCGGTCTTGGGTGGTCTGAGAAAAAGCACAGCTCGTCATAGGAGCTGAGCTTGCAAGGGTCATGGCCATGGAGGCTCCGTAGTGAGTCTTCCAAACCTTGGATGTTCAGGCTAAGAGGGTCTGGGAAGATTCTTTTTGTAGCAGGTGGGAGTAGTATGGTCTCTTATTCTTCGGTGTTAGCCCTTTTAAAATCCTTTTTATTTTTCCCCGCAGTGTCGGATTGAAGCACAATTCTCGGGTTGACAAGTTTAGAGTCCTTGGGAAAAACCATGCACTATGACAGGGCTAAAGCAACATCTTTTATAGTCATGGTTTAGATGAGCTTAAACATCTCATCGATTTTGGTTCTCATCTCATTGACCTCTTCTCGAGAGATTGAGGAGGACTCGTCAGGATTAGCTGTTATTAGCAAAACTCTTAATCGAGTAATGATCGGGTCCCTAGTTAGCTATGTATCTTTCTTAGGAGCAATGATGTCTCTTTAGGGTGTAGTCACTGTGAAAGAAAAAGATGTTGGCCCAAGTAGGCAACCCAAGAAAGGGGGTGAATTGGGTTTTACAAAATTAATAGCAAACAATCCAATTAAAAACTTATCAAGTGTTGTATTAGTGGGTAATCAAACTAAAAACCAAGCAAGCAAATAATAGGATGTAATGCAAGCAAGCATTATAAGCAAGAAAAAAAAAACAAAACAAGAAATGAAGAATGAAGGTACAAGAATTTTACAGAGGTTCAGCCAACCCTTGCCTACATCCTCTCTTCCTCAATCCTCTTATATCCACTATGTAAAATTCCCTTACATAGCTGCTGGTTTTGCTCCAAGTGCCCAGCTCACTCTTACAAGAACTCTTCCCAAGTTCTCAAAATTCCTGAGTGATTTCGTCCAAGTTTCACTCAAACTTACAAGTTTACAAACCCACCCAACAATAGATGAAGGTTGTACAATGAATAACTCTCTCTTAAAGAGTAGATAAGCAAATTTGCAGCTCACTTAAGAACCCCCCCCCTCCCCCAAAGGAATAAAAATAGAGTATAAAATGTAGGAGATTAAATCTCACTTACTAGCACTTGATCTTATGTTCTTCTGCTGCATATATGTGTTGGGGATCTTCTATATATATCCTTGAGTTGATTATAGCCATTGGTGGTAGATGAAAGATCATTTGATGCAAGATCGCATTATTATAATGGTAAAAAATATAGCCGTTGGAGTCTAGGTGTCGACACCTGGCTTTCATGTATTTACACATAAAGTCTGCATTCCCCAGATCTTGTTCAATGCCTCCATGTGTCGACACATAATCATCTATTCTTCAGATTTTGGTCATTGTCTTCATGTGTCGACACCGTGTATCAAAAAACATAATTTTGTAAGTTTTGTCCAATCTTCTCTATTGTTTTCAAGTTTTTTAAGAGTCATCCAAATAAGCTTTCTAAGGCTTGAAAACACTTCTTCAAGGTATGTTGACTTTAAGAACACCTTTAATCTCTTCCGGATAAATTCACTCCATTTTGATTACTTGTAGAGTTCTGCAATCAACATTACTTCTTCTATTGATCCAAGTCTTCTTCAAAATCTTCAAGAGAGCTTCCAAGACTTGAGATCTCTTTTCTTCAATTGATCTTTTATCTTTTTGTGAACATCTTCAATCTATAAGATGAACTTTTTGAATGTGTCAATCTGTCATGCTCATCTAACTTTGATCTTTCTTGACAAGCTTCTCAACACAAATTCTTTAATATCTTCCAATGTGATAAGCAAAAACTCACTCCCCTTTTCTTTTGTGCTTTATGCCTCAAAGCTTACAAACCTATCCTCCCCCTTTCTTATGCAATTGATGCTTCAATGGATTGATATGGCCATGAGGATCAAGGGTCTTCATAGTGAATAAGTTCTTGAATTCTCATAAGATCTTTAGTTATTTAAAAATAGAATTAAACCAATATCTTCATCTATCAATCGCCATGATAGAATTTCAGAGCTTGCATCCTTCTTTTCAATACTTGTTGAATTTTTTGAACATCTGCAATCTCTTTAAGAATAAGATTACCTTAGTAATCTTCTTGTTGGATACTCAACTGATTAGCTCAATTATTTTCTTATTATCAAATGATTATAATCTAACCTGCACACTCAATTAAAATCATTAGATAACAACTACATGATTTTGTTATTATCAAAATCAACATAGGGATCAACCTTTGAGTCAACAATCTTCCCCTTTTGATGATAACAAAACCTTAAAAATATATGCAATTAAACTCAATATAAATAAAACATAAGGATTAAAGAATTAAAAGCAACATACTTCGTGTAAGGCTCTCCCTTACTATTTCGGAATGAAGATACTCTTTACACATAATATTTCTCCTCCTTTTTCATATATTTTTCGTAGAGTATCTCTCCCCCTTTTTGTCAATCAATCAAAAAGGACTAGCAAAAAAAATAGAATGCAAATGTAGAGTAGAAAACATTCATTCATATTCTAGATTTTCTCTCCAATATAAAATATTTCTCCCCCTATGGAAGATATATTATCATGTACTCAAAAATGTCTACCGTATTTACATATAGATTATCACTCCCTCTTAATAGATGATTTCTCCTTGCTATGGTATATCATAGTTCTTCCCCTTTTTATCAAAAATAATTTATGAGAAATTGATGATAGGTACAATAGCAAAAAAAATTTTAAAATAGAATGATAATTCTTAAAAGTATCTCAGCATCCAAGCAATGAACAACCAATTTAGTAAGCAACCAATCAGTGAAGACAATAAATATAGAAGGTGCATTCAGATATTTAAGACATTTATCCATCAAAATCAAGAATTATGATAAGCATCCAATCATATATTAGCATGCAAAATATTCAAAATGAATGATAGGCATTCAACATTCACAAAATATTATGAACAAAAAAAAAAATTCAGAACCCATGTAATCAAAAAATTAAAGTGTAGCAATGTAATGCTAATGCAAAACATGCAAATGAGGATTTGGTCATATCAACTGGATCTTTGGAGAGTTTAGAAGTTAAGGATCCTG
The DNA here is from genome assembly GCA_033060915.1 of Euryodendron excelsum. Lineage (NCBI taxonomy): Eukaryota > Viridiplantae > Streptophyta > Magnoliopsida > Ericales > Pentaphylacaceae > Euryodendron > Euryodendron excelsum. The sequence goes on along the minus strand of CM065399.1, from coordinate 927,027 downwards.
GTATAAGATAGTATGCCCTTGACTTTGTGATTGTTTTGGGAGTAAAACTTTGACAAGCTTGAGCGGGAATGGCTGGCTGAATTTTAGTAGGTAGCTCATCATCAATTGCTCATAATCAATTGAAACCTTCTCACTATATAAAGATGAAGTGCTATCTTCGTCTTCAAAGGAGTTACTGCTTAAGTCCCTTTTTATTGGAGTGTAGTCCATAGTACAAGCTCTTCTCTAATCTTCTCGTTTGCTTTGTTGCTTGCAACCACAATCTTTTGATTCATTCTAATCACCTTGTTCTCCACAATCATAAGCCTTGCAATTCCATAATCCACTTTGGTATTCAGTTGAGTGAGCATATTCTCTTGATTTTCCTTCATCTCCTTCATCATGCCCATTAGGACATCTATTTGTCAATTTTTAGAAATGATCATCATGGGAAGAATTTGCTTTGCAACTTTTAGAGTTTATTCTCTTGCTTCAAAGGTTTCTCTTGATGGGAGTATCCTCCCCCTCAAAATGATATCTAATTCTTGTTCTTTCTTGCTTCCAAAACTAAACTCTTCTGTTGTTATGCAACTAGTATCTCATTCTCTTCATAGTGGATTGTAGCCTTTGACATCATTCAACTCTATTCAAGAATTTATCATGGTCAAGATCATTTCAAGGTGCAAGTAAGATCTTTTTAATTCCAGCCATATGTATGTTGCCAGAGTATCTTTGGTCTCAGCCAGATAAGTCCAAATGAAAAACAGTTCATCATCATGATATTCAAATTTGATCAATCCTCCTTTGTAGATTTCTTTTCAAAATAGGGATCATTTTCTAGCCAATTTTCTTCTTCAATAACTTTATTTTCTTTTCTCTTCTTTGCAACCTTGGAGGATTCATTCATCCTTTTTCCACTGGTTTCAGAGCCTTTGAGGTTTAGAAAACACGATAGGTAAAAAGATTTGGGTATGCAATAGTTATTGTGGAAAATTTGAATAGGTAGATAAAAGGGAAAAAAATCATTATTTGTCTTTGGAAATATAACTGATAAAAATTGATTGACAATGGAGATTGAAATCTATGCATAATGTATGCATACGTCAATGTGTGGATACTTAGTTTGCCAAACATGTAATGTATGCACATGATCTATGTGAATAAGATTCAAATATATTTATGATCATGCCAAGGGATCAACTCTTTTGTTTTTTTTTTTTTTTTTTGGGCATAAAGAGCTATCTAAGGTTTCTAGTAAAATGGGTCGACTCTTTAAGCAAAAGGGGTTGACTCTTTTTCTCATGAAATATTGAAATGATTTTTGAATGGCATGAAATGCAACAAATGGACATATAATTGATTTGAAAAGATTCATATGCATTATCAAATGTATATAATAACCTAAGCATTGAAGATAATAGATTGCTCATGCTTAACATGAAACACATAGCATATATATATCATCAAAATCAATCTAATTAAAGATTACACATGCTCAATACTCTTAACAGCCATAATGTAATATAATTTATGATTAACATTAATTTTTTTTTTTCAAACATACACTGATCAAATGTAATCTATGGTTAAGTAAAATATACAACCAATCATACTCTATAGTATTAAGAGAAGTACCTTGATTATCACCATCTAATTTGGTTGATGTGGCCATAGGATTGCTTGATATATTGAAGTTTCTCATATCAAACCATTTTATTATCATTGAGAGTCACCATTCCTCTATCCTTTAGTATGAAAGAGATGAATTGAATCATATCACCAATCAAGTGCCTTAAGCATCCATGGTCCAAGTACCAGAAGTCTTTCTTTGTGATGGATGGTAGGCAAACCTACAATGAAAACAATTTATGTTTTGTTTTGGGTCCTTGGGAGTTAGTATTCAGTGTTCCTTTCGAAAACAATATTTGAGACTTGTTCATAAGAAAACATTGATGTGCTGTGTGACCTCTCTTTTGACAATAAAAACATGAACTCTATGATTTTTCCGTAGAGGGGATAAATCTGGTTTTTGAAAACTTTCTCATTTTTAAGGGATTAAAACCAAGTCCAGCTTTATCAAGAGAGCATTTTTATTTTCCAAGAATAGCATCCAATTTTTATTTTCCATTTACACATCAAAAAAGAGATGTTTCTAAGTGTTCAACTTTTTATCTCAAAACATGATTTTCATTAACCTTTTCTTTTGAAAGAGTGGAATCCTTTGAAATAGCACTTTTATTAACTTCTTCTTTCAAAACACAAATTTCATTTTTCAATTCTCTATTTTCCTTTTGTAAATCCTCATTCTCTTCGGTTAGTGAAGAGACCATCCTTTTGAGAAAATTATTTTTTATTCCTATCTTTTTGAATTCAATAATCAAATCATCAAATACATCTTGTAGTTCATTAAATGTAAATTGAGAAGGATTAGGAGATGATACCTCATTTTCTTCTTCATGAGCCATGAGACATAAATTAGTCACTTCTTGAGGTTCGGTTTCCTCTTTGAAGCTGGATTCTTCATCATCACTCCAAGTCATAGCAGCCATTGCCCTCTTTCCTTGGTCTTTCGTTTCTTTCTTTTTGAGCATGAGGCATTCATGTTTGATGTGTCCAGGCCTTTTGCATTCAAAGCAAATTATGGACGAGTCATTCTTGCTAGAGTTTTTTTAGCATCTGATTTCATTCTTCTTTTCCACTTCATTTTTATGAATCTCTTAAATTTCCTTGTAAGCACGACAAGTTCTTCTTCATTTTCCTTATCACCTTCAGATTCATTTTCTAAAATTGTAGATTTGAAAACCATAACCCTTTTCTTCTTCTCATCATCTTCTTAGACATTTTATCATTGGGTTAGCTCATACGTCATGAGTGAACCAAGTAGTTCTTCCAGGGGCAAGGTGTCCAGATTTTTTGCTTCTTGAATCACACTCACTTTGGCTTCCCAAGCCTTTAGCAAAGTTGTAAGAATCTTCCTCACCTGCTCACTGTTAGAATAGATCTTTCCAAGAGATTTCAATCCATTAATGATATCAGTAAATTCGTGTAAACATTTCAGTAATGGATTCTCCTGATAACATTCTAAACATTTCATAATTATACACAAGAATCTTAATTTTTGATTCCTTAACTTGGTTGGTACATTCATGAGTAACCTCTAATCTATCCCAAATTTTCTTGGCAGATTTATAAGTAGAGATCCTATTGAATTCATTTGGGTCTAATGCACAATATAATAAATTCATAGCCTTAACATTCATCTGCATGATCCATAGATTAGCTTCATTCCATTCATTTTCTAGTTTGATAACAGCCACTGTTTCTATTATTTTGGTAGGGATCTTAGGACCATTTAAAATAATCCTCTATAACTCATAATCTACATATTGAATATAGATTTTCATACAGTTCTTCCAATAGTTGTAATTTGTTCCATTGAACAATGGTGATCTACTAGTAGATTGACCCTCACCTAGAGAGCTTCCAAACATAGTTGTCATAGATCAATTCTAAGGATGTTAAGCCTTTAAAATAGAGCATTAGCTCTGATACCAATTGTTGGCCCAAGTAGGCAACCCAAGAAGGGGGGTGATTTGGGTTTTACAAAATTAACAGCAAACAATCCAATTAAAAACTTATCATGTAGCAGTGGGTAATCAAACTAAAACCCAAGCACGCAAATAATAGGATGCAATGCAAGTAGGTGTTATGAGCAAGAAAGAAAAACAAAGCAAGAAATGAAGAATGAAGGCACAAGAATTTTACAGAGATTAGGCCAACCCTTGCCCACATCCTCTCTTTCTCAGTCCTCTCAAAGGTATTTTACTATGTAAAATTCCCTTACACAGCTGCTAGTTTTGCTTCAAGTGCCCAGCTCACTCTTACAAGAACTATTTCCAAGTTCTCAAAATCCCTGAGTGATTTTGTCCAAGCTTCACTCAAACTTACAAGTTTACAAACCCACCCAACAATAGATGAAGGTTGTACAATGAATAACTCTCTCTTAAAGAGTAGATAAGCAAATTTGCAGCTCACTCAAGAACCCCCCGAATGAATAAAAACAGAGTATAAGATGTAGAAGATTAAATCTCATTTACTAGCACTTGATCTTGTGTTCTTCTACTGCATATATGTGTTGGGGATCTTTTATATATAACCTTGAGTTTATTAGAGCCGTTAGTGGTAGATGGGAGACCATTTGATGCAAGATCGCACTCTTGTAACGGTAAAAAAATATAATCGTTGGAGCCCAAGTGTCGACACCTGACTTTCATGTGTTTACATATCAAGTCTACATTCCCCAAATCTTGTTCACTACCTCCATGTGTTGACACATCAACCCCATGTGTCGACACATGACCATCCATTCTTTAGATTTTGGCCATTGTCTTCATATGTCGACACTTTAACTCCATGTGTCGACACCTTGTATTAAAAAACTTGATTTTTGCAAGTTTTGTCTAATCTTCTCTATTGTTTTCAAGCTTTTCAAGAGTCATCTAAATAAGCTTTCTAAGGCTTGAAAACACTTCTTCAAGGTATGTTGACTTCAAGAACACCTTCAATCTCTTTGAGATGAATTCACTCCATTTTGATTACTTATAGAGTTCTTCAATCAACATTACTTCTTCTATTGATCCCAGTCTACTTTAAAATCTTCAAGAGAATTTTCAAGACTTGAGATCTTTTTTCTTTAATTGATCTTCTATCCTTCTTTGAACATCTTCAATCTATAAGATGAACTTATTAAATGTGTCAATCCATTATGCTCATCAACCTTTGATCTTTCTTGACAAGCTTCTCAATACAAGTTCTTCAATACCTTCCAATGTGATAAGCAGAAACTTACTCCCCTTTTCTTTTGTGCTTTATGCATTAAAGCATACAAACTTTTGCTCCCTCTTTCTTATGCAATTGATGCTTCAGTGGATTGATATGGCCATGAGGATCGAGGGTCTTCATAATGAATGAGTTCTTGAATTCTCATAAGATCTTTAGTTACTTTGAAATAGAATTAATCCAATATCTTTATCTATCAATCTTCACGTTATTCTATTAATCACCATGGTAGAATTTCAGAGTTTGCATCCTTATTTTCAATACTTGTTGAATTTCTTGAGCATCTTCAATCTTTTCGAAAATAAGATTACCTAAGTGATCTTCTTGTTGGATACTTAATCGATTAGCTCAATTATTTTTTTGTTATCAAATGATTATAATCTAACCTACACATTCAATTGAAATCATTTGATAACAACCACATGGTTTTGTTATCATCAAAATCAAATAGGGATCAACCTTAAGTCAACAAAAGAAAGAAAAAGAAAAACAAGAACCTAAGTCATGAGTTAGTGTTTGATATTTATAAAGCTTTATGCAATGCTTGTCTTAGGGATGTCCCTCCTTGAGGGGGAGACTAAGCATGATGCATTTGGCTCATTTTTTGGAGATATAGGGTTTGGCGCTGTATGCAAATGCCTTTTCGTCGATTGAGAACAAACATTCGTTCATTCATGCAAAAAATAAAAGAGTACAGTTTAAATACAATAGAATCAAATTACATTTTAATAAGGGGAAGAGGGACCATTTTTCTTAGGGTTTCCTCCTATCTACTTTTACATTTGAAATCCTAAACAACTCTTGAGTTTGCAAATTCGCCTTCTTTGAGTTTACTGTTGAAGAGGTCATTAAGAGACTTTGCTGTTTGGTTACCCTTTGTCAACTTGGCAACCTTATCTCTATAAGCATAGAGGGATTGAGGCCCCTCTTTGTGGAATGCCTTGAAATGTATGCCATGAGTTCTTAGGGTTTCGTGGGAACCCTTAGTTTTTTTGTAGGCCTTTTGTAAGGAAGAGTGAGCTTGGCATCACTCTCTATGGGTTAATCATATACATGAGAATGTAGTGACTTGAGTTAATTTGGAACTCTCATCTCAAAATGGAGTATTGAATGTATGCGTGTGTATGCAAGAGTATAAGGAGAGAGAATGCAATTGTAAAGTAAATATGCATGCATGAGCATTATACAAGCATTATAACGGCAGCAATGAACAAGAATAAAGGAAAGTATAGTAGTTGCCCTTTCCTATATGGTTTTGAAATCAACGTGAGTGTCTTAAATCTGGCAGAGGTTTGACTATGTATGGTTTCTATATGAGTATGAGGTTAAGGGTTTACTAATGCTTCTTAAGAAGGTTCAGTTCCCGGATCTTCAAACCTAAGCCCACTCCCCGAGGTGGTGCCATTATCAGTTAGTGATCCGATCGGGGGAACCATCAAGAGGTAATAGGCTAAGAAACCGACACAGCATCCGCCCACAACTAATATACCATTCCCCTTCTAATTAGACGTGTCGCAAACAAGTAATAATACAAATATGCAAATGTGAGTGCACGTGTAGTGTGTGTGTAACATTTTGAAAAACCGATGAAGCCTAACAACTCCCATCCATCCTACTCATTCATGACATATATGGTAGTTAATATGACATAAAATAAAATGTGAACAATGGGTCCACCTACAAAAGAAAATGCAAAAAATCAGTACCTTGATAACAAACTTAATGCAAGATAAGATGATTGAATGTGAATGGAATGCAAGTGATGACACTTTCTGAAAACAACTTTGAAAAATATGACTTTGAAAACCTTTGGAGTGGATAGAATTGGACAAATTAATTAAAGATTCTAGATGTGTGAGAGATAAAGAGACACGATAATAGCCTAACCCTCTAAGCGTCCCCAGCAGAGTCGCCAGCTGTCGCGCCCTGATTTTTCATACTTGAGAAAATAAACAAGAAAAACACGATACTCTCTCGTTAGAACTCATCCTCCTAGAAGGACGAGTGCAACTAGGTTTGAACTGGAAATTGATTTGAATAAGGATTTTTAGAAAAGATTTGGAGTCACCACCTAACTTTGTTAAGGTGAGTTTGGTCACTTAAAACTAAGTAAAATCCGAAGACTAAACTTAGGGTTTTCAAAAATATTTTAGAAAACTTCCTCAAAAGAAGGTTTTCTTTTCTTTTCTTTTCTTTTTTTGTGTAGAAAATAGGCTGTTTGGCAACCTTCGAAAAGTTTTAAGTTCTTTTTGAAAATAACTCCATTTTGATCTTTCAAAAATAGTAATTCTAGATTCGAAGGTTGGTTACGTATAGGGAAGATGCAGTAGGCTATCACCTTATCCCAGTCTTACGGTACCTACATGTCTTATCACCCCAGGTTCACTCATTAAGAATCTCCAATTAATAAAGGTCCAATTATATTCACTTTGAAAAGAATTATATGATGTATGATATGCAAGTGTAAGGAAATGATTTGATTTTGAAAATAGATTTAAAGAGAGTATTTGAAGTTTGAAAGAGGTTGTGGGAATTGAAAACTTGAAAAGGTTGTGACCGCACCCATGAGGGTTGCTTACATATCCCTTTGTTGGGAATCAAGTCAGTTGTAGTTCGGACTAAGGGTCCAATTGAAAATAAACACTTTAAGGTCATAGGAAAATTTGAATTGAAAAGGTTTTTATTTGAACTTTGATTGGAAGATTTGGAATTGACTTTAATTTGAAATTGAACTTTAAAACAGAACTTGGACTTATTTTGAATAGGTTGAATTGAACTTTGAAATCACCTTGACTTGAATTGGAGTTTGAAAACCATCTTGGTTTAGAGAAGAGTTGAAGCTTCCTAACTTTAAGGTTAGGGTTGAACTAGGGTTTGGTCTCCTAGGGTTTATGCAACCTAGGGTTAAAACATGCACTTAAAATAGAAAGGTTCGAGTTTAGAAAGTTGGATTTTAGGAAAGTTTTGAATTAGGAAAGTTCCATTATAGGAAAGTTTCAAATCAGGAATGGGTTAGTTTTGGAAAGATTTGAATTTGGAAGTTTTGAATTTAGAAAGATTAGAACTTTAGAAAGATTTGAACTTTAGAAAGGTCAGAATTTGGAAAGATTGGATTTCTATTAAAAAAGGAAGGCCTTGTTTTTGAAAATATTGAAATTAGGAAAGATTTGATTTCTATTTCTTAGAATAAAATATTGGATTTTATATCCAAAAATAGAGGATTCGATTTGGTTTTCTTATATTAGAGGATTTGATTTGACATGGAATTAGAAAGTTTGACTTTTGGAAATCTTGAATTTGAAAAATCTATGATTTGGTGAAAATTGGAAGTCATGATTTTAAGAAAGGAATTAGAGTTTTCTAATCATGGATTCTAAGGTTTTGACTTAGACTCTCAAGAGAAGGAGTTTTTGGAAAGTAAACCTTTGAAAAGAGTTTTTAGGAAGAGGATTTGCAAAAACTTTTTTAAAAGGTTTGAATATAGACTTTTGCAAGTTTCTTAAATATCTCGCTTTCCTAAAATGATTCTAACCATGAAAGGACTAGAATCATTCTAAGGTTGTGATTTTGAAAACAACTAGGGTTTTAAAACAAGATTTCAACCTTGATGATCTCATTGAATGTAACACCTTCCTAAAGCAACCCTAATTATGGAAGAGTTAGAATCACTTTAGAATTGTGATTTACTGAAAAATAATTTATGGTTTGAATCCAAAATTTGGACTTTGATGGTCACCTTAAATATAACACTTTCCTAAAACAATCCTAACCATGAAATGGTTAGAATCATCTTAGGGTTGTGGTTTTAAAAACAAGTTTGAAAGAAGGGGGTTTTGAATATAAGTTTTAACTTTAAAGCAAGTTTGAAAATAACTTGGAATGCAATATTGAATACACTGCATGAACATGACAATCACAATGGAATAGGGTCGTGAACATACAAGGTTAGGCTTTACCATATAATCAAGGGGGTCGGATCCATACCATATTAGGTTAAACTTAAAGAAAGCCCCCGGCACGATGACCTTCAACAATTCTTCATAGGCATGAACTGGGAGGTCTCTTGTTTCAAACATGCAAGAAGAGAAGGTGGAAGATGGGGATTAAAATAGTAGAAAACCTAAGTAGGTTAGAAGAGAGAAGAGAGAGAAAGGGGGGTTACATAACTTAATTAGAAACCCTACCTTGTCTTCTCTTTGCTTTGATCGCTTTGTTTGCTTCACCTTGGGGGCTTTGGAATACACAAGACTTTGATCTTCAATGGATGCATTAAGGCTTAGATTTGGGTGTATAGAGTATATAGAAGCTAGGGTTTGAGTGTATGAATTAAAGGGAGACAAGGGTTTGAAGGAGACTTGAAAAAACTAGGGTTTTGAGGCCTGTTTCAATGAGGTAGCATTTTTTGAGTGAGTTTGCTGATCCTTTTTATGTAAGGGGTGGACTGTATTTATAGGCAATTGAACTGACCTTAACATCTATTGTAGTGGCGCAAGGGTTAATTTTCCATTGGCGCCACTACTAGTGGTGCCAGGCTTAATATTGCAGTGGCCCCACCCATTTTGGGAAGCTTTGAAGGTAGCAAGAAACAGATCTTTTGACCCTTGGGATATAAAACAGAAGATTTAGGTGCCTGTCCTAGTGATTACCATGCAATTTTTGGCCTAGCTTCACTAGGAGTGACTCCAAAAAGTCCGAAAATGATCTAAAAGGCCGGGGATGAACAAGAGCCCCTGAAATAGTGTCCTAAAATCAATTGACTTGAGAACCAGTGCCAAAATAGTGGAAAAGGGTAACTGGTCCAGTAGGGGCAAAACGGTCATTTGAACCGAAAAAACATTGAGATCTACTCAGACTGACCCATGAAAAAGCTTGAAGTTTAAAAACACTATTAAGAGTGTTACAAGGGATTTTCAATTTGATACCCAAAGCCAGTGTAGTTGGAAAAGGTGACTGACCCACAAGAAGCAAAATAGCCATTTTACATAGGGCTTACTGGAATAGACTCAAAATGGTCTGAAAAGGTATTAGAAGGTTAAAAATACTATTAAAAGCATCCTTGAAGGGTAACTATTTTGATATTCAGAGCCGGAGTGGTTCTCAAAGGCAATTGGATGCCTAAGGGCAAAATGGTCATTTTGACCGGTTGCTCTAAAAAATCGATCTAGAAGCTACTGGAAGGCACTAAAACGTGCTACATTATCTTTGGGACAATATTAAAATAGTGAACTTACCACCATGAGGACTTAGGTACTTTTTCGAGAAGCGTGCCGGTAGGTCCCACTGGTAGTTTGGTAATTTTTCGCCATAATGGGCTAGCAAGCACTAGTGTTGACCCAGGTTTTGAGTGTTTCCACCACTTTAATAGTTAAAATTTTTGTGAGTGTTTTCGTCACTTTGACGGTGTGCGTTTATTCTGGAGATTGCCTAATCTTGGGAAGCGACTGAATGGTCTTGTCTTCTTGGGGCCTTAGGTAATTTCTTGATCGACATGTTGAATAGTGGACATTCTACATTGGCAGGCTAGTATACGCTAGAATTGAAGCGCTCTACCATCTTAAGGACTAGTTCTGTCCCAGTTGACAAGTTTGAAGGGACTTATCATTTTAAGGAGTTTTCTCAATAAACGTGCCAAATTAAATTGGCTGGTCTGGAGTAGAATTGAGGTTGAAATATGGACTTACTATCTTTAGGAAGACATGCTGACTATAATTGAATCGAGCAGTGCCCTAAGGGCATTTAGGTTATTTTGTCTTTATTGGGCCCGGCAGGCTCGTGAAGTGATTAATTAACTATATTGAGTCTGTAGAGCCAGTTTGAGCTTGGAAGTGTCTATGTCAGCTTGAATGTGAGTTCGATCGGGCTAGAGATTGCTAAGTGGGCAAAAATAGGGTGCTTACACCCAGTTGTCCTACTATTTCATGCACAATTGGGGGACATAAAGTCAATCGTGCTCTGGTTACCCTAGGATCTAGTGTTAATCTTCTTCCTTACTCAGTCTATAGAGAACTAGGTCTAGGAGAGTTGAGCCCTACTCAAGTGACTTTAGAGTTAGCTTATTGATCTGTTAAAGTCCCTAGATGCATTATCAAGGATGTGCTCATTCAAGTAGACAATGTTTACTATCCCGCGGATTTTATTATGTTAAATACTCAACCTGTCGAGGCCACTAATGCTAAACGGCACATTCTTATCATTTTAGGACAACCCTTACTAGCAACTACCAATGCTATTATTCATTGTAAGAATGAGTTGTTAAAACTGTCATTCAGAAACATAACATTAGAGATGAATATCTTTACAGTGGGTAAACAAATGGGAGAGTGCGAGAACATCAGAGAAATAGACTTCATTGAGTCTATTATCCATGAGCACTTTAAGCATGAATTTTTTGAAGATTCTTTAAAGAGGGCTGTAGTTTTGAGTGAGCCCCATGACTAGTTAGAGAATGACTATGTTAGTGTGAGGGACACAACTGTAGAAGAGGTAGAGGGTGAGTCTTGTATGTAAGTGGGTCATTGGATCCCTTCTTTTGAACCCTTGATCCCTAGTGCTATTAAACCAATCCCTTTTGACAACAATCACCCATTCCAAAAAGAAAGCCTTTGTCATCCACCTTGAAGTATGTATTCTTGGGTTAAAGTGAATTTTATCCAGTTGTCATTTTCTCTAGCTTGTCTGAAGGCCAAGAGGAATCTTTAGTGCATGCTTAAGACCCATAGGAAGGCCTTAAGTTGGCCTATAATAGACCTTCACAGTATTAGTCCACTTACGTGTACTCACCGTATACACCTTAAGGAAAAGTCTAAGCATGTGCGTCAAATGCAAAGACACTTAAACCCAAACATAAAGGAGGTCATGAGAGGAGAAGTACTAAAGTTTCTTGATGAAGGTATTATCTATCCCATCTTTGATTCTATATAAGTTAGTCCAACCCAAGTGGTACCTAAGAAATTGGGTATAACGGTAATGAAGAATGAGCTTAATAAACTAGTTCCCACTAAGATTCAAACCGGTTGGAGAATGTGTATTGACTACTGCAAATTGAATGCCTCAACTAGGAAGGACCACTTTCCACTCCCCTTCTTGGACTAAGTCCTTGAACAAGTGGTAGGCCGAGCCTTTTATTGCTTTTTAGATTGGTATTCTAGTTATAACCAGATAGAGGTCGCTTTAGAAGACCAAGAAAAGCCCACCTTCAGGTGCCCCTTCAACACTTATGCTTATATAAGAATTCCCTTGGCTTGTGCATTGCACCGGCCACCTTTCAAAAGTGCATGATGTCTATTTTTGGCGATATGGTGGAGAGGTTCTTAGAGGTCTTTATGGATGATTTTTTTTGTGTATAGGGATGTGAGAAGAATAATTTAGTGCTTAATTGGGAGAAGTGTCACTTCATGATAACACATGGTATAGTTCTTAGACATATAGTGTCCAACAAATGGATTGAGGTAGATAAGGCTAAAGTCGAATTGATTCAAAAGCTCCCTACCCCTCAAACCGTTAAAGACATTAGATCTTTTCTTAGGCATGCTAGTTTCTATTGATGATTCATTTAAGGGTTTAGTGCCATATCTCGCCTTTTGTGCCACTTATTGTCTAAGATTTTTCTTTTAAGTGGACATCTTCTTACCAAAAAGCTTTTGAGAAGCTTAAAGGGCTACTGACCACGCATCTATTATTCAATTACCTGATTGGTCCCTTCCTTTTGACTTGATGCACGGGCAGTCTTAGGGCAAAGGATAGATAAGAAACCACATGTTATTTACTATGCAAGCAAAACCCTTAATGAGGCTTAAATAAACTATACCACCATAGAGAAAAAGCTGATCGGTGTAGTTTTTGCAGTGGATAAGTTCAAATCATACTTAGTCGTATCATTAATCATCATATACACCGATCATTCCACACTAAAGTATTTGCTTACTAAGCCTGATACAAATCCACGACTCATCCGATGGATTCTCTTGCTTCAAGAATTTTATATTGAGATTAGAGATAAAAAGGGGGTTAAGAATATAATAGCCGACCATCTTTCGAGGCTTCCTACTGATGGGAATGCCTAAGACTCACTTCTCATAAATGAATACATTTCAGATGAGCATCTTTTTTAGGTGCAAGCACTGTCACACACTACTACTCTTTGGTATGCGGATATAGATAATTTTTTTGGCTACTAGTAAAATTCCCTCATATTGGTCTAGTCTTGATAGAAAGAAATTCTTTAGAAATATGAGATGTTTTTCTTGGGATGAGCCTTATTGGTTTAAGTATTACCCTGATTAGGTGATTTGTCGATGTATTCCGAACGATGAAATTCAAAGTGTTATGGAGTTCTATCACTCACAGGCATGTGGTGGGCACTTTTCTTAACGCAAAATCACCACAAAGATTTTATAAAGTGGTTTCTATTAGCCCACCTTGTTTAAAGACGTTCACATCTTTTGCATGTCTTATGATAGGTGTCAACGGCTGGGGAGTTTTTCAAGGAGACATATGATGCCTCTGAATCCGATTATAATTCTCGAGATATTTGATTGCTGGGTTATTGATTTCATGGGCCCTTTTCCTAGTTCGTTTGGGTACCTTTACAATGTAGTGGCCATTGACTACGTGTCTAAGTGGATAGAAGTCATTCCTTCGTATACCAATGATCACCGTGTTGTGATTAAATTCTTAAAAAGATAAAATCTTTTCACATTTTGGTATGCCTCGTGCTGTAATTAGTGACGGTGGATCCCATTTTTGTAATAGACCCGTAGGTCTTTTGATAAGAAAATATGGGCATCGATTGAAGCTTTACCTTGAGAATTTTGTATGTTTTATTGAAAGTGTCGATATCATTGATCCACCACTTAGTCAATTTGTATAGTTAATCTTTTTAATTCCATAGATACTTTATCTTTAGTTAGGGTGAGCCTTCCCCCTGCCCCCCCCCCCCCCCCCCCCCCCCCCTTTTGTTATTTCTTCTCATCCTATGTTTCTTTCTATGCCTCGGGGCATGGTAATTCTTTAGCTGGGGGGGATACCATTTGTTTTCCAATATTTATGTTGTTAATAGTTTTGTCTTTGTGACCAGTAGACGTTAAAGAACTGGATAGTATCATGACTTCTCATATAGATGGTTGAGTGCTTACATTTTCATGTTGCATCTTCTGGATATTTCTATTTGGTATCAAAGGCTAGATAATTCATCGTGCAAAGATGCTGAGGAGAGTTGAGCTCCAAGAGGAACAACCTCAACCTCTTACTGGTCGTACTACTCTAGCCTATAAGAGAATAGCGAAGAGACTAAATATGTGTCACCATTGTGCTGGACACATGTGTGGATAAAAATTGCAAAGGGAATAACCGACTAATGTCATGGAATTAAATGGTTTACCTACATATTATTAATGAGCGAGTAAATGCTGAGGCATTGAGACACTTTGGAATCACCAAAACGGTAGACTATCTTGATTTTGATGTCAAAAGTCTCGCTCGACTTTGTAATGATTATTCTTCGTAGGGTGTGTTATGTTTGGGTGTTTATATTTATTTATAAATATGACTAACATTTATTTTGCAAATGTTTAGTATTTTTACATATTGTATAATTTCATCCTTACAAAAATGGAGATTTTTCACCAAGTGAGCTTTAAAGCTAATCACGCCTTTTGGAGTGTGTACATTTACTCTTAATAAATTTCTTCTACATTACTCTTTCAATAGCTCCATTATACTTGTATTTAACTCAATTGTTTGAATTGCTACGGTAATTGAATATGTTGAATTTTTACAACCTTGAGTTGTTGTGTACTTTCAAAAATGAATCAAGGTCATCTTTGATCTTTTGAGCCACAAGTTTCTTTTTTGACATAATTCCCTTGAAACCATCTTTACGTCTATTTATTTCTCTCTTACTATATATATCATTGCTAAAGTTTTGTCCCCAAACACAAAAAATACAAGTATCTTCATTTGTACAAGTTGAATTGAGAAATGGAATGATCTATTTACAATATGAAAAAAACAAACTAGCAACAAATAAAAAATTAAAAAATAGAAAAATAAAAGTAAAAGTAAAAAAAGAAAAAAGAAGAGGCTGGTTATTGAAAAAAAAATCAAATTAAATAAAATGAAATAGGAAAATTGAAGGTATGTATTCATTGATCAATTCATTCCTTGATCACACATGTTTTGATCCTTTATTTATTTTTTTTCCTTGCCTTATATCTTATGACCAAATTACAACTTGAACAAAGTCCTTGAGGATTTGATGTATACATTGCTTGTTCATTCACTCCGGAGAGAATTCACATATTACTTGTTTGTGTGATTTTATCATTGAGTATTTTTTCATGGAATTATGTCAAGTCATCTCTCACTTTATATATTCACGTCATTTGTTTTTTGTTGGTTGTCTCTTTTGATTTTATATTACATTTACTTTTTTGTAAGGACAACTGGTATGATATGCCTATATTATTTCTTTCTAAGAGAATATCCAGTGACGTCGAATCAAAGCTTAAATGATGTATCTGTGTTTTTATGTTATAATATATTTTTTGTCATGTAATGATCATACACACATACAAAAGTCTCTCATATGTTGTTCTAAGACATTATCTTGCTTGTGTATTAAAGAGTATGATAGACATAATATATTTGTGTTTTGATACATGTCATACTTTATCCTCTTAATCCTCAGTTGCATGCTCATTTTAATGTTTGTGGGTACCATCATTGAAAAACCTCACGAGACACCACTCGTTTACTAGAGATAACCTTGGGATTTAAAAGTTTGGTGCATATGCTAAATGTACTCGTGATCCCTATAAAAGTGGAGCATATATTTTTAAGTATATTTATTTATTTTGCTAGGGACTAGCCAAAAAACAAATTGGGGAGTGTGATTACATTATAAAAGTGTAATTACAAGTTCCTAACTTTGTGTGTGTTAGTATTAAAATAATTATCAATTGTTTTAATTAATTTACTTTTAATCCTAATAAATGTTTTTGGGCATTTTGTAGGCTTTTAAATAAAAGAGGAAGCAAACCTATATGGAAAGAAATAAGTTTGCATCGATTGGAGCCTACCCACATGGGCGAAGATCCATTTTCCAACAACTCCACCAAAACAAGCAATCCATGGTTTTGCTTTTGAATAAAAGACAAAGTAAACTCACATGAAAAGAAGGCAACTCACATGGCAATTGGCATAAAAGGAAGGCAATTGACATGGAAAGAAGACAAAAGAATAAATTAATAATTAAAGAAAACAATAATGCATCATTGTAGTGAATATATGTCTTCATCTTGTAAGTCTATAAATAGTAACACCAAGACCAAGGAAGAGAGGAGGAGGCAAGAGATATATATATATATATATATGCAGGAGTTTTCAATTATTTATGAAGTCATTATTTTTCAAGCCAAGTCTTTTTATTGCTATGAGTAGCTAATTTTTTTTTTTTTTTCTTAAAGCCAATTGTGAAGATCATCCGATGATATTGGAATATCAACGGAGGTAATTGGGTTTTCATTATTTATCTTTAAAATCTTTCAATTCTTGATAATTAAATTCTAGATCTTTGAGAAAACTTAGATTCTTGAGTAAGTTTGGTAATTTCTATGCTCAAATTTTAGTTTGGTATAGTTATTGCACAAATCGATGATATGAATTTATAACTTTAATTTTATTATTCTATATATAATTATTAATGAATTTTGTTTTAATCGTTAAATCTTCCAAATCAAAGGTTCAAGACGAAACTAATTATTTGAGTTACAAAATCCCCGTTAGAATTTTGAGTAAATCGGGTGATCGGATCAATTGGATTCAAGACTGTTTTATTAATTTTAATTTGAAATCTAGTTCAATAATCATCAAACCTCCCAAAATAAACTATTTTATTTTGGTTACTACATGTTTTTGTTTCCTACACCAACTATCTAGATCTCATCGGTACTATTCATGATAGAATTCAAGCAGGTTGGCTTAGGTTCCAACTGAAGCTATTGCAATGCTACGGTGTTTCGCATGGCTTAGCCGGTATCTAATTTTTTATCGTGAGTGAGTTCTAGCACCACCTTTGTATATTTGGATAACCGTTCCCTGTGTTTCAACCCCGATCTTACTTGTTTATTATTAAATACTATTTTGCCACACCTGCTCTTAGGTGTATTAAGTAGATCAAGTCACTAAGTATATCTACTCTCGAGAATTTAATTTCAGTAACTTCTCTCGTAGACGAACAATCCTTGTCTTCTTTTTTTTTTTAACTACCGTGTGTCTAAGGCATTCGAATGATTACATTGTCAAGTTCATGCAAGGTCACTATCCACATGAACAATGTAAACTTCATGCATTGCATGAAGGATGGTTAGCTACAAGGAGGCGTGAGAAAGAATCGAACTTGAAGCCTTGTGTTTTCCCCGACTTTATTCATTTATGCTTGCCAAAGTGCCTATGTGAACCATTGGTCTACTAGGTGAAATAATATGGGTTACAATTGTTGTAACACGTCTTCATGCTGATGTAGTATAATAGGCAAATGATACATAGTTATACAAGTATTTTAAATCCTAATCATTGAGACCTCATCTTGTTCTAGGGGTAAAAACGTAAATTTTAAACTCAACACTCTTGATATTTGGTGGATATTTCATAAAATAAGGGAAGAAGTAGACTTTTAAGCTTCGTTTGGAACCCAAATTTTTGGTAAAAAAAAGTAAAGAAAAAAAATGTGAAAGAAAAATGAATAAAAAAAATGTGAATAAAAAACTAAACAAAAATACTCTTTATTTTTATTTATTTTTCTTTCACATTTTTCTTTTCCCACCGAAAATATAAATTTCAAGCAAAGCCTTAAAGAATCCCTTGCACATATAGGAAAAGCTAATGGGCTGCACATGATGGTTGAACATGCATTTCGAGAGGAGAAAGATGAACTCCTTTGATCCAACTAGGAGAAGCTAATGGGCTGCACAAGATGGTTGAACATGCATTTCGAGAGGAGACAGAGGAACTCCTTTGATCCAACTAATTGTCCAGCAACTATACAATCCGAGGACATCAATCAGGGTCATGTACTCAGTAAAGAACTATAATCAAGGTGAAAGAATAATTACAATCCTATTTTTTTGAATACTGGCTTCTCGTTCTCAATGAACAAACGCAAAAAGCCAAACCAACTAAACTCTATTCTCTCACTAACTTCTTTTTTAATGCAGTTCTGTCTTTTGGGAGCTTTGCTCTCATGCATGGTGGCTTTAAATTACCCACACACTTGTCTACCTTTTGTTTTGGCATGTTTCAGGCTAAAGTGCAGTTGACTTTCTGTCAGCTAATTGTGATTCGTTGCTGCGAGCTCAAGCTTGACCCAAAATTTACCCTGATTTGGTTCCTTTTACAACCTTGTTCGTAGTGGAGATTGCAAAAAGTGAGGTCCCCATTTCGAGCTCTCCATGCTCTTTTGTGGCCGGTAATCGTTCATGCAATGCATGAAGTTTATCACATTCGAAAAAATTGTGATTTTGCACAAGCTTTAGAGAGTAGTTCGTCAAAGGCCTGAATAGTGAAAAAAAAATTGTAAATTATGCAAAATAAAGCAAATTAAATTATCAATTCCTAAAGAGCTGTTTGTTTTAATTGGATTTCATAACTTGAAATGTAGTTTGTGCAGCAAAAGCAACATAAATAAACACACCAAAAGCTGTAGTTTCAGTTTTTTGTTCCATTTACATACCGGAGCAACCTTTGAATTTCATGTACTATGGAAATGCAAAATGGAGTTCTAATAACACATAATTGCATTTGAAAAAAAAGGTTCAACTTAGAATCCACAGAAAGAGGTAATGATATAACCAAACATGAACTTTTAATTCATTCAAGAGAAGCACATGCTCTTACAATAACTTTTTGAAATAACACCCAAAATGGGCTTGAACTATTCTACTTGCACGGCCAGGCTCCTGCCCCATGGGCTAATACCACCTCAGGCTCAAGCAAGTAGCTTCATTTTTAAGCTATTCTTATACTAGACTTAGTGGGACTAAAATATATATAGTAGGATAAAAGCATGTGGTTTCCCCTCTTATATGTTCCTTGCTACAAGCAGCTTGTGGGCTTAACTAAACCAGAAGCACTTCCTCCAGCATTAACACACGAAGCTTGGGCTGGTTGACTCCTGTAGGTGAGGTCTACATCTTCCATTGTTATCCTGCTGCATGGATATTCTTTACTGCAATCAAATTTCACAGCAACTTCTGTTGCTGATGACCCATGGATGTCCTGGTACGTCACGTCGCTAATCTTTACACCGGAGACCTGAAAGATTAAAATTTAGAGGAAAACAACTTTTATTAGTTTTTCAAGTTTCTTGGAAAGTAATATAAGCATTACTATCGAAAGTCCCCTACCCCCTTGTATATCATGCATGATTAGCAAACAGTACTGATGCGTGTAAATGAAAATTGGTATTCCTAGACCAAGAAAATAAAAAAGGAAAAATAGTTTTCCACAAAATACCCTTAAGAAATCTTACCTGATTAGGGCAATTTTTGTCACCGGGGCAGTAATTTTGGTCGATGATGACGGGATTTTCGACATTGACCATAGTAGCATGCTGGAAGAGCACACCCCTAACAAATCCATTGCTGGGCTTGCCCCATGTCTTTATCCTCACACCATTTTCTGTGCCCGTAAATGTAGCCGTTTTAACCGTCACATTTTGGACACCAGGTTCTTGCAAGTCCTTGCCTAGACTCCCAATGCTGCACACCAACCATTCAAAATCAAAAACATATTTATCTATATCAGCTCAATATTGTACAATATATAACTTTTCAGTCATTGGAATTGTATATATATATAACTCTTACGTACCTAATACCGTGGCCGGGCCCGCAGGCAATGTTCTCAATCCACAAATTGGTAGTGCCCGGACCGACTGAGACACAATCGTCCCCAGTAGCGATTCGGGAGTTGAGAATTGTGACGCCTGAGGACGATGAAACGTGAATGCCGTCGGTGTTTGGGCTATTGCCGGAGGCAGACACCTTCACTCCTTGTAGCTTCACATTGTTGCAGCTGTTGATGACTATGTGGAACATCTGACTGTTTTGCGAAGTTAATCCGCTGACCAAGATGTTGTCCGAATTGCTAAATTCTAGTGTCTGCAGTTTGTACAAAAAGGGGTAATGCAATTACTTCAATGATCTAAAAATGAAAAAAGAAGTCAATCTTTTAAGAAATATTGTTTTTACAAGGGCCATTTAGTAAAATAACTATTGGAGCAGTAAATCAGGAATATCTTAATTGGAATCAACTGATTCGTTTAAGCACATGACATTACTACGACCCAAAAGGCAACTTAACATGGCCTGAGCAAATGGATGACATTTCACACTTAATAACTACCTTACCAGCACTCCTAGGAATATATGTATAATCTCTGTTTCAATAATATCAGATCTTGTTGACTTGAGTCTTACCTTTTTCGACGAGGTTAATTGAGTTAGAACAAGGCAGTGCTGTAGATACACATTCATGTATATATAGAAATCTTCTTAACCCAAAATTGGAGCACAGTGTCTCAGTTGTTCAAATTCACAGAATGGTCTTCAAATTCTAGACGACTCAAGATCAGTTTGAATCAGAGATCTCCCTCTTCACACAAATATTCAGTGGTACTATTATCGCCCGTATTTAACTTTAATGGAGACGTATCAAATACACTAAAAAAAACTAAAAACCATGACAGATTTATTACCTAAAAATAAAAGTGCTATCTTTGCATTCGTACTTAGTGGACCAAAATGGGCATTTTTTTAAATTTGGCAGTTTTTTTTTATTGACTGGGGCGCCCTTCTAGTGAAAGGACGCACTGCCCCTAGGCCCCCAAGTGAAGGAAACAGGGGTAGTACTGAGGTAGAGAAGGACAGAGTAGTCTTTTAACATACCGTAGCTCCACCGGGGCAACCCTTGCCGGAGGCCTTGCAAGCCCACAAACCAGTACCTTGAGCATCAAGGGTTCCACCATAGATGGAAACACCACTGACATGCTCAAATATGAGCCAATTATTGCCACTTCCGAGAACACGGTAATCAGTGGGAGCCACAAGGGTGCCGTCAATACGAATGGTGATGGCACTGTTCTTGCATTCCCCACCGAAACTTGTTTTGCCGAGCAAATACCTTCCCTGCGGCACGTAAATTGTGGCCGGGTTTGCCGAGCCACAAGCTGCAGCCCACGCACTGAGGAAGGACTTGGTTGAGTCAGAACTGCCATCTCCTTTGGCTCCCATAGTAACCACATTGTATGTTGTTTCAGTCGCTAACGATTGACAGAAGAAGATGAAGAGAAAAGTGAGTAGAAGAAAAGTCATGGGTTGCACCATTTTGAGAGAGAGAGAGAGAGTGGCAGTTAGATGGTGAGAAAAAGTTGAAGCGGTTTGATGGGTATTTATAGGCTCTGAAATGCTATGCGCGGGAATAAAATAAAATAAAAATTGAAAACCATACTTACCATGGAAGAAATTGATTTCCATTTTTAAAGTGGAATGATTGAATAGCCTATATCTTTATACTATATTCAAACCATATATCGTGAGAAACTATTTAAATGTACTTACCATGGAAGAATATGACTACCGTTCTAAATTGGCAAGATTTAATTGCCAACACTTTTATGCTATAGTCATATATACCATGTATGGAAGAATATGATTTCCATTTTAAATTGGCCAATATGTTTTTTTTCAACCTACACCCAAAAACAAATTTATTTTCATACCATATTTATTTTAATTCCTTGCAAAGTCAAAATAAAGATCTAAAAACTCACGATCAACTTGACTAAAGTTTGCTACTCACCACATAAATAAGTAAATAGGATCATATTTTGCATTTTATTGATTTATTAAGCTCGATTTAGATTCAACTAGTTGGTCAAGCAGATTCGCATCTAGAACTATTAAGAGAGGTTTATAGCTTGAATTTTTTAAGGAAAATAAAAATAAAAGTTAAATAAAATTGCTTATACATATTTATTGTTTTGAGGTTAACCAAACAGAAAATAAATTTTTTGACAAACACATATTCATTTTCTTGTCATTTTCTAAACCCATCAAAATATAACCAAAAGAAATAAAAAAAAATTGCTTCTTTCACTTTATTGTTTTTTTTTTTTTATCTTTTTCTTTTCATTTTCTCTTACATACATAAGTCCAAAATCTAAACATAGCATTATCCTTATCTGCCACATACTATTTTTACATATATTGTTCTCATATCAACTCAACTTTACCGTAGAACTTTTGTGTTTTCATATGTGCGCCAGTGACAAAAGATGTAGGGTCAAATAATGTTAGCTACCCTACCCCTTGCCATATGAAGAAGCAGAAAAGCAAGATTACACGATGAGGTAGCTAATCTTTAAAGATTGCCTTTCCTTTACCTAGTGAACGATAAAATCAGAATTCCAAACTCTTTTAATAGTAGTTTTAAAGAAATCTGAACTTCATGCTAGTCATTTACTACTTTAACAATGTGAAGGGCGATTTATATACCAATCTAGCGCGTATAGTATATGCCACACAAAAATTTTATACTAAAAATTATAGGAGAGTGAACTTTTTGACAGTAATATTTTCTTTTCCCTCATATGACGTCTTTTCCCTTCTCTCTCTCTCTCTCTCTCTCTCTCTCTCTCTCTCTCTATATATATATATATATCTATTAATATATACATATTGTATGAAGAAATTTCCGATCAAGAAATAGATAACGCCATTTTGTCGTCCGAAACAATTCTGCGATGTCTCAGCAATGAGTGCTTGGTGCTTCCAGTTGAAGGCATGCAACTTAATACATTGAGTTCATGTGCTGGTGAATATTATGTACCCCATTAATAAAATATTAGAATCTTTCCGAATAATCAAAAAATAATAATAATAAAATATTAGAGACATTAGAAATTAATTATGTTGGATATGCATAACCACTAGAAGATGCATATATGCAGAGATGTTCTCCTATCCAATCAATCATTTTGGATATCACAGTCGTCTCCATGACTTCAGGGCATGATTTGGGGGGCTTCTCTTGCTTCCAAGTAGCATAATCTGGTTTGTAAAGTTTGGCTAGGGGGCTATCAATCATAGCAAGCCATGGGCACCAAGAACCCAAAAAATAAATTATGAAACAGAAATAAACAAGAAATTAGGAAAGGCACTGGGCTCCATCTTAATTACCTTGCTTCTATTTTCCACCATTAGCACTAACGTTCTGCTTGAAATTTAAATTTTCAGTAAAAAAAAAATGTAAAGAAAAAAATAACATAATAAAATAGTATTTTTGTTTTATTTTTTCTCACATTTATTTTCTTTACTTTTTTTACTAAAAATCTGGGTTCGTTTGTGTAGATTTTGGTTCAAAACTAATCCAAAACATAATTGTCGCGCCCCAGTTTTCGGGTGTCCAAGATCCTTTCGGCTTGGAGACTCTAAAGCACGGAACTCTGTCATTAGAACTCGTCTTCCTAGAAGGGTGAGTGCGACTAGATTTGAGAATTGATTTGACTAAGGGCTTTTTAAAAAAATAGGAGTCGCCACCTAACTTGATAAAGGTGAGTTAGGGCACCTAAAACTGAGAGTTAATCCAAAGATTAAACTCAGAGTTTTTGAAAAAAGGTTTTTGAAATCTCCCTCAAGAGAGGGTTTTTAGGAGAATAGGTTGTTTGGCAACCTTTTGAAATGTTTAAGCTCTTTTTGAAAATAACTCCATTTTGGTCTTTCGAAAACAGAAATCTGAAATTCAGGAGTTGGTTACGTGTAGGGAAGATATCCTAAGATCATCACCCTACCCCGCCCTTTCGGTACCTACATGTCTAATCATCCTTTGTTCACTCGCCAGAATAGCCAGTTACCATGGTCCACTTTATATCCACTTTAGAAAAATGGGACTTAGTCATCACTTTTTGGATGAATAATGCATGATGCAAGTTTTGGAAGAAGTTTGAAAATAATGGAGGTTCTGAAAGAGTTTGGGATAGAAACTTTGATTTGATTGAAATTATTGAAAAAGGGATTGAGATTGAAATAAAAGTTATGACCGCACCTTTTCAGGTTGCCTACGTATCTCATTTGGCGAGAATCGGGTCATTCGTAGTTTGGGCAAGAGCCCGATGGAAAATAGGCGCATTAGGGCCTTTGGAAGGTTTGAAGACACTTTGGGTCTTTGAAGGAGTTTAAGACACTTTGAGGTCTTTGGATAAGTTTAAGACACTTTGAGGTCTTTGGAAAAGTTGAAGACTCTTTGTGGTCTTGGAAGTTTTGACTTGGAATTGAAAGTGAAGTGTTTTGAAAATGCTTTTGGATTGGCTCTAAGAGAGTTTTGGAAAAATGATTTGGCATGACTCAAGAGAACTTGAAAGTATTTTTGAAGTCTTATTTTGAAATCCTAAGAGGCATGACTTTAGAATGTTTGGATGAATTAGTTTTTTTTTAAAGTGGTTTTTGAAAATGGCTAAGTATTTGGAATCCTAACATGGACAACCTTAGAAGTTGTTCTTGATTTGTCACTTGTCCTTGGAATCCCTAACCATGAGAGGGCTATGGACACCTTAGGTTTGTGACCTTTTGAAAATGTTTTTGGAAATGCCTTGAAGATGGAATGTAGGAACATTTGAAGAGTTTATGGAGTTGGTTTCTTTAAAATCAAGAGAGTAAGAGGTTTGGGGAAAATAGGTTATGAGAATAGTTTGAAAATTGAATGATCATTTAGAAAAGGGTTCAAGAGTTGGAACCTTGAAGTATACTAACCTAGGTTGGGTGACCTAAGGTTAACTAACTTGGGTTAGGTTAACCTAGGGTTAAGATGACCTATGGTTGACTAACTAGGGTAAGGTTAACCTAAGGGGGGTGAACTAGGGTCAAGTTAACCTAGGGTTGGACAACTAGGGTCAAGTTAACCTAGGGTTAGGTAACTAGGGTCAAGTTAACCTAGGGTTATGTAACTAGGGTCAAGTTAACCTAGGGTTGGACAATTAGGATCAAGTTAACCTAGTTAGGTTGAAAAAAGGGTCTTGAAAATTGTTTTGATGCATTCTTGGAGAGAGTTTTGAAAGCAAAACATGATATGTAATGGACTTTAGTATGCCATTTCTTTGAAGATCCTTTCCATGAAAATTTTGACTCTTAGTCAAGAGTATGGTGTGTATGGTTGGTGATTGGAAACCATTCTAAAGAAGGTTTCCTCATGGCCATTATAACCACCATCTTGACAAGAGAACAAGGGTTCAAAAATCAACATAATGATGGTAATTTTTAGAGCATTATTTTTATGCAAAAATGGAGAGAAGGTATTTTTGAAATCATTTTTGGAGAAGGATTTTGAAAACCATTTTTCAAGGAAACCATTCCATCAAGAGAGGGTTTATATGGCCAATAAAAGGAAGACCACTCAAGAGAGAGTTTTATGGGGCCATTCCAACCACTACACTTAAAAGAATGGAAATCTTAAAAATTTAGAAAATTAGAAAGCAACCCTTTATGCAAATGAAAGTTAGGGGATTAGTAGGAGGTCTTCTAAGGCACAATTTCTAAAATTCCATCCTACACTTCAAGGAGGCAACTCTTGAAACAATTTTTGAAAGACATGTATAGCTTGGAAATGGCATGAAAATAAGAGCAATGCAAGCATCTTAGAGCATGACAATAATCATAAAATGAAGCCAAGCATGCAAAACATAATCAAAATAGTGATATGCAAAGGGGTCATGATTATATACAAGGCTCTTAGGCTACACCACATAAATTAGGGGCTCTTAGGCCATACCATCTTTAAGTAGGCTAGTGAGAGGTCCCCCTACACGGTGGCTCTCACTTGCTTTCCTCTAGGCATGATCTAGGAGCCTTGTTGGCTCAAGCATGCAAGAAAGGGGGGTTGAAGATGGGGATTAAAAAAGAGAATAGCCTAAGTAGGCTAGGAGGGAGAAGAGAAGAGTGGGGGAAGACACAAATGTAAAAGGGATACCACCTTTTGCCTTCAACACACTTGTAGTCTTCAATGGATGTCTTGATTGGAGCTTGAATGACTTCAAGAGGGCTTAAGGGGCTGGAATGGAGTGTATAAGTGTGTATGTAGGCCTTGTATATGGAATGTATAAGCTTAGGAGGGGTAGAATCTAGCCTAAGTGTTGGAGGGGAGGAATATATGTAGAGATTCGAGTTTCTGGGGTGATTTCAGCACAGTTTCGTATCAATTTCGGATCTGGAATATGCAAGGGGGGATGCCTCTATTTATAGACAATCTGGAACAGACCATGCGCATGTGCTACATGCGCATGGCCAAATTTTGGCTGTGCGCATGTCTCACATGCGCAGGTACTGTTCTATTGCTAGAATAACACGTGGCACCCTATTGTTGGGAATTTATACTAAAAGACATGCTTTGTGAAGTGACTTTAGTATTTATTAATAAATTAGTTATTCCATTTTAATGAGAATTTGTGTGAGAAATGTTTGCATTGCGTTATTTATTTAATGATTATGCATGTGTGTCTCTTATTCTATATAGTAGATGATTTGGTGTGTAGAGTACGACTTACTCACGAAAGATCAGATCATCGGTTCTTATGGAATATAAGTTAATCGTTTACAGTCTTAGATGGAAATGGACACACCATCAGTAGGACTGTAGTACAAGGTTTTAATAGGTCTGTCTTGACTGTGGGGAATAGTATAGTTCCAACTCCTTGCACTAGTACACTTTGTGTGTATTGAACAGGACCGTGTTGGGGTAATTGTTTTTATACTGACTATATAAAACAATTAATACCTCATGATTATTATGAGTGCTTGTGCTCTTAATCCTAATATAATAAATAGACACATGCATGTAGTATTTATTGTTTTGATTCACAGAAGAGTGAGATTCTTTAAGGGTCAATAAACTCAGTGAGTTGGACAATGACATTACGTGTATGGTGAATATTTATTATTGATGGAATCCACGTCCCTGTATAGGGATTGATGATACCCCATTGAGGATGCTTATAAGTTTTGATTATGTCAAACCCTGCAGGTAGATTATGAATCCGACATATCAAATAAGTTAAGTGGAAGGTCTCAAGGAATTAAATAAGTCTATTAAATTTAATTGTCAGTAATTTAATTTAATAGACGGGTATCTGTAATCTTAACGTGGGGAGATAAATAAGCATTTAATAATATGGAGCTCGAAATATAATTTCTAGTATAACAAGGAGTGCAATTATAATTCCTTAGTGGTATGAATTATAATTTACGTAAATAAAGATTAATCCTGGTTGGATTAGGAGTCCTTATTTGCGTAGGAAGCCCTAATTATACTAATCCTATGGTCCCTGTTGTAGCCTATATATATACGCGCTCTAAGAGCTGCTAGGGTTACATACTCTACACATAATTGAGAGATACACGATTTTGTGAGAAAGAGAAACCCTAGCAGCAGCGAGCCCACTCTCTATAGAGCAAGGCGTGTACGAGGAATACAGCAGAAGTCCGAAGGTTGAGTTCGAGCTTGCTGATTCTTGTTTTCGGGATTAAACCAGAGAGATCTCGAAGGTACGATTCTAATCACGTAAATTAGGTTATGCTAATCAGACCAGAATTTTTGGTAGTATGCGTATACACTATAGCTAGGTCGTGGAAAATTCCGCAGTCCCCAACACCTATGTACTGGTTAAATCTCGACCGTTAATTGAAAGTCAGTCGATCTGAACAAAATTTGAGCGCATGTAGCATACGCTCCATCACCGGGAAGATTCGCCCAAACTTTGCCTCGATAATTGGGCCAACCGGGAAGGTTCCAAGGGAATCGGTTGCACTTGGGATGTTCTCCTAGTGCATCCGATGATCTTTCATGTTTTCGAAAAGTTTGAATTGCGTTTGGAGATGTGTGATATCATCTCGGGAAGGGTGCCAAAAAGGACACTTTTGCTGAGTGTCTGTGATACGCTCCTGGGATGTTTGAAAGTGGCTGTTTTTGTTTGATGTGATTGAGGCCTTCGAGAAGCGATCCATCCGATCGGACCTTACCGATGGAAAGTACTCTGGAAACACTTTCTAAAATTCCCAAATTTACGCATTTCTCAAGTCGTTTGACGGTGCGTTTTGATTAGGGAATCTAAGAAAAAGTCGACCTTGGCAGAACGTCTGCTAGACGCTCCAAGGGTTGCTGAAAGTTATAGTTTTCGCACCATACGATGGAGGGCTTCGGGAAGTGATCCATTCGATTGAACTGTATCGGTGGAAAGATTTATGGACGAGCTTTCGAGAATTTCCTGATTTACGCGTTTCTCAAGTCGGTTGACAGTGCGATATAATCAGGGAATCGGGAGAAAAGACAATTTAAGCGAAGCGTCTGTGAGACGCTCCAGGGAACTTTTATCGAGTCGTGTGAGTTTAGTGTCGTAGGGTGTTCCTGGGGTTAAGCAAGGGTGCATGGTGAAACCCTCGCTCAAAATCCCAAGGCCGGTGTTGTTTCGGGCATTTTTGGGCTTCTAGGGGCAAAGCGGTCATTTTGACCGTTTTGGCTGGAAATGGTCAGGAATGGTCTGGTATATTGTGTTAGGCATGTAGGGTAGTTCAGAGATGGTTTTGAAGGAGTTTGTCGCCGTTCAGCGGGGTTCGTGTCGTGCTGAGTCGTTCAGGGCCAAAATGATCATTTTGACCAGAGTGAGCCGGAATAGGACCAGATTTAGACCAAATGGCATGCAGGGGACGCCTAATGGTTTGACAACATTGTGGAAGGATGGACTTATCATTTTGAGGGATTTTAAACTTTCCCAAAACGTGCCTGGAGGCCCAAGGGGCAAGTTTGGTCATTTTTCACCGAGTCGGGCTAGCAGGCGCCGGTGTTGACCTAGGTGTTGGTTCCCGCGACTACCCAGTCTTGGAAAACTACCTGTGCGGTGTTGGTCTCTAGGGACGCCTAGTCTTAGAGAACTACCTGTAAAGGTGGTGTTAGTTGCTGGGAACGCTTGGTCGCAGAAAGCTACCTGGAAGGGTGGTGTTGGTCTCCGAGAATGCCTGGTCCCGGAGAACTACCGAATGACGGACATTCTACATTGGCAGGCTAGCAGGCGCCAAAAGTGAACCGTCTGGAAACTTTGATGAGGTGTTGGTCCCCGAGATTGCCCGATCCCGGGAAACTACCTGGATGGTGTTGGTTTCCGGGACCGCCTGGCCCGAAAAACTGCCTGGAATAGTGGTGCTTAAGGCTCCAGCGGATCCTTGTGGATCCGAGAAGCGACCAGTTGACTGGATTGGAGATTGAGAGGCTCGTCTTGAGCTTGCATGTGTTGTGATGTTGGAAACTGAATCCGGTCGGGCCAGAGATTGCCGAGCGGACAAAAATGGGGTGTTTACAATAATGTTTGATACTAGTTAATGACCATGTTATATATCTATATATACAGTGGCAGATGGAGGGGGCGGGCAGGGCCGCGACAACCCCTTCCCAAAATTTTTAAAATTGCCTTATACCCCTATAAATTTTTGTATATTTATAAAACATTATAGTGTATGGCCTCCCCAAAATTGAAATATTTTTTATCTTATCCTCTTTTGAACAAAATATTTTTACCTTGGCCCCCCTCTCATCTAAAATCCAGATTCTGCTACTGTATATATATCCTCATGAAATTGTGAGAGATTTAAAGAATAATTGGGTAATGCTATACAACCGAAAAATTTATACAAAATTTATGGTACATAATAATGTGAATGAGTTGTAGGCCTGTCTACTTGAAACAAAGAATCCACCAAAATATTTTTTTTTTATTATAAAATTATCATTGTCATATCATCTGGTGTAAAATTCTATTTAAAAATTCTAAAAAAATACCATTTTTGAATAATTTCTCTATCGTAGTAGCACTGGCAGGCTTGTGATTTTTGGTGCTACTTCCATGACAAAATTTCCCCTATCCACCTTTATCTTACCAGGTACTTGCATTTGGTTATGTGGTAGTGAAAATCATTCTCAAATTAATTAGGTCAGCTATAAGAATAGTTGGATGATCAGTGTCACTCCGCAATTTCATATTCAATGAGTAATAGTGTCGTGAAAGACTTTCTTAATTAGTAGATGAAAAGAGGGAAAGGGAACTGATATAGTGGCCATGTGAAGCATTGTTTTTGTCTGATAATTTATACATAATCCTAGATAAATCAAATCCCATGTGAGCATCCATTGCCAAGGGGAACGAAATATTAGCCTTGATTTCATTGAGTAACGTACCTATCGTACCATGGTACCCGTAACAGAAGGTATCTGGATTAGGCTAATCATTTTCAATGATTTCTCAGCTTTAAAGGTGAGAATTAAGGAGTAAATCATGCAGTTCCATTGTGCAGCTCCTTTTTTGTTGGGCAACTGACATGCACATTGAATCGTTAATTATATATTCTATTTATTATTAGACCATTAAATTAAACACCTATTTGCCTATTGGATACTTAATTCCCAATCATTCTTTCTATCTGAGAATCTATTGGGGGCAAACAACAGAGAGCATTTGAGCACACCAAAATTTGAGATTAAGGTTCAGTTGAGCTGCAAGGACACATTTGTTGCACACCTATTGACACACATGAAAAAACCAAAAACAAAAAAAATCGCTATGTAGGAAGATGAGAAAAACATCCATCTCTCTCTCTCTCTCTCTCTCTCTCTCTCGGAGATGTGAACAAAGGTTGGTGTTTCTATCAAAAGTTCCTTGACTCTTGGTCCTCTGCCTTTGATACAGAACAAAGCCGCTTTTTATTCTTTGGAGATACAAAAGTCTACATAAGAGTCAAGAATGCACGTTGCCCTTGTTTCAGGCAGTTTCTGTTTCTGGAAGTTGCATCGATCTGATTTATTTGACTTCCACGGTACCTATATATATGTACATATACATATATATATTTATATATTTTTCACCGGTATGCACATGATATCCAAAGACCAACTATTTGGGTAATGGATATAAAATACTGCTTGGTGATGCAATGCCTTGTAGTTGTTAAATATGTACATGCCAGTATTCTTTTACATAAAGTTTTTTTCAACAGTGGTACTTAAAGCCGCTCTTGTTTGCATAATTTTTGTAGCCATTGTACATATTAGTTTGTGTAAGTGTAGGCATTGATCATCAAACCAAGTTCCAAAGATTCAATGTAAGAACGCCTAACCTAGAAACTTATAAAGCTACAATTAAGGCACAGTGAGTGAGGCGCTTATCCTTGACCGATGGAGGCTTGAAAGAAACTCCTCCCACAAATCAATTGTTGTTGCTGACAATCTTCAATCACTGAAGTTAATTGCACCTTGACAAACTTCCTTTGATTGGATTTAAAACTAACTTCACCACATGGGTACTAACTTCCTCTAGTATCTTTACCCTTAATTTGTGCCGTATATATGCACATTGTGTATTGTATTGGTCCATATATGTATATGTTCCCAAATTTTCAACTCTAATGCATCTCCAGAGGAACACATTATGCAGTGATTGGAGGTGTTGGTGCTATAAGTCGTCCCAAGTATAAACTGAATACTTAAATCCATAATTCAGAAATTCCCTACCTTTGTCTTGTCAATTCCTATCATTTTCATATTCTGAGTAGAGATCACAATCTTAGCAGAAATTTGTTTGTCCAGGCTTGATCAAGCCTTTGTGTCTGCTTTAGCTGATATGCAACAGCTGAACTTTGCTCAGGTCCAGTCAAGGGAGAAAATACTCAATGTAATGGTGGTCTCAAGTCATTTTGTTAATGTGATATCAGAAGCTAATTAAATCATATATACCAAATAAAAGTTCTTTTATCTAATCACCTCAAATTAAATAGAGATTTTTTCCAATTACCCCACTAATTGATAACGTGTCATGGTGATTAAAATTTCAATATGTTCATTTGGCATAATTTGATTGGCTTGTGATATCATATCAGCAAAATAATGTGGTATCACCATTGTATTGAATATACTTAAATTTGGCTGGGCATTTGATATATGAATCAATTAACAAAGGAAACATAAAGCAAAGAAACAAACAAAGACACTAATACAATTAACAAAAGCTCATTTCCTTACAATAATTTGAGGATATACACAAGATACGCAATCACCTCCGCTAGGACAACTCTTGGCGGATGCCTTGCAAGCCCACAAATTATTCACCTTGGCCATCAGGGGTTCATGAATTTCGAATTCTACAAAATCTTAGATTTGGCTTCTTGCATTCAATGAAACACCTTGGGGAATAACTGGAATATTCAAATAGAGAAATAAAACCATTTTGTGGTTTGGCTTAGAAAAGTAGATAGTTAATTAATTACCTTGCCAAGTTGCCTCGCATTTGATTAACTCTCAAATTGGGGAGTCCATATATATTAGAATGATTGTGGTCATGCCACGAAATGCATTTTCAGAAAGATTGATTGTTTGTTTTACATAAGAATAATTTCTTAATAAGTAGGTGAAAGAGAAGAAAGGGGGGAAAAGATTACGATTGTCCTGTCAAGTAACCACTGGAATCAAACTTCATGCATGCATGCATGTGAGCAGTCATTGCTAAAAGAGATTAACATATGGTTCCTTTATTTTTAGTTTAAGGGTAAATTACACTGGCCTTTCTTAAAATTTCTGAAAATTATATTGTGCTTTTTAAAAGTTTGTAACATATTTTTCTTTGCAGTTAGCCCGCCATTATAATATTAAAGTTTTATAATATTAAAATCTGTCCTTACTGTCTCAAAAAGTCAACAAAAAATACTGTGGTTCAGCACATTGAATAACAACCGATTGTTATCCAGCCAGCTTCACTCTATCCCCTCACACCCAATCTTTTCTCTCTTCCTTTGCCATTGTTACACCTCCAACAACCAATTATTGTGGGAATTGAATGGAAAATGTGGCACACTTAGGTGGAACCAGAGATATCTTGGTATAGGTATATAATGTATATACGCACATAATTTGAAAATGTATTTAATGTATTTACTATCTCTGAATTGGATGCTGTTCTACTGGATTTTGTGAAATTTTTCGTTCAAACTCTGCTTTTCACTTGCGTAATTTGTCTGTGTTTTTCCTAGTGTATAGACACACAGATGTAGATAGGTACATATATCCATGTATATATGATCTATATATATGCACTAATTGAAATAAAAAGGGGGGAGGGGGAGTGGCGGTTAAGAAGTGACATGACCGTAGCAATGTAAAACTCAAGAGCAAGTGGCCGCGATAAAGTATAATTCAGTATATCGATTTTCTACAAGGATTGAGTCTAATATAGGCTATTGGCCAAAACTAGCACTTAACAATTTAAAAATTCACGCAATTTGGTAAAATGCTTCTTAAAAAGGGAAAATAAAAAATGATTTGATTTGATTTGATTTGATTTGAAGAGGTTTGTTGCTTAATCTGAAACGAAAGAAATGAAAGCTAGATTAACAATTTTTAAAGGGGATTGGATTCAATTGCTTCAACCACCCAATTCATCCAAGAATTTCAATGAAGCTTGATAACTCAAATCAAACACAAAAATCAAGAGTGTTTCATTCAGAAGATTTCGACCATAAAAATAATGAAATCAATGATAATCAATTTAGATTCATAAACAATGAGATTCATGCATTCATATCATCGATCTAAGTAACTCCCATACTCAATTCATGATTAGTGCATGGAAACCCAAAAACTTAGTCAAGAATACAATATTTCAATAGGAACTAATAGATGACTGTCATAAATTCAATTAAATAGCAATTTAAAGTTAGAATTACAATTGAGTTGAGAATCATAGATTAATACCCTCAATTTGGATAAAATCAACACACAATTCTAAATCATGCATTAAAATTCCCAAACATAATCAATAATGTAAGTGTTCTTATGAATCTAAACTTCAATTGTTATGAATTGGAGATGTAAGAAGATACAACAATAAAATTAGGTTTTACCTCCATTGAAACCCTTGAGATCTTTGGATGATCCAATTTGGAGAACTAGCGACTTGAATCCATAAAGAAATTGACAATTGAATAGAAGAAAGCTTGAAGACTACTTGAATTTCATTAATAAGAGAGGAATTACAATGAAAATAAATGTGTTTCTCTCTCTAAAACTACTCCTAAAAAGTTGTATCTAACTATATCTACATACAAAAGGCTTAGATTCTCAAAATTGGGCACACAGCTGCTTTAAATAGGCTGAAAAATAATAGAGTTGTCGTCAACCGTGCACATGGCAATGTTTACCGTGCACACGGCAATGTTTACCGTGCACACGGTGCTTCGAACGATGAAAACAAGTCTATGAATCTTGCTCATGGTTTTATAGACCTAAAAAAACATGCGCACAACGCTATTTACCGTGCGCACAACACTATTTACCATGCTCATAGTCACTATTTACTGTGCAAATACTATTGACTATGCACACAGTCATTATTCACCGTAAGAAGCAATATCACATCATTTTTTTTTATTTTTGCCCGAATTACTTCAAATTAGACTCAAAACTTGTCCAAAGCAAAATAAAGTAAGCTAATACTGAAATTTAACTAAAAAGACATATAAAATACTAAACTAAGGTTAACAAAGAATAAGTTAAAGTGTTATCATTGCACTTTTGAAGTCCAATCATACCACCTAACTCGCCTTTTGCTAGTCCCTAGAAAAATACTAGAACCAAAAGATAACCTCCACTTTCGTAGAAGTCACGAATGTATTTAGCATACACACCAAGCCTTTGAACCCCCAGGTTACCCCTAGTGGACGAGTGACGTCTCGTGAGGGCTTACAGTGATGACACCCACAAACATCAACTCATGCTCATCAATCCAAGATTTAGAGCAATATAGAATGATGCATAGATATACCAAAACACTCTCAACAAGACATTCCTAATCTCAATGTAAGCAAGAATATATCAATAAGGACACAAAAGTGAGGTTTAAGTGAGTGTGTGATAGAATCACATAATGTAACTTAAATGTATCTACTCACATATTCATAACCTTGGAGCTTTAATCCAAATCCTCACCGAATATACACTCTCAAACAACTAAACACAAGGTTTCTCTCAATGGAATGCTGTAAAAGGAGTAAATACGATAATATACAAGAGAGCAATCCAAATATCAAAGAACACAATAATAAAAGTGTATCAACTAGGCATGACTTCATGAAAGAATGCTCAAGGCTTAAATATCACTAAGCATGATTGACAAGAAATGACTCGCATCCAAACAAGATTTCTAATGAAGTGCATACTTTGAATCATAAAAGACTTTGTAAGGGAAGACTAATAGGTATCAAGGTAAGGTATAGAAGGGAGAAAGAGGTAAAAGTATACAATACATGTGTGATCAAGACATTTAGTATCAATAAAGCAATTATTCTTTGTTTCCCAACTTTAACTTTCTAGCATATTTCCTTACATTTTTTAGGCTTCACCTCTTTCTCTTTTTTTGTCTTTTCTTTCTTTCGAGATGTTTTCAATTTCCTTTGTCTCTTTCTTTTCTTTCACTTTTCTTTGCTACCCCTTTTGCACTTTCAACATTTTCTCTTTGTATTTGTACAACAAAGCTTATTTTTATTTTCCATGAGCTTTCAATAGAATGAAGATTTGTGTCTCTTACTACCAAAACTATCTCAACAATGGTCATGCCTCAAGCAAGATCACACATTAGAAGGGCTAACAAGATATGTTTATAAAGTGAATGGAATCAACAATAACTCGGTGGCTCAAATAGAAGAAAGATAGCCTAAAATCATCTCCAAAGCATATATGAAATAGATCTTGAATGAAGATGAGTGTCAATATGATAGATAATACCAAGCATATAAGTCACATGCAAATGTAATGAAGCCATTGAAAATGATAAGAATCAAGAAAACTCTCCTTGAGTAAATGTAGACTCTCCTCAAAGAAGCAAATAACTCTAAAGCTCACAAGGTCAAAATCTCCACTCAAGTAAGGCTACAAATGCACAAAATAATACAATAAAGCTATATCATTTGATTTGTGCTTAATGAATGTAATCCCCTCACTTAAGTGTACTCAAGATAACATTCCACAAAACATTAAAGTCAAATAATGAAATGCTCATCATACTATGAAGATAACCCATACAACACTCTAACCATTCAAAAATCAAAGATTGAATCTCAAGAATATGCTATAGTCCCAAATTTATGTCATCAACACGTCTACCATGAATAATAAGAGATACTCATGAAGTATATGAAAGACGTGCTAAAGATAGAAAAGTAAAGTACCAAACCACAAGATACTTCAACCTATACCAAAGATCCTAAGTAGTCGAAAGACCATCATACAATGAAATACCTAAGGATAGACAATAAGCTATAGAGAGTTCACAGTATAACAAGAGATATAACAATGAAACTCAAAAATGACATCCACCATGAACAATATAGCTTTATATACAAATGATGGAATACATGCATATAAAGATGGTATCTAAACTCTACCTCTAACTAGAGGAAGTCATCATCATTGGCTTAAAATTTCAAAATCTTTCTACAAAAATTAACAAAACAAAAGCAAAGACTATAAAAATCTACAAAAATTAACAAAACAAAAGCAAAAATAAAGGTTAAGCCTCTGTAGCTACTCTCAAAACTTGGCATGACCGTAGCAATGTAACACCCAACAGCAAGCAGCCGCGACAAAGTATAACTTAGTAAGTACCGATGTCAATTTTTCACAAGGATTGAGCCCAATAAATGCTATCGGCCAAAGCTAGCACTCAACACTCTAAATAATCATGCAATTTGGTAAATTGCTTCTTAAAAAGGGAAAATAAAAAATGATTTGGCTTGAGAAGATTTGTTGCTTAATCTAAAAGAAGGAAATGAAATCTAGATTAATAATCTGTAAAGGCAATTGGATTCAATTATTTCAACCACCCAATTTATCCAAGAGTTTTAATGAGGCTTGATAACTCAAATAAAACACACCAATCAAGAGCATTCGATTCAGAAGTTTTCGACCATAAAAATAATGAAATAAATGATAATCAATTTAGATTTATAAACAATGAGATTCATGCATACATACTATCGATATAAGTAACTCTCATACCCAACTCATGACTAGTGCAAGGAAACCCAAAAACTTAGTCAAGAATACAAGATTTCAATAGGATTTAAGAGATGACTATCATAGATGCAATTCAATAGCAATTTGTGTTGGATTGTATAAGCCCTTAAAACCACATTTATAAAATTTGATTAATATTATATTTAATTCTCTCTTTGTTTACATTCATTCATTCTGTGTTGGCAATTATATATATGCATGAGATGTATAAGGTCCAAGAATTACATTTAAGGTGGATCATGTATATGGATGTGATTCATACATAGAGATATATGATTGCACTAGTTACTTATAATTCCAAACTTAGTTCATAGCCAGAGTGAGCTTGGATAACTCACATGGTTGGCTATAACACATGTAACCTCTATTCTAAGAATAGTTGGTCTCGACTATTGGAGTAGTTGACTCCGAGTTAATGTGTTAGTGTACTTGCAGTACATTGAACTAGATCAAAGTAAGAATACATTCCCACTACTGTCAGTGGTAGTGTCACTTTTTACAACTCTATTAATTGTAAAGTGAGTTTTAACCCTAAGGGATTGAAGGACTCAAGTACTTGATGGTGTGCACTTTAATTTATCAGTAGGTGAGACTTCTGTACGGTCAATATCTCGATAGATTGAGTGTACATTGTTGGGACTTGGGAACTTCTAATCTTCATAAGGTTACCACACTCTTATGAGATAGGTATTCCCTTGACTCAGTCTTTTGTTTGATCATTGTTGGTATACTGGGTTTTTATTCATATACTATTTCATAGTAGAGAGTTATTATTTATTTTTAAAAAAAAATATTTTTTGGGAAATATATAATTTGTAGTAATCAATGGTTGTTAGACTGGATAGTCTTGGATAAGAAGTAAATGGGTCAAACTGATAGTTCTTTAGCTTAGTTCCAATTTACGAATACCGGTAGTGGGGATTCATCTTTGTAGTAATTAATAAGATAGGATCCTTAAGGTAATTTCCTATTATGGGAGGTCAACTACCCTCATTTAGTGGAGTTGAGGGTAGTTTCACTAATTGTTGTATTCATCAAGGGTTGATGTGCAATTATAGCAACTTGGTGTTAGCCTAGAACATGAAAGCCCTAGAGATCCCCTCATTGCACTTGGGGAGGCACTAGTCTATACTATTATAAAGCAAACACTTAAGGTTTGGTGAAACTTATTTGCTGAAACCTGTCACAAAAAGATAAATATTAAGGGACATAATGATAATTTTAATCTAATTGAACTAACACCCTTTATTTATTTAATTTTTTTTTATAGACAACTAACTCCCTTTAGTTAAAACATGAAGTTAGTGGGGTAAGTGGGAGTTGCAGGTGCACACATTGTATATGCCCCACTTCTAGTATATATACATATAAGGGGGGTGGCCGGCCACACTAAGAAAAAAGGAAGAGAGAGGAATTTCGGCTCTAGTGGTTTTGTGTGTGTGTTTGTGTTTGTGTGCTTGTGAGATCCCACCATTTCTTGACATCCCTTGTGCCTTTGTGATTAAGGAGAAAAAACCCTAGGTCAAGGAGGCTCAAGCCATCAAATGAAGAATCCTAATCCAAGGAGGCTCAAGGATTTAAGGAAGAATCTTAGAAGAAGGAAGCTCAATTTCTTCAAGTGTTCTCATTGTTTAGGATGTGCTACCAAACCTTACAAGGTGTGATCTTTAATTCAACTTGTTGTTCATGCATAGATCAATGGAGACACATGAGTATGATCTCAAAGTATTTTTTTGAAATCGATTCCGCAACAGTTTTCTCAAAAACCATCAATTGGTATCAGAGCCATTTCATGTCTCTTCATTGATTCTATGTTCTAGAATGAATATGATCATGTGTTAGTGTATAACATATAGAATTATTATGATATCCATATATTGCTTGATCCATAATTTTTTCACACCAAAGAACCCTAATTGGTTCGGCCTAAAGGGGAGCTCATATGGTTTTTCCAAACATAGACCTTGCTGAATTTTTTATTTTAGCATGTTGAATATTGTTTATTCATCATTAATATCATGTTAGAACATGCCTAGGATGGTTTTATGTTTTTTAGAATTGATTCTTACATGTTTGAGTTCATAATTAATGGATGTATGTGAATAAGAATGGTGCTGAAAGTTTCTGAACAACATATATGTATGTTTTTCATACCCCTATCTCATGGAATTAGGTTTGATTCATGTATTGTTTTCATGGGTTGTAATCCTTAATTCATTGGGGTCATTGTAAAGGGCATTATAATTTGAATTCTTCCGTGAATGGGTAGATTATAGTGGTTTCCCTAAGACCATTTAATTTTATTTGCATGCTTGTAAACTCCGATAATGGAGAAGAGAACAAAATTTGCAGTTTTAGGACAGCTTGTTTTCGCAAACTTTGGATATCAATAACTTTGCGTTCGGGAGTCCGTTTCACGTGAATTTTTTTTATTCATGTAACTTTTCAAGATCTACGTGATTTTGCAAAGAAGAAGAAAATTTGGATTTAGAATCATCCTAGAAATAGTAAGGATCGGTCATGGAGGAAGAAGAAAGGTTTCCTAATTTTTTCATTCTTGGTCTCCAAGGCATTGACTAGAAGATCTACTTTTCAAAGTTGATGGTCAAATAACTTGCAACCCAAGACTCACAAGGAAGACTAGAACTTTCCTATTTAGAACAGGAAATAGATTTCCATAAGATATGGGGTTTCCTTGTGGATGAACGTTTTACTTTCCTAATATGCTTAATTGCCTATCTTGCTTATGTTGTGATCTTGCATGCTCATATAGCTTTCCTTGCAAGACTTAAGTTTCCTAGTCATACGTATTTGACTAGTCAAACTTTGACTATGATGTAGGTGGATCATTCCTCTAAATTGGGAAAGTATTTCCCATGCCATAATGCTTACATTCCTATTTGATCTTGGAACCCTAATTTTAAAAGAACAAACTTAGTCAAGGTTTCTAATTTTGAACTAGTTTTGTGAAATATATTTTTGGTAAAACTCATCATGTCTTTCAAATCTTTTAGATACCATACTTATGCACTTTCCAAAAGTGACAAGTTCCAATTTTGTAAAAGTTTTAAAAAATGAAAAATTTCTTGTAATGCCCTAAGGTGTTTTAAAGGCAAGTTTACAAATTTGGAAGTTTTTATATTTAGAAAGTTTCCTAATTTGAAATTGTTTCCAAAAATACAAAGGACATGGTTTTTGAAAAGTAAAAGGAAACAAGGAATTATGTATGTCAAATGTGTTGCAACATCAACATCAAAATATGCCTATTGCTATTGATATGCTTTAGAATCTCAAGGAGATCTTTGGAGAGCATGGCTGACCTGCCAAGTAGGAAGTCATGACGAAACTACTTAACACCAAAATGGCTGAGGGGACTCCAGTTCGAGATCATGTTTTAAAGATGATTGGTTTCTTTTTAATGAACTTGAGATTCTCGGAGCTGACATAGACGAGGAGTCCTGATTGATATGATTCTTCAGTCCCTACCCAGTTCATTCAATCAGTTCAAGCTAAACCATTTAATGAACAAAAGAGATTTTCCCCTAGCTTAATTGATGAATGAACTAAAGGCAGCTGAAGGAATTCTCATTGCTAAAGGGAATGTTAACATAGTTCAGGCTAAAACAAGTTCTTTTAAGTCTAAGCCGAAATGGAAGAACACTGGAAAGAATAACAAGCTTAAGGGAACATCTCAAGGAGTAGCCAAGCCCAAGACAGTTATTGGGGACAACAAGTCCAAAGGGAAGTGTTTTCTTTGTGGCAAGACTAGTCATTGGAAGAGGAATTGCCCAGACTATCTAGCCAAGCAAAAGCAAGGTATGATCAAATTATTTATAATTGAAACATGTTATGTGGCAAATTCTACTAAGACCTGGTGTATAGATTCGGGAGCTACTAATCATGTTTACAATTCGTTGCAAGGGTTCCAGGTAACCGGGCAGTTAAGTGATGGGGAGATTAGTTTGCACTTGGGGACGTATGATCAAGTATCTGGAGTGGCTGTAGGAGTAGTTAGGTTATCTTTTGATAGTAGGAGTTTGATTTTAGATCATTGTCTCTATGTAATTGATACTCGTCGAAATCTCATTTTAGTTTCATACTTATATAAAAATGGTTTCTGAATACATTTTCATTCAATTGTTTTGATTAGAAAAAATGGACGTTTATTTGTTATGGAACAATAGTGGTTGATCTGTATCTGGTAACTCCTACAGGGACCACATTCCCTATGGCCCCTACATTACTTGA
Source organism: Euryodendron excelsum (assembly GCA_033060915.1). NCBI lineage: Eukaryota > Viridiplantae > Streptophyta > Magnoliopsida > Ericales > Pentaphylacaceae > Euryodendron > Euryodendron excelsum. The sequence continues at coordinate 885,813 of CM065399.1, read as the reverse complement.
CACTAAGATAGTTGGTACATCTAAGACTTTACCATTAAAAATAAAGGAACCTTATATTAGTTCCACCTATCTTTGGCATCTAAAACTAGGTCATATCAATCTAAGTAGGATTCAAAGACTGGTAAAGGATAGGCCTATAGGTTCTTTGATTCTTGAACCATTGCCAATCTGCGAATCCTATTTGGAGTGTAAACTAACCAAGAGGTAGTTTCTTGAAAAAGGTCATAGACCTAAAGAATGGTTGGAATTAATGCTCACTGATGTGTGTGGTCTTATGAACATCTAGGAGAGAGGTGATTATGATTATTTCGTTGCTTTCACTGACGATTACTCAAGATATGACTATGTTTATCTTATGCACCACAAGTCTGAGACCTTTGAGAAATTCAAGGAGTTTAAGGAGGAAGCAGAAAAACAGAAAGGTAAACGCCTAAAGGCCATTCGATCTGATCAAGGTACTGAATACCTCTTAGGAGATTTTGAGGACTACTTGCGTTAGTATGGGGGTACTCTTTCAGTTGATTGCTCCGGGCACACCGAAACAAAATGGTGTTGTAGAAAGAATGAACTAGACTCTATTAGATATGGTAAGATCTATGATGAGTTATTACTCATTGCCCATATCCTTTTGGGGATATGCTTTAGAGACAACCATTTATCTTTTGAACTTGGCGCCTACTAAGGTAATACCCACAACACCCAAAGAATTGTGGTGTGGGTGAAAGCCCAGCCTCCAACACCTCAGGATTTGGGGTTGTCTTGCTCATGCTAGGAATGGGGATGCTAATAAATTAGAGGTAAGATCGGAGGCTTGTCTGTTTGTGGGGAATTCAAAAGGAACCAAAGGTGGTTTGTTTTATAGTCTTGAGATGTATAAGGTGTTTGTTAGCATAAATGCCATCTACTTAGAGGAGGACTACATGATGAATCACAAGCCTCGAAGTTATAGTGCTAGAGGAGTTAGGTGGGACAAAGAGTACTGTAATTGGCAAACCATTAAGTAAAAATAAAATCAGTACACTAGAAACTGTGGATTTATAATTGGTTGAAAGACTGAAACCTCATCATAATTGGAGGATAATTAGGGCACCTAATAGGTTCATATTCTTAGGAGAATCCTATAAGGTAATCCCAAAAGAAAAAGATCCCAGAAACTACAATGAGGCTTTAGATGATGTGGATGTGAGTCACTGCCAAGTTGCTATGAAAGCTGAGATGGAGTCTATGTATTCCAATCAGGTTTGGGAGCTAGTAGATCCACCAGCTAGTGTTAAACCTATTGGTTGCAAGTGGGTCTACAAGTAGAAGAGGGATCTAAAAGGTAGAGTTGAGACTCATAAAGCTAGGTTGATGGCGAAGAGTTATACTAAAAAAGAAGGGACTGATTATGAGGAAATCTTCTCACTGGTAACCATGCTTTAGTTTTTCCGAATCTTGCTCTCCATTGTTGCACATCTCGATTATGAGATATGGCAAATGGGTGTCAAGACTACTTTTTTCAATAGCAATCTTGACGACGGCATCTATATGGTGCAACCCGACTGGTTCATAGTAAAGGGCCAGGAGCACATAGTGTGCAAACTGTAGAAGTCCATTTATGGATTAAAGCAAACTTCTTGTAGTTACAAGATTCGTTTTGATGAAGCTATAAAGTCTCATGGTTTCAATCAAAATTTGGATGAGCCATATGTCTACAAGAAATCCAATGGAAATGTGGTGGTATTTTTAGTGTCATATGTTGATGATATCCTATTCATTGGGAGTGATTTAGGAGGGTTATCAGTGGTTAAAGTGTGGCTTTCCCGCCATTTTGATATGAAGGACTTAGGAAAGCCTAGTTACATCATTAGGATCAAGCTTTTGCAAGATTGGAGAAATAGGATGTTGGGCTTATCCCAGACTACATATATAGATAAGGTGCTAGTCAAATTTGCTATGCACAATTCCAGAAAAGGTTTCTTATCTTTCAGACATGGGATTGCTCTGTCTAAGGATCATTGTCCTAAGACTTATGAGAAGGAAGAGCACATGAAGACAATTCCTTATGCTTCGGTTATAGGAAGTCTTATATATGTTATGCTTTGTACTACACCAGATATCTGTTTTGCAGTTGGCATGGTTAGCAAATATCAGTTAATTCAAAGAAATGAGCATTGGATTGCTGTAAGGCATATTCTTAAGTACCTAAAAAGGACTAGAGATTATGTGCTTATATATGGTGGGAGTGATAGCCTGGTGCCATTAACATATTCTGATTTTGATTTTCAATCAAATATGGATTCAAGAAAGTCCACATCGGGATACGTGTTTACCTTAGATGATGGAGCCATAACTTGGAGAAGTGTGAAGCAATCTTGTGTTGCTGATTCCACCATGGAAGCTGAGTACTTAGCAACTTTAGAAACACCTAAGGAGGTAGTTTGGCTTCCAAAATTTCTCTTGAAACTTGGAGTGGTACTACTAGCTAAAAGGCCTATTGTACTTTATTGTGACAATAGTGCTTCAATATCTTAGTCCGAGGACCCAAGAGACCACAAGAAGGGGAAGTATATTGAGCGGAAGTATTACCTTATTAGAGAGATAGCTCATAGAGGAGATATAATAATGACCAAGATTGCATTAGCAGAAAACCTTGCAGATCCTTTCACGAAGTCCTTGACTGTTAAAGTTTTTTTATTCTCATGTAGAGGGCATAGTACTTAATTGCTTGTGAAAGTAGCACTGCAATTGCTTGTGAAACTTATTGGTTGACATACAAAATGTAGTAATAGTAAGAGTGCTACTACAATTGCCTCATCAGAATGCCCGACTAAAAGCAGTTAGCAACCTAGCTATCAACTGTGTTAATCGGACTCGAGTACAGGAGTTGGGTGAGGGTATGTGTCCAAGTATCTAATTTACCTAATTCTCATGTCTATGGACTCTCGAACACGGCTATATTTCATATTTCTCATATAGTTATTTTACTTTCTGAAGGTAAAATCTTGTTACAAACTAAAATATACCATTGTATGCATAAAATGGAAGTTCTATACTTAGTTCTATAGTAAACTCAATTTCTTATACATACTTGCTAGCTGCATAACCAACAAGCTATATCGGACACACATTTCATATCCTTATATGAGTGTCAAGTGTCTGACATGAGTATTTCATAAATTTAGAAGAGTCCAGGTAATATAGGCTATCAATATAAATTGCTCTGTTTGACCAGCATGGATTGATCTATAGATTACTCAACTTCATAGAGGCCATCATGATCTAATGATCATAAATGAAGAGAAAAAAAAAATTACCCAGAATTCTTGTGTAG
>CM065399.1:812500-877500 GCA_033060915.1 Euryodendron excelsum | reverse complement strand
TTGTGCTATGATCCACCTTAATTATTTTTACATATATTTTTGGTATTTTACAATCCAACACTTGATAATTCACACACGAACACAAACGTTTATTTTTTTTAACAGCAGCACAAACATTTATTGAGTCATGTTAGTTATGTCTGAGTTAGGGGGATCAACAGAGCTATGTCCTTCATGTTCTTAATAAAATACTTTTTTTAAGTGTTTGCAAACCCCCGCTTATTAGTTGTTACAAACAAATTCCACTCCACTCAGATTTTTTAAAAATACGTAAGGTGACTTATCCCTTAAGATTACGATTAATTTGCTAGGGTGTGAATTTCTTATTGATACTTACAACATAAAAAATGTAACACACTTCAATGCAATCATCAAGGATGATAGGGGCTTCACATGATTATTCATGATTTACTTACTCCACTAGCCCTCATAATATACATTCTTAGTTCTCAATCATCTATGGGTATTCTCAGAACGTTATGTACAAAGAAAGTCAATATTGTGCAGCACTTTCACCTTTAAAGATTTTTCCAACAATGATTTAGATCATGAAAGGTATCCACAGTTCCTGATTATTTGCTTAGCTCTTGTTCTAATTATTGGAATTGAGAATATCAGGCAGCGGCTATGACAAGGGATTATTAGTAACACTAGATGGTTCGAGGTAATGAAGCAAACCACTCAGTAACTTTTTTTGTTAATTTTGAGGGCAATGAAATAGCTTAAGTTTTCCATGCTCAAAGTTAAAGGAGCACCAAAGGGAACTATTGTAGATATGGGAGCCTTTTTGTGATGTCACTGGGGTGAAAACTGAAACCTTGCTGCTTGGAATGTGTTAATATACTATATTCTGAGCATAAATAGTTAAAATTGTTGAGAATCAATATTAAAATTTCTGTAGGCGGTTCTCTCTCTAGACTTCTACACTAAGCTTCTTCTCTTACTAGATAGTTCTCTCTAAAAACTACCCTATGTCTTAGAGATTTCTCTAGTCTCTTGGTCTAGATCCCTCCACCGACTCTTGGTTTCTAGAAGCTACCATGCACCGACATGATGATGCTGTATAAGGATGGCTTGGGTCTGAAGTGTGTATTGTGAGTACTAGAGTGGGTGTGTGCAAGAGTGAAGTCAACAAGTGGGTTGAGCGTGTGATGTGGACTAATGTTGTGTGTAAGATTTGTGTTTAAGTGTGGGTCAGTTTAGTGTGCATTTGTGTATACCATTGTTGTGTACAAGTGAGTTGTATCAATAAAATTTCCTTTGAGCATTGTGGTACTTTTACTGCTAACTCAACAATTTAGTATCAGAGCCAAGTCAGTCAGGGACTAATTTTTTAAGGGTCATCAGGCGAGGGATATGTTGGAGCCACGAAGTCAAGAACCGGATTTTTGAGGCATTGCCACGTGGAGAGTTGACAGAGTCTATTGATTAGGGACCAATTTCTCTGAGCGTTGCCCAATGCAAGATTTAGTTAGGGCAGCAGGTTGGAGCAGAGCTTGGCGATTAGGGACTATGGTTGAAGGCGCCGTACGAGGGGAGATTATTGTTCGTGCACAATTTGGGATTGTGAAGCTGCTTGCCTGGAACAAAGCTTGCTTGGTAGTACGAGTGCTTGTACCAAGTCACAATGGCAGGTCTCCAATTCATAGTTGCGATGGAGAAGCTCAGCAACTAGAACTACAATAAGTGGTAGACGTGCATGGAGTCTTATTTGCAAGGGCATGATTTGTGGAAAGTTGTTGGCGATAGCAACACTATGCCACCTTCCACAAAAAATGTCGAGGGACTCCAAAAGTGGCGGATCAAGGCTGGGAAGGCAATGTTTGAGATTAAGACAACCATCGAGAAGGATATGCTGGAGCATATAAGGCAAGCTACCACACCGAAGGAGGCTTGGGACACATTAGTTGCTCGATTCTCAAGGACAAATGATATGAGGCTTAAGCTCCTTGAGGGTGAATTAATGTCCACCACACAGAAGCAGCTAACGATTAACAAGTGCATCACTAAGGTAAAGTCTCTCTATCGTAAATTTTTTGAATTAGATCCTTCTTCAAAGATTAGTGAAGAACGGATAAGAAGGATTATGGTCCATGGGTTGAGACCCGAGTGTTGGAGTTTCATTACAGCCATACAAGGTTGGCCAACATAGCCTTCACTTGAACAACTAGAGAATTTGAAAAACCTAGCCTTTGTCTATGTTTAGTCCAAGAGATTAAAAACTACAATATTGGTTCAAGATGTTATGGCAATGAGCAATATTGCACATACCAAAATGCAGAAGAAAGTAAACCATTCAATCAGGAACACATCAGACTTTTGCCGTGGAAACCCTTAAATGGGAGAAAAACCATGTGTCCCCTTTGCCAGACAAAGATCATGCACTATATCTCGTTGTTCAGACGCTTACAAGACTCTTTACAATCAAACCTATCAACTCCATGATCTAATGATTGTCTTAACCTTGCTTGTATCTACGATTCACCGTCTCCGTACTTAACCACCGTTCAGATCCCCTTAGAACAGATTTCATGCCTTGAACTCCATCAAGACTCTTGATTTCTTTAGTTGGATTAAAGAAGATTATTGCTAAGATCTATTTTTGAGCTTCTAGGAAGGCAGGAAATACTTTTCTCTAGGAGTTTTTATTTTTGGTAGCTCAGATCAGGTTTGGGGAAGTGTGTTGGGCTTTAAATGTCTGCAAAAATCCTAGTGGTGCAATTCTCGAGAAATCTGATTTCACTTAGCTCGCTCCCATAAGGATCCCGCGAAGTGCGGCTCGCTCCCGCGAGGATCCAGTGAGCTCAATCCCAGATTTCAATGAGCTCACTATTTTTGCCCTCGACCTCCCGTGAACATCCCCTGAGCTCCATATTGTGTAGCCAGCACATTGTTTTTACCCTCGAGATCCCTCGAACTCAATCGACATCTCTCGAAGTCCCCTTCAATAGCCAAAATGTATCATACAAGACTCTCTTAGCCCAAGCTTGCACGAATAAACTTGAAAGACCTTCTAAATGATTGTGATTGATAATGCAAGCCCCACAAAACATCAAAACAAGATGTGTCATAAAATTTAGCCAATTACATAAACTTACATAATTTAATGGCTAACCAAAAAATTTTAGCTAATCAAATGATTGTGGGCTCACTAAAGAGTGAGGAGGAAGCACTCTTTAGCAGCAACAAGAGAGGCCGACCCACAGGATGGAAACGACGAAGAGACACTAGAGTTTAAGAAGAAGAAGATGATGATAATGATGAAGTGATGACTCAGTGGGAGAGGAGTTCCCAGTTAGGGGGAGCTCAAAGGCATCGAGATAAATATCAAGGTCCCAGGAATTCCAAATGACGAAGTAATGAGTGCTACAATTGTGGCAAGAGGGGGCACTTCGCACGAGATTATCGACTGAGAAGAAAATTGTTCAAAGGAAACCTGGTGACATTGAATGATCAACAACAGGAGGCTGTTAGTGAAGACTAATGGGATTTTGACGCATCCTTCATTACAATAAGGGTTAATGATCTTCAACTAGAGAGTGATAGCGAAGCAGAATGGGAAGCATCATTCGGTACGACGCCCGGTGATCACCAAAATGAGTATGAGAGTGAAGAAGAGTGGAACTGTCAAACATCGTTTGTTGTAATGAGGTTTGGTGAGGAGCCATGCTCAGAAGCAAAGATAACTTTTGATGTGAAAGTGATCAAGGAGCAACCTGCCTTAGCCTCAAGTGCCACAGCGGAGTTCGAGCTCAGTGATGAGTCACTGCTAGAAGAGAATGGCTCCGCATTAAAGAAGACATCTATATCTTGTCTAGTTGATTAGTCATTATCGTCATTAGGAGTGTTCGATCAAAAGCTTATTGAAGAGTCCCTGAGGAATGACGAGATTGAAATAGGGATTTGTGAAGACCTACAAGGAGAGATAGTTCCTGCAAACCTAGAGGATGAGAATGAAAGAGATGAAGGTATTGGACGTCTTAAGGATGCCATTGTTAAACAAGAAGAGTTCAAACAAGGATCAGGTGTTAATTCTTATTATCAGCCATGAAGAACTAGTGGCCAGATTATCATGGCATCGAATGAAGAACCAACCTTTGATGATATTATTGGAGGCCCAATTTCAAATAAAGAGATAGGCATTGATTTGGGTGAGAAGGCAAAGATGTCGTCCAAGGATACAAACCTTCTTCGTTGGCCTAGACAACCTTCAACCATGGCACAAGTGAAGGGTTGGCCTCCACCAGTCCGATTGATCCGTAAAGGTGTCATCCAAAAGATCCATAGTGAGAAGAGCGAGAAGGATGGCCATAACACTGTGACTGTTGAAGATGGTGATCAAAAACTCGTTGGTGATGTCCTGTGGAAGATTGATGAAGGGATTCGTTGCTGCAGTTCAAGAAGAGAAATTTAGTCTTGAGAATCAACACTAAAGTTCTATAGGTGGTTCTCTCTCTAGACTCTTCTACACTAAGCTTCTTCTCTTACTAGATGGTTCTCTCTAGAAACTTCCTTATCTCTTAGAGATTTCTCTAGTCTCTTGGTCTAGATCCCTCCACCGGCTCTTGGTTTCTAGAAGCTACCATGCACCGACATGATGATGCTATATAAGGGAGGCTTGGGTCTGAAGTGTGTAAGAGTGAAGTGTGTATTGTGAGTACTAGAGTAAAGTGGGAGTGCGCAAGAGTGAAGTCAGCAAGTGGGTTGAGCATGTGATGTGGACTAATGTTGTGTGTGAGATTTGTGTTTTAGTGTGGGTCACTTTACTGTGCATTTGTGTATAGCATTGTTGTGTACAAGTGAGTTCTATCAATAACATTTCCTTTGAGCATTTGGGTACTTCCACTGCTAACTGAACAAAAACTGTCTGGTTTTTGAAATTTGAGTAGTAGGATAAGTAAGTGAGGGACCTCCAATGATATTTTTATGGACTAAAGCAATAGTAATCACTGAATGAATGATCATGGCTTCCAGTCAAAGTAAAAATCAATTAACAGACCAAGGTTTGGATATGGACAATAGGAGCCATTTGCATGTGAGGACCCATCAGCATACATATGAAAGCCAACAAAGAGATACCCATATAAATACATAGAAGAAGTAGGGAAAAAAGAAAGAGGAAATAAGAACATGTATGGGAGAATTCTTTAAGAACAAGGCAGAGGTTGAAGGAACAAAGTTGTTTATTTCATATATATGTATATCATTCAGCATATATAGATGCACTTGCTTGTACACTCTAATTGAGTATCTCAACATCGATGTATTGGTGCCTATCATTAGCACTAGCAATTTCAGTTTGCAATATCGATCTCAGAATCATCTGTGAGGCCATATTTCTCCCCAGTGGCTCTCACAGTTTTATACACTTCAAGCATTGTTGGCCTTAGATCTGGAGAGGACTGGATGCAATTACATGCAATTCCAAGGAACTATAAGATCTCATTGTCAAACCCTTTCCCCATCAAAGATTTATCAACGACATTGTATAATCCAGAAGAGCGATTCAAAAGATGCGCTTACCTTTCAACCAAATTACCATCAGAAGTACTAGAGAAGAGTCAAGACACTTTACTAATTTCCCCCTCTGAAACCAACTCAAGAAGCATAATTACAAAGCTGTAGATATCTTTCTTAACAAGATCCAACTCCACAGAGTCGCCATCTACAATGAAACTCCTACTTGAAGCAGTGTCATTTAGATTTACAAGCTTTGCTCTCAAACTTGGATATATTTGGCTCAACACATTTATCCAGCAAGATACATTTTGAACTAATATTCTGATGGACTACTCCAAAGTTGCAGTTATAATGGAGCCAAGCCACGCCTCTTGCTAGCCCAATTACATTCTTAACCCTCAAAGGCCACTGCATACTCTTGGCCTTGCCATCCCTAGAATGTAACCAAGCATATATGTTACCCTTTGGCATATATTTGTAAACCAAGAGCCTCTCCTCCATTTCAAAGCAGTAACCCAGCAATGGCAATAAATTATTATGTCTCAATCTACCCAGATTCATTAATTCAGCTAAAATTTGATCCTCAAAATGCTGCGAATCATGGAACCTCTTGACGGCAAGAAGCAACCATTTTGGAGCATTGCCTTGTACATCGTACCCTTCCTTCCCACACCGATGACATTTTCTTTGCTAAAATTGTCAGTAGGTTTAGTGAGGTCCACAAAACTCATCCGCAAGACCACTTTCTCCAATGTAGATGTCTGTGAAATGAATTCATTGAAGTGCTTGACATTGGGTCTACGTGAATAAAATAGAATGCGGCATCATATCAGAAAAAATTGTAATCTCATCTTTTCTCATTTCCTACACTAGCACTTATGATCAATATATTAGAATGTTGTGGAGAATTAATGCTTTTAAAAGTACTGTTGGTAGGTAATGGATGACGGCATTATAAGCATCGGAAGAGGAGTTTCAACATTTCAGATCAGCAGCTATGAAAAAATTTATGCAAATTCATTGTTTTGGAATGTATGATACGCCTAAAAAGTGATACATGTTTTACTGGTGCTGATCTTGTACCTTTTTTTTTTTGGTACATCGGAAAGGAAGACAAAAAAAAAAAAAAAAACTACTCTCTAATAGTAACTACACCATTCATATCTCTCAACAAAAGTGGTGTTAAGTTCTCAGGAGGGTTCTCCAAAATTACTAGACTTTCCTCTTGGCCATTCCCTTTCTTTGCTAGCAAATCGGCACATATGTTTCCTTCTCTGAGTATGTGAAGCAAGGTGCATCTGCATCTCTAAAGCAACACTTTGGTTTCTTCAATTAGACTTTTGAATGAATTTGCTTGTGTTCGATGTTCATTAATGAAGTAAACTACATCCTCATAGTCAGATTTTATTTTTGTTTCCCATAGGCCTTTTTCAAGGATTATGGCCAATCCCAGGTAAATTTCCCATATCTCAGCTTTAGTGCTCGAGCAATCATGTAACTTCCCAAAATATCTATGCAGCCCATTGCCTCTATCATCTCTGAATAGGCCTCCAAATCCTGCTTGTCCCGAACTTCTTCTTAAGCTACCATCAGTGTTCAACTTAGGTGATGCATAAATGGTATTATGGACTTGTCTAATGCATACCCAGGCTTTCTGAGTAATGCAATATAAAAAAAATAAAAAAATAAAAAGTACACAGAAATTGTATGTACAATGATCGATGTAAGTACCTACCATTTTAAAATGAAGTACAGAGCAAGATAAATTTTAATAATATATATACCACTCCCTCGTCATCAGTGGATTTTTCTGTGTGAAAAAATAGCGAAATTATAATTTTCTGGAATGTTTATATTGACAATGATTGGCAATGTGAGACAGTAGTAGGCCAGGCAAGAGACGAGTTACAAGAAGACAAAACTATGTGAACCGGTTTACATTGATGGTACCATAGTGTCTTCCCTTGTGTCATTTTTAGTTGGGTTTTGGATTCCTTGAACTGGCTTCTGCTTAGTTTTATTCTTGCTCCTCCTTGTCATCACCTTCTCTAGATCACAAAGGTCAGGCATATAAAACGAAGTCACAGCAAAAACAAAAACAGCAGCAACTGACCATCAAATCACAAATCCACTAATGAAAAAAGTTTGCTCGTTGTTTTCGGCAATTGAAGGACCATTTGAAATGGCATTAAGAGCCATCGATACGAAAACTTATAAACATAGAGACACCAACATATATAAAGTCTTGGAAAGCAAAAACACGAAAGATTCAAAAAAGAAATACTTGCATGTGAGAAATAGAGTTGAGGGATGATATACTCCACTCTAGCTTGAAGACCGAAACCCCTCCAAGAAAAAATTGATGGAGTTGGAAGACAGATAGAGACAGATCTATACCAACGCCATTTTGGGGAAGTTACGATAATTGGCTGAACATCGTTGTTCTAGTGAAGACCCAGAATTCACGCTAGTAAGTCTTACAAAAGAGAGGAGAGAGAGAGAGAGAGAGAGAGAGAGAGAGAGTGTGGAGAAGACCTCTTCGAGGTCAACTACTGAGTACTGATCAAGAATTTCATGGGCCAATTTTAAATGGTTTTGTAAGAGGGAGTGGGAATAGGGTGGTAAAACAAACCAAGTTACTTGAGCTCGTCTCGTTCGTGAACAGCTCATTATGTAAATAATCTAAACTTGGATACATGTTAAAAGCTCGTTAATTTTTTGAGCTCGGCTCGATAAATTTATATACACTTAGAAATTCAAACTATTAGTTTCTTGGAAGCTGCGATGGGAGAAAGGAAATTAAGCGGTGCAAACACGGGCACTGATTCTCAAATACTCAGAGAAGGTGCTGAAAATGACATTCATTTTCATCTATTAAGTCAATAAAATAGGAATCAACCATTGGCCAAGGGGTCTATGGTAGCTGGCACCGTAACAAATGCAAGGGGAGTTGCAGAAGACTCCATGCCACTTTTCAACGTGAACATCAGCAATCAAGGGGTTGAAAAATTCAAAAAGTAGAGGAAGTTTCTATCATTGGCTGATTTTAGGCACAAGAAATCAGAAAGGGCCTTCAAATCAAATCGAGGGCGACAAAAAGAAGTAATGCTATCTCCTCTTCTCTATCATCCCTTCCTTCACAGAACATAATCAACAGGAATCAAATCATCCTCCAGCAACTAGAGGAGAACTTCCGGAATGAAGCAGAGAACACACTTCAGCTAGGTAAGTCTCTGGGAATCAACTTTAATGGGAAGGATGATATCACTCTAAAATCTCTGATTAGTGCAGATTGGACTGACTTGGAAAATCTCAAAAAACAGAAGACGAAAGGAGTGACTTGAACCAAAATTTGACCTCATCGGTGATCAATAAGGGGGGTGGGATGAAAATATTATCTTGGAATGAAAGGGGTTTTGGAATGGTCGGGTTTGGAATGGATTTTTCCTAGGAATTTTAAGGCTCACATGGATTGGAGGTTTAATTTTTGGATTTGTCTTCAGCTGTTTATCAATTGGCTCCTTGCCAACTAGTTTTCTCTCTATTTTATGGAGCTGGTCCCTTCTGTTGATCTTAGCAACTCAGTCAGTCTGCTTCAGTCTTCACTTTCTACTGGTGTTCTTTGGGGATTGCTCTGAGCTAATTCTTTCTTCTTCGATAATTCAGAGGGCTGAGATAGTTTAGAGGTATGAATTGGGGATGATGTTGCTGGTAAATGGGAGGTGCCTTTAACTGTGGCTGGTGCTCTTTCTTCTTCCTTTGGCCAAGTAGCTGGTTCCTCATCTGTTGAGAAGTGTTTGGTTGTTCTTTGTTCTGTTTCTTGGGGGTTGGTGTCACTGGTAAATGGGACTGGTGTTCCTTCTTCTTCCTTTGGCAAAGCAGCTGGCTGTTGAGAAGTGTTTGGTTGTCTTTTGTTTTGTTTCTTGGGTAAAAGGACAGGAGCTGTAGAGATAACAAAAGGAATGATATGCTCCAAAAGTTTTTGTCACCATGGCTGAATTATTTGGCATTCCATTGGAGGCATAGATAGAAATCAAGGGGAGTCAATCTCGTGGAGTGCATATGGCTCCCATGGTCGAGGGAGGCACGAAGGTCGTGTTGTTTTATCGTTTGATGGACAGTTTCCACCTCTTGTGGGTATCTTGCCAATCCTTTTGTTTGTTTTCTTCTCCTCTGTCTTGGGATCAGGCTTGTAGTTTTCTTCTCTGTCAAGCTTATGTCTGCTTGTTCAGCTTTGAATTCTTTCATTTTACCAACTGTATCTTCTTTTCATCTTCAATGTAATATTTGTTTTTAAAAATAAAATAAAAAATTCAAGTTATTTGAGCTCAGCTCGTGATTGGTTCGATTAAAACTCATTTGAGCTTGGCTCAAAAGTTAAACATACTAAGCTTGAAGAAGTTTTTAAATTCGTTAAGGCTATCAAACCAAACTTGAACAATCTTTGTTCGGCTCGGCTCGGCTCATTTACAACCCTAAGCAAGAACATGATTTAATCACACAATTTTCATACATAATAATAGAATGATGTTGCTATTGGTAGTCCTTTCATTTTTGACTAAAACACACACCATCTCAAATTTTATCAAATTTATGTAAATGTTATAAAACTAACAGAATGGAAAGACAATATTATAGAAGTAGAATAGATCACTCAAACTATAATCTTATTTCATCTTCTTACACTTATCACTTCAATCTCTCAAAGCCTCCTTTTATAGGCATACAATCATAAAAAAACATAATGAGAAAAAACCAAAAGATTGGTGTTACAACCATAACAAGGGGCGGAAGATTAAATAATTAGTCATCAATATGCATTTACAATACTAAAAACAAATTTTCCTTTGAGAATTAAGCCAATTTCAAACGCATTTGTTAGTGCAGATCAGTCGGTTTAGTTTATTGCTAAACCTGGAACGCAACAGACCATGGCCGAAAATTGAACCTGCACTAAACTGAACCATAATGAACCTAAAAATTGGTTGGGCTTCAAACCATGTGTCTAATACCCAAATAAAATTTTGGAGGAATTACACTTTATTTCTATGTAGTTTGCGCAAAAATCACATAACTCATGTTGGAAAAATGACATTTAGACGATGGCTTAATAATTACCTGATTTGCGTCAGACGGTGAGATTGTACAAGTTCAAGATTAATCAAGGTGCGCACAAACTAGCTTGGACACCCGGTTAGCCAAAAAAAAAAAAAAAGAGAGAAGATGATGATGGACTCCAAGTCACACAAAGCGAGAGTGGGTGGGGGTACAAGTGCAGGGGTATAAGAGCATCAATTTTCAAAATTCATAGGGTTGAGAATGCCTCGAGAGCGTTAATATTATATTATATTTTTGTTTTAATATATTTAAATTTTACATTATTAATTATATTATAATATTTTTATATTTTATTACATGATTTCTATACCAAAACATTTTTCATAGTTAATATGTGGCATACTATAAACTAAAATATCGGCAACTTGGTGCATTGCTTGTCGCTTTCAATTGGAAGTAATCTTTTTTTAGTCACATTTCAAGTTTCAATGTATGTTTTAATACTATAACAATACATACAATAATTGATCTAACTTAAAATTTAAGTATTTAATTATTTGAGTTTGTAAATTTGACAAGTATTAACTTTTAATTTGCTAATTTAAAAAGTAAAATGCAATTCGTCTACGTAGTCGGAAGAATTGTGTGACTTAGTTACGGACTACTTTTGACTTGTGGACTTTGACCATCTGGTCACTGTGTTCAACGGTGCATTTAACGGATGAAACGGAAAGTGAAAGAAAACACAGAAAGTCAAAGGAAACGCATTTTATGTCATTTGGCCACTTTTCCTTTATGGACTTTTCATTTTTAATTAGTGATTTTGAAAAACACGGAGTACCCAGTCTACTACTCCTCATAAAGATCCCTCGTCTTCTCACTATTCACAACTTTTCTCATCGCGATGGCAAATACTACAACAAAGGCATTTTCGATGTTCTCTGTTTCAAAACCAACTCTCGACTTTAACTACCAAGCAGTTTTTTTTCTGAATTTGAAACCATTATCAAGACCAGTTTTTTAAACCTTGCTTTCGAGACCAATAATTTGTCTTTTGCCCTTTTTCTATCGTGGCGTGTTCCTTACTTGGTTTCATAGTTTTTTTTTTGGGGGGTGGGGGGTTCACTGCCGCTGTGTAGGCTTTGATTCCGAAGACGCAAGCAGCTTGTCTTTATAATGTAAATGCGACGTAGGACTAGATTAGTTTAGTTTTTTAAATCTAATGGTTTCCTAGTTAGCTAGTTTCTTTAGGTATTTAGTTTCCTATTGTTATTATTTGCTCACTACACTTTTTGGTTTATATATAGAGACCCTCTCTCAATGTAAAAAAATAACTTTTGATTAATAAAATTTCAGACTTTAGAGATTTTTCTCTTGTTCTTGGTGAGGCAAGTTATCTTCGTCTTCTAAAACAAGATCTAGACTATTCGTCTACTAGAACGAAATCTTGTCACAATTCCATCCTGCGTCAAGTGATATCAGAGCCAAGTTTTTCCTTGTTTTTCATCACAATGGCACATAACAAAGCAGAGCAGCAAACCCCTGCAATTGGTGCTCGTGGGGTTGATGCTTTGTGGGATGCAGTTGAGAGGCAAGGGCAGCATTTAACAAAGATTCGTGATCTATTAGTTGGGCTGAATCTCAACAGCCCCCTAGTAATTGAACAATGGTAGCCAAGCATTAAAAATCCTAATCATGTAGGACAACCTGTGCAAGGCATAATCCAATCTACAACAGGGATTCAACTGATGAAGAGATTGAGGATTTAACCTTATTCGATAAACCTGGAGAGGAGTATCGACAAAATAACTTTTGTATAAGAATGGACCCTCCATCTTTTGATGGACAGTTGGGAATAGAAGACTTCCTAGATTGGTTTAATGAAGTTGAACGATTCTTTGAATATATGGGCATTAATGAAGAAAAGAAGGTCAAATTGGTTGTGTACAAACTTAAAGGTGGTGCTTCTGCTTGATGGGAGCAATTACAATTATCACGCACGTGGCAAAATAAGAGTAAGATTTGGACTTGGCATCGAATGAAGCAGTTAATGCAAACACGATTTCTTCCATTTGATTATGATCAGATTCTATTTCAGCAATATCACAGATATCGACAAGGTTCGAGGTATGTTCATTAGTATGTTTCTGAGTTTCATCGATTATCTACACATAATGATTTACCTGAGACAGAAGGGCAGTTAGTAGCGAGATTTTTGGATGGATTGTGTGCCAACATACACGACTTGGTTACTCTACAACCTGTACATACCTTGCAAAACGCTATCCAACTAGCCACACGAGTTGAGTTGTAAGTTACGACAAGAATTCCGTCAAGTGCCTTCCAAATCCTTTAATTCTGCCCCTACACAGAGTCTCATTGAACTGAACAAAACAAAGGCAGTCTCTGAATCTTCTTAGAATTTGAATCAGAATAGAACACTGGCCAAAATCAATCATATTCAAGACAGACTGGTAGTTCCAGCAACACTTATGCCCCTTCAAGAGGTGATAAGTGTTATCATTGTGGACAAACTTGACATTATTCTAATCGTTATCCTCAAAAGCAGGCTGTCATCCTCGCTACACATGAGGAGGACGAAGAATATTGCCCAGAAACAGAGGAATTTGACTAAGAGGACCCTACAGAATGGACCCACGATGATGAGGGCATATCCTTTGTAGTGCAGCGATTGATGTACACCGTAAGGAAGACGTTGAGAGGCATAACATCTTTCAGACTCGCTGCACTATTAAACAGTAAGTTTGTAATTTGATCATTGATGGAGGTCACAGCGAGAGCATAATGTCCAAAACTATGGTCGATAAGTTACAACTCAAGGTACAGAAGCATCCTTCTCCTTATAGTATTGGGTGGATTACAGACGGTGAAACAAAGGTAACAGAACAGTGCCTAATACCCTTATCTATTGGCAAAAACTGTAAGGATGAGGTTCTATGTGATGTAGTAGATATGGATGCTTGTCAAATGTTGCTTAGGAGGCCATGGTAGTTTGACTTGAACATATATCATAGAGGCAAAGACAATACTTATACGTTCTATAAGGACAAAGTGAAAATTGTCCTTTCTCCTATGAAACATGAAGGCAAAGCTATAGAATCTCAAAATAAAAAGAACACTTTCCTCCTAGTCCCAGACATCATCAAAGAGGCCCCATGAGACGAAGCAAATTTATGCACTAATAATGAAGGAAGAAGTAGAATTCAATAGCAATACCAAACCAAGTCAAACCACTGATAGCATAATTTTAGAGTCTAATGCCAAACGAATTACCTGTAACCCTACCTCCCATGAGGAACATCCAACATGAGATTGACCTAGCTTCTGGGGCGAGTCTACCAAACCTACCACATTATTGGATGAGCCCAAAGGAATTCAAAATTTTTCAAGGGCCAGTTATTGAGTTGCTGGAAAAAGGCTTGATCAGAGATAGCATGAGCTAATGTTTTGTATTGGCCTTGCTAACACCAAAGAAAGATGAAAGTTGGTGGATGTGTACCGACAATAGAGCCATCAATAAGATCAACGTCAAGTACAAATTTTTGATACCTCAGTTGGATGACATGTTAAATAGACTAGCAGGAGCTAAAGTGTTCTCAAAGTTAGATCTAAAAAGTGGCTACCATCAGAGATTCGTATCCATCTGGGCGACAAGTGGAAAACAGCTTTTAAGACAAGAGAGGGATTGTATGAGTGGCTAGTAATTCCATTTGGATTATCCAATGCACCAAATACCTTTACGTGACTTATGAATCAAGTATTCCAACCTTTAAAATTGTGGTTGTCTACTTTGATGATATTTTGGTATTTAGTCATAGTGAAGAGGAACATCTGCACCATCTGAGGGAGGCGTTCAACTTGCTGAAAGAAAACAGTTTATATGACAACAGGGAGAAGTGCACCCTTTTTTTATAGATAACTTAATTTTCTTGGGTTATGAGGTGAGTGTTGATGGAATAAAAGTCGATGAAGAAAAAGTGAAAGCAATTCGAGATTGCCCTATGCCCAAATCTATCCATGATGTGCTGAGTCTTGCTACATTCTATGGGCACTTTGTACAAAATTTCAACACTATAGCTACACCCCTTACTAATTGCCTAAAGCAAAAATAGTTTGTTTGGACTAATGTAGTAGAGCAGAGTTTCACAGTTCTAAAAGAGCATCTAACCACTTCTCCAGTTTTAGCCCTTCTAGATTTTGATAAGTTATTTGAGGTTCACTGTGATGCTTCCGGTGTCAGCATTAGCGCAGTCCTTTCTTAGGAGGGTAGACCTGTAGCTTTCTTTAGTGAAAAGCTTACTGAAACCCATAAGAAATGTACAACCTATGAGCAGGAGATATCTGTTGTAGTACGTACGTTACACCATTGGGAACCATACTTGATTCAAAGAGAGTTCGTTCTGAGCACTGATCACCAAGCTCTCAAGTTTCTTCAAAATTCTGTAAAGCCAAACTGTATGCATGCTAGATGGATTGCCTACATTCAAAAATTCACATTCTCCATAAAGCATAAATATGGTGTACTAAATAAGGCAGCTAACACACTGAGTCATTGAACAGTACTACTTACTACTATTAAAAGTAAAGTAATTGGCTTTGAGTACTTGAAGGATCTCTATGCTAATGATGAGGATTTCAAGAAAGAGTAAGCAAAGTGCAGTTCTGGAGTACCAAGTTCAAGCAACTTTCAGTTGCTTGATGGATTTATGTTCTTTGAGGATCGTCTTTGCATCCCTCGAGGGTCCTTAAGAGCACATATCATTTGGGAGACTCATAGTGGTGGATTAGGTAGACACATGGGACATGACAAGAGTATCTCATTCGTGAAAGCTTGATACTATTGGCCACATCTGAAACGAGATGTTGACACAAAATACTGGTCTTTATACTCCTCTTCCTATTCCAGATGCACCATGGGAAGATTTATCTATGGACTTCATTTTGGGACTTCCTAGAACTCAGAGAGGTATGGATTCCACCCTTGTGGTTATTGATAGATTTTCGAAGATGGCACATTTCATTCCATGTAAGAAGACTTCCGATGCTAGCCATATTGCTTAATTATTCTTTCAAGAAGTTATTCGATTACATGGCTTGGCAAAGACTATATTTTCTGATCAAGATAGCAAGTTCCTGAGCCACTTTTAGCAACTTTATGGAAGAGGCTTCACACAACTTTGTAGTACATCAGCACTTGCCATCCTTAAACTGATGGCCAAGCAGAGGTGGTGAATCGAACATTGGGAAATATTTTGCAAAGTCTATGTCAAGATAGTCCTAGGCAATGGGACTTTGCTATTTCACAAGCTGAGTTTGCCTACAACAACGCTTCAAACAGATCTAGTGGCAAATCACCTTTCGAGATTGTCTACATATGCCCTCCATTGCATACTTTGGACTTGGTCCTACTTCCTAAACTTCCTGGCATGAGTATTATTATGGATCACATGGCTGAAAAGGTATCTAAAATTCATTATGATGTTAAACAGAAATTGGAGGAGTTTGCTGCAAAATACAAGGCTATTGCGGATACACATAGTCGTCATAGAACATCTGTTGTGGGAGATATGGTAATAGTGTATTTGCGCAAAAAAAGTTTTCCTGTAGGAACTTACAATAAGCTAAAGCATAAAAAGGTTGGTCATGTTTGTATCTTGCAGAAAATTAATGATAATGCTTATGTGGAGAATCTTTTTAAAGATTTAGCCATCTAAAAAACTTTCAATGTTCAAGACTTGTTCGAGTATCATGCAGTTACTTCCCCTACAATTCCTATACTTAACTCGAGCACGAGTTCTTTCAAAGGAGAGGAGACTAAAGTAGGACGATATTAGTTTGGTTTCCTAGTTCGCTAGTTTCCTTAGGTATTTCGTTTTATTTTGTTAGATTAGTTTCGTTTCCTAATTCTAATGGTTTCCTAGTTAGCTAGTTTCCTTAGGCATTTAGTTTCATATTTGTTATTACTTGCTCACCACTCTTTTTGGCCTACATATAGAGGCCCTCTCTCAATGTTAAAAAAAAAAAAAAAAAAAAACAACTTTTGATTAATAAAAGTTAAGACTATGGAGATTTTTCTTTTGTTCTTGGTGAGCCAAGTTATCTTCGTCTTCTAGAATGAGATCTAGACTATTTGTCTACTAGAATGAAATCTAGTCACTATTCTGTCTTATGTCAAAATTCGAATCCAAGGAATCCTTTACTGATTTGAAGCAATTAATGTCTAGGTATGTAATAACTAGACAATAGTGTGTAGGACAGTAAAGATTTTTGCATAAAGATCCACAGATATGAAAACTTATAAACATGAAGTCTTTAAGTAACATGAGAAATCTTGAAATGTACTTGCAAGAGAGGAATAGAATTGTAGGTTGATATACTCATTCTAGCTTGAAGACCAAGAGCCCTGCAAAAACAAAAAAAACTAATAATCTGGAAGACACTCTGAGACAGGTTTATACTAACTCCACTTTATATAGAAGAAGCTATGATATTGTTCTAATCAAGACCTAGAATTCACGCTAGTAAGTCTTTGAGAGAGAGAGAGAGAGAGAGAGAGTATGTGTGTGTGTATGTGCGTGTGTGTGTGTGTGTTTTGTAAGCACCCCATTTTTGCCCACTCGCCACTCAGTAATCTCTGGCCCGACTAAACTCAATTCAAACCGACACAGACACATTCAAGCCCAAACTAGCTTTCCAGACTCAATTCATTCAATCAACTGCTTTGCAGGCCCGCTAGGCCTAATAGAGACAAAATAACCAAAATGCCCTTGAGGCATTGCTCGGTCCACTTCCAGTTGGCACGTCTTATTAAAGACGGTAAGTCCTTATTTCAATCTCAATTCCAATTCCAGTCCAAGTCAATCAAACTCAATCCGTCCTATCTTTTGAGAAAGTTGATCCCTCAGATGGTAAATCCATCAAGCACGGCACGTTTATTAAGAAAACTCCTCAGAACGGTAAGTCCATTCAAACCTATCGATCAGGACAGAACCCAAGTCCCCAAGATGGTTGAGCGGTTCACTTCTGGCGCTTGCTAACCTACAAACATAGAATGTCTACTATTCAACACGTCGGTCGAGAAAGTACCTAAGGCCAGAAGACGATAAGACCATTTATCAGCTTCTTGAAATCAGGTAGTTCCTGGAATGAACGCACACCATTAGAGTGGCAGAAACACTGATAAACATCGCAATCATCAGATTGGCGGAAACACTAGTAAATAGGTCGCCATCGAAAATTTCCAACAAACCCCTTATGTCACGGGACCGAGCACGCCTCTTGGCTGTGGCACATTTATCGAAGGACGAGATACCTTTGGAAACCAACTCGTCACACACCGTTAGAGTGATGGAAACACTTAAAACCTGGGTCAACACCAATGCCTGCTAGTTAACTCCAATGAAAAATGACCAAACTGCCCCTTGGCCCTATCGATATGCTTCTCGAGAAAGTACCTAAGTTGTCAAAGCCACAAGTCCACCTTTCCAAGATTTTCCCAAAGACAATCCGGCACATTCAAGTGCCTTCCAATCAGTTTCAGAGCAATTCCGAGACTATCCGATCAAATGACCATTTTGCCTCAAGCCATCTGATTGCATCTGGAAACCACACCGACTCTGGGTATTAAACCAGCAATCTTTTGGAAAACTCTCAATAGTGTTTCCAATCATCAAGCCTTCTCATGTGTCACTCCAGGTCCATTCTGGTGTTTCTCCAATTCAAATGACCATTTTGCCCCTAGTGGGTCGATCACTCTTTTTGAGCACACCAACTCTAGTTATCAAACCGGTTACCTCCAAGACACTCTTGTAGGGGTTCTCATCCATCCCCGACCTTTCAGATCATTCCCAGACTTTTCAAAGTCACTCCTAGTAGAGCCAGGCTAAAAATTGCATGATAGTCACTAGGACGTATGCCCAAATCTTTTTCCTTGCATCTCAAGAGTTAAAAGATCTGTTTCTTGCCACCTTAAAAGTTTCCCAAGGTGGTTAGCGCCACTAGTAATAGCGCAAAATCAAAAAATGTCCTCGAGTGGTGCCAAGGTTAAAAATCCATTAGCGCCACTACAATAGGCTCTATAAATACAGACCTCCCCTACATAAAAAATATTCGAAAACTCAGTCCAAAAACGCTGCCACTCTGAAAATAGAGCTTGAATTCCTTCAAAACCCTAATTCTCTCAAGCATCCGCAAACCCTAGCCTCCATACACTCAAACACAAGCCTCTAAATATCCATTGAAGATCAAAGCATTGTATATTCAAGGCTCTGAAGGGGAAGCAAATAAGGCAAACAAAGCAAGCAAATCAATCAAAGTAAAAGAAGAGGCAGGGTAGGTTTTCGATTTAGTTTATGTAATCCCTCATTTCTCTTCTCTCTCCAAAGCCACTTGGGTTCTCTTTTATTTTAATCCTCATCTTCTTGCATGCTTGAAACAAGGGACCTCACAGTTCGTGTCTAGGAAGGTTTTGGAGAGAATCATCATGCCAAGGATTTTTTTTAAGTTTTCCCTAAGATTGTGTGGGTCCGACCTCCTTGATTATGTGGTAAAACCTAACCTTGCATGTTCACGACCCTATTGCATTGTGATTGTCATGTTCATCCATTGCATTCAATATCACATACAAAGTTCTCTTTCAAAACTTACATTCAAAACCTCCCTCTTTCAAACTTGTTTTCAAAATCACACTCCTATGATGATTCTAGCCATTTTATGGTTAGGATTTTTTTAAGAAATTGTTATATTCAATGTGACCATCAAAGTCCAAAGGGTTCAAATCACAAATTGTTTTTCAATAAATCACAACCCTTAAATGATTCTAACCATTCCATGGTTAGGGTTGTTTTAGAAAAGTGTTATATTCAATGGGATCATCAAGGCCTAAATCTTGTTTTCAAACCCTACTTGTTGTCAAAATCACAACCCTAGAATATTTCTAATCTTTTCATGGTGGGAATTGTTTTAAGAAAGTGAGATATTCAAGAGACTTGCAAAAGTCTATATTCAAACCTTTCTAAATAGTTTTTGCAACTCTACTTCCTAAAAGGTTCTTATCAAAGATCTACTTCTCAAAAACTCTTCTCTTGAAGTCCAAGAAAAAACCTTAGAATCCATTATTGGGAAACCCTAATTTCTATAAAATCATAATTTTCTATTTGCATCAAGTCAGATTTTCAAAACCCTTTATTTACACAAAATCGTAGATTTTCAAAACTCGAGCTTTCCAATTTTGAGTCAAATCAAATCTTGTCCAGATAGGAAATCAAATCAAATCTTTCAATTTTAGAAACTAAATCAAATTCTCTATTTTTTTTAAATAAAATCGCTTCAAATGTTTCCTAATATCAATATTTTGAAATTCCTAAACTTCCTTTTTATAAAACTTTCTAAAAATCGAAGCTTTCCTTTTTCAATTGAAATCCAATCTTTTCAAGTGCTTTGCATGAACCTTAGGTCTTAGGATTGCATGAATCCCAAGTTACTTCAATCATAGGTCAAACCTTTTCAAACTCAACTTTCTAAATTCAACTTTTCAATTCTTTCCAAATTCTAACTTTTCTAATTTCAGACTTTCAAATCTTATTTTTAAATTTCAAATCTTTATAACTACAAACCTTTCTTAAATCAAGACTTTCCTAAAATGGATCTTTCTAAATTCAAAATCTTTCCAAAATCAACTCTTTTCTAAAAATGAAACTTTCCTAAAATAGAACTTTTCTAATTCAAAAATTTTCTAATTTGGAACTTTCCTAAGTTGAAACTCTCCTAATTTGAAACTTTTTAAAATCAAACATTTCTATTTCAAGTGTATGTTTCAACCCCAGGTTGCATAAACCTTAGGAGGCCAAAACCCTTGTTCAACCCAAACTCTAACTTAGGGTGCTTCAACTCTTTTCTAAAACTCAAGTCCGAATCAAGATGATTTTGAAACTCCAATTCAAATCAAGGTGATTTCAAAACTCAATTCAAGGCTTTCAAATCAAAGTTAATTTCAAATAAAAGTCAAATTCAACTCGGAGTCCAATGTTAAATCTTTCAATCAAAGTTCAAAATTAAACATTTTCAAGTCAAGCTTTTCAAAAGCCTCAAAGTGTCTTTCAAATCAAACAAGGCCTCAAAGTTTCTATTCTCAATATTAGACCCCGATTCCAAACTACAACTGACCTGATTCCCAATAAAGAGATACATAGGTAACCCTCATGGGTGCAGTCACAACTTTTTTCAAGTTTTCAGTTTCTACAACCTTTTTCAAACTTCAAATATTTTCCTCAGATTTATTTTCAAAATCAAATCCTTCTCTTGCACTTGCATGTCATGCATCATATCAAACCTTTTTCCCAAAATTATTTTCAAAGTGGGTATAATTGGACATTGAATAATTGAGTATTCTAATTGAGTGAACCTAGGGTAGAAAGACATATAGGTACCGCAAAGGTAGGATAGAGTGATAGCCTAGTACATCTTCCCTATACGTAACCAACACCGGACCATAGATTACTGTTTTCGAAAGACCAAAATTGGAGTCATTTTTCGAAAAATGGCTTAAACATTTTCCAAAGGTTGCCAAACAACCTGGTTTCTTAAAAAAAAAAATCCTCTCTTGAGGAAGGTTTCAAAACCTTTTTTTCAAAAATCCTACGTTTAATATTCGGATTGCACTTAGTTTTAGGTGACCTAACTCATCTTAATGAAGTTAGGTGACGACTCCAAATCTTTTCCAAAAGCCCTTATTCAAATCAATTTCCAATTCGAACCTAGTTGCATTTGTCCTTCTAGGAGAATGAGTTCTAACGACAGAGTACCATGCATTTTTTTCACCATTCTCGAGTGCAAACAAAATCGAGGTGCAACAGTTGGCGATTCCGCTAGGGATGCTTAGAGGGTTAGGCCATTATCATTTCTCTCTACCCTTCACTTGTTTAGAATCTTCAATTAACTTGTCCAATCCTATTTACTCTTAAATTTCAAAATCAAGCTTTCAAAATTGTTTTCAAACATGTCATTGTTTACATTCAGTTCATATTCAATCATTCTGTCAAGCATTAAGTTTGTCATCAAAATAGTGACTTTTTCATTTTATTTTGTAGGTGGACCATGTTCACATTTGCTTGTATTATTTATATAAATTGCCATGAATGAAAGGATGGAATGGACAAGATGGATGAGAGTTGTTAGGCCATTTCCTCCGTTTTTCACAAACCTCACACATACACTGCACGTACACTCGCATTAGCATATTTGTAGTCTTTACCTGATGACAACCCTTCTAGTTAGAAAGGGGATGGAACTTTTGTTGTAGGCGAATGTTGTGTCAGTTTCTTAGCCTACGACCTCAGATCACCAATTGATAATGGCACCACCTCGGGGAGTGGGCCTAAGTTTGAAGATCTAGGAACTGAGCCTTTTTAGGAAGAATTAGTAAACCCTTAACCTTATGTTCATGTAGAAATCCTGCATAGTAGAACCTCTGCTGGATTTAAGACACTCATGTCAATTTCAAAACCATGAAGGAAAATGTGACCACTTTATTTTTCTTTATTATTGTCCATTCCTACCATTATAATGGTTGTGTAATGCTCATGCATACATATTTACTATTGCATTCTCTCTCCCTATGCTCTTGCATACACATGCATGCATTCAATGCTCCATTTCAAAACAAGAGTTCTAAAGTAACTCAAGTAACTACATTCTCATGCATATGATCAACCCATAGCGAGTGACACCAAACTCACTCTCCGTTGTATAAAATCTACCAAAATCCTAACGGTACCCATGTAACCCTAAGGACTTATAGCATACATTTTAAGACATCTCATAAAGAGGGGCCCCAATCCCTCTCTACTCACGGAGATAAAGATGCCAATGAGACAAGGGGCAACCAAAAAGCAAGGTCTCTTAATGACCTGCTCAACATCAAACTCAAAGAAGGAGAATTCGAAGACTCGAGAGTAGTTTAGAATTTTAAATGTGAAAGTAAATAGGCAAAAGTCCCAAGAAAAATATTCTCTCTCCCTCTATTAAAATATACTTCGATTCTCTTGTATTTAAACTCACAATTTAATGTACCGTTTTATTTTATGCTAGTGAATGCATGAATGAATGTATACTCCCAATCAATGGTAAAGTATCTACATATAACGGCGGACCCCCTATCTCCAAAAGTGAGTTAACACATCATGTTTAGTCCCCCTCAAAGAGCTAGGCCACTCCTACGACATATATTGCATAAAAACTTTCAAATCAAGATGCTAACTTATCTTTTGTTTTTTGTCTTCTATCCTCCCCCACTCCTCCAAATACCAAGAAAATCAAAGGCAAAAGCAAAACAAGAAGAGGGTCTTCTAAACCATTTATTTGCTATTATCGTGATCACTTCCATTATGCTCATGCATCCATATCTATTCCAAGATAAGAGTTCTAAGAAACTCAAGTCATTTCATTCTTATGCATTTAATCAACCGTAGAGAGAAAGGAGTAATCCAATCTCATGTTAATCGAACCTACCAAAACTTCTAAGGGTTCCTCAATCCTAAGGATTCATGGTATGCATTGAACCATGTGTCAAGAGGGGCCCAAATCCCTCTCTGTCCGTGAAGGTGAGATTACCCAAATAGAGAATCATCAACTGGCCCTTCCCAAAGAGGTATTGTATTGTATAATAGGGGTAAAACCCCGCCTCCAAATAGACTCATCATCATGCCTAAATTCCCTAAAAAATTGGACCTCCATAGAACATACATTGCATAAAACCTCCAACTCCACATACTAACTGCATTTTATTTTTGTTTTTCGTTTTCCAGGTCAAAGAGTATAACTAAACTCATAGAACCCCTCCAGCACCCATCCCAATTCAAACTCATGCAAGGATGAGCCCAGTTATTAAAAAATGGCTTACCTACATTGAAGAGTAAAAAGAACTGGCCATCTATCTACAACACGTTACCTCCATGCCATGTCGCGATAATCACCATCCATACTAAAGAAAACTTCATGATTTGCAAAGTTCTGTTAGTCCCATGCATTACCACAATAAAACCCTCCAACTTCCAAGCTTTCAAACATATGCCAACCGCTCAAAAAATTGAGCTCATTCCAGTCATTCAACAGTTGAAAACATGGTCGCTAACCACCTCAGCAGTAGAGACTTCCAACATGGGGAAAGGACTAGGGGCACACCTATAGGGTGATCTTCATCTGCAACAATTCAACGGTTAGCATCATACTCGTATGATGAGATATTGTCCCCATCCAAAGGAGACTAAGCAAAAGGGTCAACCCAAAATCCAACCATTAAATAGCAGACTACAATCAACAGTCTATCATCCCTGCAAATCAGTTAAAATCCCAAAGGAGTCACCATCAAGCTTGTTTCACAAAAAAGATACGCCTCGGCCCTAGGCACTAGTCCTTCAACTTTAGCTTATCTTCTTCAAGTAGCATTAGATAAAAGTTGGTAAATTAGACCGCTTTTCATATTCTCAAACCCTGAAGGCCTTGGTAAAGCCGACAGGAGGAACCCCTTGATTTTAACTTATCAAAGTATCATGTAAATATCAAGTACATAACGCGCTAATTTCAAATAAATGACTCTTGATCATGAAATGTTTTATTTGTCATGCACAAATCATTTTCAGAAAAAACAAAACTTGTAGGGTATCCAATGCTTGGCATCTTTTGACCGTAAAGACTTCCAGACGTCCTCTATAGACTTGACTTCCCCGAGTCCATCATCATAGATAATGTAAGCATCCTCAACAATGACATAACGACAAAACATTACTAATGTCGTGCCTCAATTTTTTGCACTCGAGAGAACACAAGTGAGAAAAACACGGTACTCTTTTGTTAGAATTCATCCTCCTAGAAGGGCGAGTGCAACTAGGTTTGAATTTGAAATTGATTTGAGTAAGAGCTTTTGGAAAAAGATTTGCAGTTGCCACCTAACTTTGTTAAGGCGAGTTAGGTCACCTAAAACTAAGTACAATCTAAAGATTAAACTTAGGCCTTTTGAAAAGGTTTTAAAAACTTCCTCAAGAGAAAGTTTTTGAGAAAAACAGGTTGGTTGGCAACCTTTGGAAATATTTAAGCCCTTATTTAAAATAACTCTATTTTAGGTGTTTGAAAACAATAATTCTAGGTTTGGAGGTTGGTTACATATAAGGTAGATGCACTAGTCTATCACCTTATCATGCCCTTGTAGTACCTACATGTCTCTCTACTCTAGGTTCACTCATTTAGAATCTTCGATTATCCATTGTCCAACAATATCTACTTTGAAAAGAATTTTAGAAAGAGGTTTGATATGATGCATAACATGTAAATGCAAGAAAAAGATTTGATTTTGAAAATAGATTTGAAGAGAGGATTTGAAGCTTGAAAAATGTTGTGGAAATTGAAAACTTGAAAAAGGTTATAGAATTGGAAACTTGAAAAAGGTTGTGACTACACCCATGAGGGTTGCCTACGTATCCCTTTGTTAAGAATCAAGTCAATCATAGTTCAGACTCGGGATTCAATTGAAAATAGACACTTTAAGGCCTTTAGAAAGTTTGATTTGAAAAGAGTTCGACTTGAACTTTGATTGGAGGATTTGAAATTAAACTTGGAGTTGAAATTGACTTTCTTTTGGAAAGTTTGAATTGAGTTTTAAAATCTTCTTGACTTGAATTGGAGTTTGAAAACTATCTTCATTTAGAAAAGAGTTGAAGCTCCCTAACTTAGGGTTATGGGGTTAAACTTGGATTTGGCCTCCTAGGGTTTATGCAACTTAGGGTTGAAACATGCACTTGAAATAGAAAAGTTTAGATTTTAGAAAGTTTTGAATTAGGAAAGTTTCAAATCAGAAAAGTTCTATTTTAGAAAAGTTCCAAATTAGAAAAGTTTTGAATTAGGAAAGTTTCTTTTTTTGAAAAGAATTGATTTTAGAAAGATTTGAATTCGGAAAATTTTGAATTTAGAAAGATTTAAAATTCGAAAGATTTGAAATTTGAAAAGATTTTGGAAGTTTGAAATTTAGAAAGGTCATAATTTGGAAATGTTTGAAAATAGGAAGATATGGTTTCTATTTTCGAAAGTTGAAGATTGAATTTTGTTTCCAAAAATAGAAGATTTGATATGGTTTCCAAAATTGGAGGGTTTAACATGGAATTGGGAAGTTTGAATTTTTGAAATCTGTGATTTTAAGAAAGGGATTAGGGTTTCCCAATCATGGATTCTAAAGTTTTGACTTAGATTTCAAGACAAAGAATTTTTGGAAAGCAGATCTTTGAATAGAGTTTTTTAGGAAGTAGATTAGTAAAAACTATTTTGGAAATGTTTCAATATAGACTTTTGTAAGTCTCTTGAATATCTTACTTTTCTAAAACGATTCTAACCATGAAAAAATTAGAACCACTCTAGGGTTATGATTTTGACAACAACTAGGGTTTGAAATATGGACCATGATGATCATATTGAATGTAACACTTTCCTAAAACAATCCTAGTCATGGAATGGCTAAAATCATTTTAGAATTGTGATTTTGGTAAAAACAATTTAGGGCTTGAACCCCAAGATTTGGACCTTGAAGGTCACATTGAATATGCCACCTTTCTAAAATAACCCTAACCATGTAATGGTTAGAATCATCTTGGGAATTGTGATTTTGAAAACAAATTTGAAAGAAGGAGGTTTTGAATGCAAGTTTTAAAATAGAACTTTGATATAAGTTTGAAAACAATTTTGAATGTAATATTGAATACAAGGCATGAATATTATAACCACTATGCAATATGGTCGTGAACATACAAGGTTCGGTTAGGCTAGGCTTCACCACATAATCAAGGGGGCCGGACCCACGCCATCTTAGGGGGAACTTAAAGAAAATTATCGACACGATGATTCTCTCAAAGACCTTCCTAGGCATGAACCAGAAGGTCCCTTATTTCAAGAATGCAAAAAGAGGAGGTAGAAGATGGGTATTAGATTAAAAGAGAACCCAAGTGGGTTTAAAGAGAGAAGAGAGAGTGGGGATTGCATAAACTAAATCAAAAACTTACCTTGTCTCTTATTTTGCTTTCATTTCTTTGTTGGCTTTGTTTTCTTCACCTTAGGAGCTTTAAATATGCAGTACTTGATCTTCAATGGATATTTAGAGGCTTGTGTTTGAGTGTATGGAGGCTACGGTTTAAGGGGGCTTGAGATAATTAGGGTTTTGAGGGAATTCAAGCTCTGTTTTAAGAGAGGTAGTGTTTCTGGACTGAGATTGTGGACTCTTTTTACGTAGGGGGAGGGTCTATACTTATAGGTAATTTAAACAGCAACTGGCACCTGTTGTAGTTGCCCCAGTTCCTTTTTAAGCTTGGCGCCACTAGGAGTGGTGCTAGCCACTTAGGCAAGTTTTAAGGCGGCAAGAATCATATATGTTGACCCTTGGGATGCAAGGCAAAAGATTTGGGCGCTTGTCTTAGTGACTACCACATAATTTTTTGCTTGGATTTACTAGGAGTGACTCCGAAAAGTCCAGGAATGATCCAGAAGGCCGGGGATGGACAGGAACCCTTGAAAGAGTGTCCCGAAGATAACGGGCTTAAGAAACAATGCCAAAATATTTGAAAAGGTTGACTTGCCTACCAAGGCTAAAACGGTCATTTTACACCAGGCTGACTAGAATAGAATCGGAATAATTTGGAAAGGTGCTGGAACGTCGGGAATACTATTAAAAGCATCCTTAGGAGGTTACCAGTTTGATACCCAGAGTCGGTGTTGTTCCTGGAGGTGACTGGATGCCTAAGGGAAAAATGGTCATTTTGACTGGATGGTCTCGGAATTGATTTGGAACAGACTAGAAGGCACTTAAACATGTTGGATTGCCTTTGGGACAATCTTGGAAAGTTAGACTTACTGTTCTGAGGATTTAGGTACTTTCTTGATAAGCATGCTGGTGAGGCCCAAGGGGTAGTTTGGTCATTTTTAATCAAAGTGGGCTAGTAGGTATTAGTGTTGACCCAGGTTTTGAGTGTTTTTGCCACTCTAACGGTGTGTTATGAGTTGGTTTCCAAAGGTATCTCGTCTTTTGGTAAACATGTCGTAACCAAGAGGTGAGTTCAGTCCCATGATATAGGGGGTTTGTTGGTATTCCCGATGTCGAACTATTTGCGATTATTTCTGCCACTCTGACCATTGTGATGTTTGTGAGTATTTCCACCACTTTGATGATACGTGTTCATTACGAAGACTGCCTAATCTCGGGAAGTTACTGAATGGTCTTATCATCTTAGGGCTTTAGATACTTTCTCGATCGACGTGCTGAATAGTGGACATTCTACACTGGCAGGCTAACAGGAGTCGGAAGTGAACCACTCTACCATCTCGGGGACTTGGGTTTCATTCCGGTCAATAGGTTTTGAAGGGACCTATCGTTCCAAGGAGTTTTCTTGATAAATGTGCCAGACTGGATCGATTAATCGCCTGAAGGATTAACTGTCTCGAAAGACGAGCCAGATTGAATTTAATTGACTTGGACTGGAATTGGAATTGAGGTTGAAATAGGGACTTACCGTCTTTAAGAACATGTGCCAACTGGAACTGGACCGAGCAATACTTTAAGGGTATTTTGGTTATTTTTCCTTTATTGGGCCTCGTAGGCCCACAAAGAGATTGACTGATAGGATTAAGTCTGGAAAGCTAGTTTAGACTTAAATATGTCTGTGTCGGTTTGAATGTGAGTTTGGTTAGGTCAGAGATTACACAGCAGGCAAAAATAGGGCGCTTACAGCTACCCCTCTTTTTCTATATTTGCTTGTCGAAGGAAGAAAATGATAAAGTAAGAGTCCCATGTTGACCGCGAGGCAATCAAAGGGATAAAATTTGAAAATTTTTTAAGACTAGAGGTCAAAAATAGTATATTGGTCCAAGGGGGCATTTGAAATGAAGTTTTGGAGGGCAAAAGGGCAAAGTTGCCCAGAACTTGACTGAGTGGCGCTAAGCGTAAAATTGCCTTAGTGCCACTAGTAGTGGCGCCAGGCCTAGGATTAAAACCTAAAAAGCCTTATTCCTCAACGCTTGTGGGTTTGGTCAAGTTTTTGGATTTTAAGACCCTTTTCCGAGTATTTGGCAGGGAAGGACACTTGAGCATTGAAGGAGTGAGTTTAAGGGACACCGAAGAGTCGCTAGAAATCATCACCATTGCTGGAATAGTCACCAGAGAAGTAGATTTCACTGGAGAACTCTAAGAGGTGAGTTTTTTGTTTTGTGTTGATCTTGATGCTTGAAACTTCGTTTGAGTTGTGTGAATAGTCAAAATTGATGTTTTGATATGCTTTGAACACTCTAGTGGTGTTATTTTTGTGTTTTAATACTCATCTGATTGAGTTTGAGTAGTTTTGCATGTTTATGTAAAAGGGGTTTTTGCAGGAATTGGAAAATTGCTCTTACAACTTTGGGTACTGCATTTTTTAGCTAGATTTTTGCACCAAGTGCCTTAGAAAAATATTTTGAATAATTGTATAGGGTTTCGTGAATTTTAAAAACTTTTTAAATTTTTTGATTTTTCAAAAAATAGAAAAATGCTTGAAAAATAGAAAATTTTGAGAAATTATCGAATTGACTGAGTTAGGTGTTTAGAAAAATAGGAGAATATTTTAGAAAATATTTGAAATAGTTTTTGCAACAATTTTGAAAACCCTTGAATTTTTTAGAAAATAGAACATTTGTTGGAAAATTTGAACACCTTGAAAGCATGCACAAGTTCTCTTGTGTTTATCCATGACATGTACCTATGATACCGTGAGTGTACGGTTTGTGTTTTGTTTTTGGAATTTTAGGGTTTATAAAGGCCATTTACCAACGGGACTCCGCCAAAAGTTTTTGAAATTAGAAATTTTTTAAATGAAATCTTTTTGATGGGAAAATATATAAAACTTTTGAAGATAGGGCCCTTTTGGCAGAGAAGACCTTGAGAAACTCGGGGGTCTCTAAAATAGAACTTTGTAAAGGAAAAGCTCAGAAAAATCTTTGAAAATGGACTTTGAATAATACTTTTGAAGGAAAAGTCTTAAAACCGCAAAATTTATTTTTAAAAATAAACTTTTCAAGGAAAAAGTTTAGGAAACCTGTTAAAATGGATTTTGAATTTAGAGAACTTTGAAATTGATAGCAATTTTGGAAGGAAGAGTTTTGAGGATTGAAACCTTGGAAATCTTTGAGTATTGATTTTGAACAAGAGAACAAAACTTTTTGAAAGAAAAATTTTTGGAAAATCTCTGTAACTGCTAAAAACTTTTGAAAGAAAAACTTGAAAAACTTTGAAACTTGATTAGAATAGAAACCTTTTAAAGAAGAGGCTTAGAAAAGTTCTGAAATGGATTTTGAATAAAACTTTTAAGATTTGATTTTGAAAATGCCTTGGATATTGATTTTGAAATAAAATTTGGAAGGAAAATTAAGGAATCTTAGGAATTGATTTTAAAAATAAACTTTTAAAGGAAAAAGTTTACGAAATTGACGGTTGATAGAATAGACTTTACTGTTTCATTCTTTCTTTCTCATTTCTTTTTTATTTTTTATTTTTGTACTTCTTTGTCTTTTGCACTGTATATATTGTATATTGACATCTTTTACTTTGATTTGACTTTCAGGATGGTAGACGCCGGTGATGACAGTTCTGAATGGAGACATCAGTCCAGCAAAGAGGCACGCACAGATTCCATTGGTAATTCCATTCGGTCTAGAGGCAACCATAGATTAGCGAACATGACTTCCTCTAGTTAAAACGGGAAAGGGAATATGGCTCCGGCTGACCCTTTTCCCCCAGTTGAGCTTGCATTTGAGGGATAAATGGATGTTGAGGATAAGGCCTCTGGCCTGGGAAACCGTGTGACTAGTTACGATAGGGCCTCTACTAGTCGGAGGTAGACAGATCCAGATTTGGGGGATCTAGAGGTACCAGACAGTCCTCCATTGGGGGACTTAGCCCATCATCCCAGTGTATATTCTCGGCAGCACTTGCCCCCTCCCCGTGTATATACATCATTTAGAGGGGTCATCCACCAAGCTTTTAGTACTATACAGTGGGCCACTCCATCCTACCTTACCTTTCTGGCAAAGATTGGGTTAAGGGCATTCATGGGATTATAGGCAAACTGCCTTAACTGTCATTTAGTATTAGCGAGATAGGGACCGTCCATTTTATAGGCTTTGAGCTGGGTCTGACTCCGTAAGATTGGGCTATTATCACGAGGCTTTCTTTTATTGGTTGTCATATCACCTTACAGCCAGTGAGTAGGGTCGAGGCTTGTACTTTATTGGACTTGCCACTTCCTGACCATTCTGCCTTTCTTGTGTCTTAGCTTAGTCGGGATGAGAGTACCTTCTCTGTTGAGCCACCACCTGAGTAGCGAGACATTATGAGGCGACGACTGGTTCTGTATATTGTTTTTAGCTGCTTCTACAACAATAATAAGTCGATCGTCCCTTTTAGATTGGTGAGTGTGGTAGCCGACTTGGGAGCCTTGTCAGAGCTGGATTAGGGATCTTTCTCTTTTGGTTGCGTCCTCTAATCTATGCGTGTCCGGACCTCCTCTTACTAGGGCAGTGTGACCTAATTTTGGCCCTTTCTAGTATGGTGAAGTTATTAGTACTTGTTGATTTACTGTCCAGAGGTAGTAAAGGCTGACCTTTATCCATTGGCCTTAAGATGGGCTTGTGATCTAGTGGCCCATCAATCTGAGATCACCAACTTCGTGACGATATAGATGAACCTAGAGTTTATAGAGGCGAGAGATGTGACTTGGCAACCTTTTATGGGATCAGTTCATTATGAGTGATCAGTCCTTGGAGTCTTATCTGGGAGATTGGCATTTGTGCCAACTCTATGAGGAGTTCTGGTCAGCTGAGGATCCTCATAAGTATATGTTTGGAGCTTTAGTCAAAAGGGTCCCCATTTTGTACTGGGAGCATCAGCCAGGTGCTGGTTTTCTTCTTCTTCTAGAGATTGACTATGCCACACAGTTTGGGGCTCACTCCATAAGTGCCTTCACCTAGTTCGAGGTGGTAGTTGGAGGTTACGCTATTGGCCAGGAGGTAGTAAACTTGCCGTGTTGGGCTGGAGAATATGCGCCTTAGGCCGAGTTTGCTATCATGAGGGATCAGAGAGAGTGGTACCAGACTGAGAGGGACCAGTTCTAGACGGAGAGAGACCAGCACCAAGCCAAGGTAACTATTTTGACCTCACGGTTGGCTCAGATGGGAGGTGGGAGGGTATGTTGTCCTTTCTCTCTTTTATTCTAGCTTTGTTTAGTTATTTATCTGCTTTGTTGATTCAAGTTCTTCTTCCTTGTAGGATGCTGGTGCTTCTAGTCGCCAGTCGCCTCCTCTTGAGCCAAGTTTTGGAGGTTTTGACCCAGACGTTGATTTTGACCCTTGATGGGTGCCCCTTGTAATAGGCCCTACTTTCTTTCTACACCATGTCCTGGACATGCATTTTAATTCTTTTCTCAGTCCATTTTATTTGTAATCTTTAAACAGAATGGATATTTATGATTTAGATAGCTAGATATATGGATAGATGCATTAACTGGCATAATGTTGATGATATATGTTTATTACATTTTTTAGAGATGATATTAAACTATATTAGTGACTTTTGTTTCTACAGGGAGCTATGTCCTATGTATGCGAAACTCACGCCAAATTTTTTTTAAAAATGCATGCACATGTGAGGAATACACCAGTTAATAAAATGGATGGGGTGCTGTCAAGCTTTGCATCCTCAAAATGACAACTCCTTCCTTTCAGGGGTTTGACCTCTCATTTGGCTCAACCCTGCCTTGATCAGATGATAGCATTTTGTACATTTCTCATCCTTTCGATCGACTCTGACTTTCTACTTTGGATTAGTGTCTGGGATCATTTAGCTTGAACTCTCAACCTTTAGGGGCTTAGACAATGACTTACCTGAACTTTGGCAGAGCGATAACCAGCCAGTCTTTCAATCTGAGGAGGCTTTGCTTTAGGACTGTAATGTAGGCTAAGTTATGGGGTTTTGAGAATCAACATGATATGTAAGCTCAAATTTGATTTTACTCTCAATAGGGTTTAGATCCATAACATCCTTGGTTGGTCTTCTAGTGGGGTTTTGTCCCCTAGTATTCTTTCTTAGCCTTGGCAACATGTCTGGCTCAAGCAATTCCTTTTTTAATTGGAAAGGGCTTTATTAAGATTGTAATGTAGGCCATAGTTCCTAGGTTTTTGCTAGAAAATGTAAAGGGTCAAATCTATTGCTTCTACTGGGCTTCCTTATCACCTAAGACCACCTTTAGATTTTCCTTCTTGCCTTTTATTACATTCTCTTCAAGATGGCATGAAATGAGTTGTGCTTTCTTGTGACTTGCTTATTGACCCTCTAATGGAGGGTTTTTTTCGCTTGCCCCGTGATGGCTCCTCCTTTTTTTGCTTTCCTTTTTCTCCTCTTTTTTTTTTTTTTTTTTTATGAGATGGATACGTCTACAACCTCTTTTTCTTAAATATATTTTCTCTTAGTGTTTCATTCTAAACCATTATGGGCGGT
Source organism: Euryodendron excelsum (assembly GCA_033060915.1). Lineage (NCBI taxonomy): Eukaryota > Viridiplantae > Streptophyta > Magnoliopsida > Ericales > Pentaphylacaceae > Euryodendron > Euryodendron excelsum. Next base: position 844,412 of record CM065399.1, on the reverse strand, counting down.
GACCTTTAGACTGGGGCTTTGAAAGAATTTTCATTGACTCGATGGGTTTGAAAAAGGTTGTTTTGTTAACCGTATAATAAATGAAATGAGAGCCTCTCTTCAATTTAAAACGAATTGCTAGATTCATAGAGCCTTCATATTGCTTCAGCATGATGGAAGACATTCTTTGCCGAGTACTTTGCTATCTGTCTGCCCCAGTGTTGGGGAATGGTTTTGGATCAAGGTTGATAAAAAATCTTTTGTTTTCTGAATGGCATAAGTGGGGCGAGCAAAGGGAATGTACATTTTTTTAGAGAAAATGAAAGATGGTTCCCCTTCCTTTTGATAGTCTGGCTACCCATCGCTTAGCTTCGGTGTCTTTTAAGTACAGCTATTGGGTGGTTTCCTCACGCACCCCTTATTTTGGAAGCATTCACCATCTACAAGAATATGAGATAAGAACACTTAAATGAAAAACTATCTTTTTATTATTTTAGATGAAAAGCATAGAGTTCTTATAGGAAGTAATAAGGATAGAAAGAAAGGGTGAGAACACCCCTCTTTTGTATGCTTTTGAGGAGAGCCATTCTAGTAGGGTTTTGGGATGATGCCCACATTCTTGATGCTTCATCCATCATTGCAATCCCCAGCCAAGGCCAGTTAGGCATAGGCTTATTCTAGGGCTTTGGGTGAGTTGATAATGATGGTGTAGTTATCCGCTTCATTGACTCGCTTACTTTTTTTCGCTACCTCATCAGTTTCCCCAATGAACAAGTGGGCTAACTCACCTCCTTCTAACTCAAATGGCTCTGCCGGTGCTTTTAGCTCCTTGAAGCCCCGACCCATGTATTCATAGTCGAATTCAGTCATAGGCCAAGGGTTCTTTGATAGGTGGCGCTTAGCTGCGACATACTTAGGGTTCAAGAACTCATCACCCTAATTGTTAGCAGCCATGTCTTTGCAGGGCCCTCCTCTATAAGTATAGGCTCTTCAATTTTCCATTCAAAAGAATCATGTTCCTCATTGGGATTGTAAAGATAGATTGGGTGTGGTGAGAATTCTTCCTCCCAGTCGCTCTCTTCCTTAGTCTCCCAGTCCCTATTGTAATTTTTTACCATGATCTCCTCCAGTCCATCCCCCTTTTTTATTTCCTCTAGTACCAGGTTGAAAGTGTGGTCGAGTAAAGGGTTTATGGTTACATTAGGGGCAGGAGTAGGGTTGACCGATTGTATGTCATTGGTCTTGTTGTCTATCAGATCTTGAATCTTGTGCTTGAGAGAAAACCACCTTTTTGTATCACACCCTTGGCCACCCGAATGGTATTTGCAAGTGAGGGCGCCATTAAAGGTCGAAGGTAAAGGGCTTGGCAACGGATTGGTCGGTATGGGTTTTAATATGATATTCTTTAGAAGGATATAGTAAGCTTCTATCTAGGTGCTAGCGAAGTTGCGGATGCACCGAACTAGCCTATTGAAGTTGGGTCGTGTCCCAGCAGAGCTAAAGTTAGGTGCTTGAGTGGGCATGGTTAAAGTAGGTATAGGTAATATAGGATGTGACTAGAGTGGTGGACGGTATTGTGGTTGTTGAATCGGCAAGATGGCAGACACCTCACTCTCGCAGTGGCCACCTTCTTGTCTATGTTAGTGGAACTTTCTCCAATTTTTACATAGGGATCCATAATCCTTCTCATCTTGAAACCGTTCTCTATCATCTCCCCTTGCATGATAAGCTTGGAGAAGCTTTTCCCCACACTTGTGCAGAGCTTTTCATAGTATATGCCTTGAAAAGTATGTACGAACAGTTGAACATATTCTTTTTCCTCTATAGGAGGATTGACTTGTGATGTAGCTTCTCTCCATCTAAGGGCATAGCTTTTGAAACTTTCTTTCTCTCCTTTACTCATTGTCATCAAGGACCATAGGGCAGAAGTGAGGTCTATGCTATAACAATGTTGGGCCTTGAACGCATTAACCAGTTGGATCCAAGTTGTGATCTTCCTTAGGTTGAGTCGGATGAACTGTTGCAGGATGGATCCAGTGAGACTATGTTGGAACAGTTGCATGAGGAGTTTTGGATCATTCCCATAACCACTTAATGCCCCAGCATAAAGGCAAAAATGGGCTATAGGGTTACTAGTACCATCGTACTTCTGCAAATTTGGCATTTTGAACTTGGCCGGTCTTGGATGGTCTGGGAAGAAACATAGCTCTTTATAGGAGGCAAGTCCAAAAGTGTTATGGCTATAGAGGTTTCGCAGTGAGTCTTCCAATCCTTAGATCTTCAAACTAATGGGGTCTAGGGGAGCTTTTTTCACAGTAGGCAAGAGTAGTATAGTTCTTCTTCTTCTTCTTCGACGTTGGCCCCCTTGGAGTCCTCTTTGTTTTTCCCCATTGTGTCAGATTAGAATACAGATCTTGGGGCAGTGTCTATGGGAAAAGTCATGGATGATGATAGGGCTAAAGTAGCATATTTTATTATTATGGCTTGGACTAGCTTGAACATTTCATCGATCTTAGTTCTCATCTCGTTGACTTCTTCTCAGGAGACTAGGGTGGTCTCATCAGGGTTAGCTGCCATTAGTAAAGCCCTTTGTCAGGTAATGATCGAGTCCCTGGTTGGCTGTGAATCTTTCTTAAGAGCAATGGTGTCTCTTTATAGTATAATCTCCATGAAAGAAAAAAGAAAGAAAAAGAAAAATAACAACACAAGTCACGAGTTAGTATTTGGTACTTAGAGAGCTTTATGCAATGCATGTCTTCGGGGTGTCCCTTCTCGAGAGAAAGACTAAACATGATGTATTTGGCTCACTTTTTGGAAATAAGGGGTCTGCCCTTGTATGTAGATACCTATTGTTGATTAAGAACCTACATTCATTCATTCATTCATTCATTTACAAAAAGTAGAGAAGTACATTGAACTTTGAGTTTAAAATACAAAATAATCGAAGTACATTTTAATAAAGGAAGGGGGACATTTTTCTTGGGACTTCCACCTATCTACTTTTACATTTGAGATCTTGAACTACTCTTGAGTCTTCGGATACGCTTTCTTTGAGTTTAACATTGAGGAGGTCATTGAGAGACCTTATTGTTTGGTTACCCCTTGTCTTCTTGGCAACCTTATCTCCATGAACATAGAGGGATTGGGACTCCTCTTTATGAAATGACATGAAATGTATCTCATGAGTCCTTTGGGTTGCATGGGAACTCTTAGGTTTTGGTAGGTTTTATGCGAAGGAGAGTGAGTTTGGTGTAACTCTCTTCGGGTTGATCATATGCATGAGAATGCAGTGACTTGAGTTTCTTTGGAACTCTTATCTTGAGATGAAGTATTGAATGAATGTATGTGTATGCCGAGAGTATAGAGAGAGAGAATGCAATTGTAAAGTTAATATGGATGTGTGAGCATTTATACAAACATTATAATAGCAGGAATAGACAAGGATAAAGGAAAGTAAAGCAATGACCCTTTCCTTCATGGTTTTGAAATTGATGTGCGTGTCTTAAATCTGGTAAAGGTTCGGCTATGCATGGTTTCTACATGAGCATGAGGTTTAGGGTTTACAAATGCTTCCTAAGAAGGCTCGGTTCCCAGCTCTTCAAACCTAGGCCCACTCCCTGAGGTGGTGCCATTATCGGTTGGTGATCTAAGTGGGGAGACCATCATGAGGGTGCAAGCTAAGAAATTAACACAGTATCTGCCTACAACCAAAGTACCGTCCCCCCTTCTAACTAAAAGGGTCAAAACCAAATAATAATACAAAGATGCAAATGTGTGCACGTGTAGTGTGTGTGACACTTTGAAAAGTGGAGAAAAGGGTCCAACAACTCCCATCCATCATGTCCATTCCATCCTATTCATTCATGACATACATGGCGGTTAATATGACATAAAATAAAATGTGAACAAGAGTCCACCCACAAAATAAAATGCATAAAGTCAGTACCTTGATAACAAACTTAATGTAAGTTTAAATGATTGAATATGAATTAAATGCAAGTAATGACATGTTCTTGAAAACAGCATTAAAAAGTTTGATTTTGAAGAATTTGAAGTGGACAAAATTGGACAAATCAATCAAAGATTCTAGATGACCGAAGGGTGAAGAGACATCACAATAGCCTAACCCTCTAAGCGTCCCTAACGGAGTTGCCAGCTATCACGCCCCAATTTTTTACACTCGAGAAAACTCAAGTGAGAAAAATACAGTACTCTCTTGTTGGAACTCATCCTCCTAGAAGGGTGAGTGCAACTAGGTTTGATTTAGAAATTAATTTGAATAAGGGCTTTTGAAAAAAGATTTGCAGTTGCCACCTAACTTTATTAAGGTGAGTTAGGTTACCTAAAACTAAGTAAAATCCAAAGATTAAACTTAGGGTTTTTGAAAAGGTGTTGGAAAACTTCTTTAAGAGACGGTTTTTGGAGAAAATAGGTTGTTTGGCAACCTTTGAAAAGATTTAAGCTCTTTTTTAAAATAATTCCGTTTTTGATCTTTGAAAATAGAGATTCTAGGTTCAGAGGTTGGTTACATATAGAGAAGATGCATCAGGCTATCGCCCTATCCTGCCCTTACGATACTTACATGTCTTTCTACCCTAGGTCCACTCATATAGAATCTTCGATTATCCATTGTCTAACTATATCCACTTTGAAAGAATTTTAGAAAGAGGTTTGATATGGTGCATGACATGTAAGTGCAAGAAAAAGACTTGATTTTGAAAATAGATTTGAATAGAGGATTTGAAGCTTATAAAAGGCTGTGGAAATTGAAAACTTAAAAAAGGTTGTGACCACACCCATGAAGGTTGTCTACGTATCCCTTTGTTGGGAATCAGGTCAGTCGTAGTTCGAACTTGGTGGTCACTCCCTAAAAGGGTGACACTTAACCACAAGTGTACGACCACAATGTAGTAATAATTTCACGTAAGTATGAGGTTAATCCCACAAGGAAGATGGTTTACCTAAATAGGAAAACTTGCAGTGGATAAAAAATCTCAAGAAAAACACTCCAATATACAAAAAAAAAATCTAATTTTAGGTTGAGAAAATATTTGTTATCTAATTTAAACTAAGAAATAAAGAAAAAGTCCTAGGATCAATCGATCCAACCAATTGCATCTCTTGGAATTCCAAGGAGATAATTTAATAACTCAAATATTTCAACTATGTCGTGGGTCTTAGAGTTAGCAATAAAACCAAGTGTTCTTCAAAACTTCAACTTTTAGAATAAATCGGGTTGTTAGAATCAAGAACAAGTATTATCGATTCGCGCAGTGCATATACTGAATATATATTCACACATAAACGTTACCAAACATAATCAAACTTCCAAGTTTTCAAAGGTTTCTAGAACAAAGAAGAAGAAGAAGAAGAAGAAAGAAGAAACAAAAATTTAACTTTGAAACCCAAAATTGTACCTCCTTAGTTCATTCAAGATCTTCAACTGATCTTTACAATTGATCCCAAGTTAAAAATATTTAGCTACTCATCTCCGTCTATGAAAATTTGAAGTAATTGAATAAGTACTGGAAATCTTGATCTTCATGTGAAAAAACGATAGAAATCTTGAATCTAAATCTAGAAAACAATAAATTGAACTGAAAAAAATGTATTTAATTACAAGAAGTGAAAACCTAACTATTCTAACCCTACTCCAACTCCTAAAACCTAGAAAAATGTCCTCTCCTTTTTAGGGTTTAATTACAAGTATATATAATTAAGTTTGGAGTCCTAAACCAACAAGAAAACAACAAAATTTGAAGCTGGGCTGGGTCATCATCCGAACAACCAAAACAGTGCATTTTTCAACATTCGAATGATGAAAGAGTAAATCTTGAGAAATCCTTCGTTCGTCGTTCGTCGTCTGAACGACCACTGTTTGTAAGCACACCATTTGTGCCCACTCGGCAGTCTTTAGCCCGTCCAGACTTGTATGGACGTATGCCAATTTAAATCAACTTTGCAAGTCTAATCTCGTCAATCAATCGCTTCGCGGGCCCTTAAGGCTCAAATAGAGGTAAAATGACCAAAATACCCTTAGGGGCATTGTTCGGTCCAATTCCAATAGGCACATCTTTCCGAAGATGATAAGTCCCCTTTCTAATTCCAATAGGCACGTCTTCTCAAAGACGGTAAGTCCCCTTTTTCAAGTCCAATTCCAATTCCCATCCCTCCCTCGAGAAAGTTGATTCCTTGAGGCGGTAAGTCTATCCTGTCCGGCATGTTTCCGAGTGAACTCTTTAGAATGGTAAGTCCCTTCAAACTCGTCTACAGGGACGAGACCCCAAGTCCCTTAGATGGTAGAACGGCCCACTTTTGGCACCTGCTAGCTAGCTAATGTAAAAATGTCTGTTTCGGCACGCCTTTTGAAAAAGTTGATTCCTTAGGCGCTAAGTCCATTTTAGCAGCTTCCCAAGATCAAGCAGTCTTAGGAATGATCGCGAATTGTTAGAGTAGAGGAAGTACTCGCAAACATCGTAACCGTCAGAGTAGCAGAAGTACTCATAAACAGGCCGATATAGGAAATTGCCAACAAACCCCTGTATCACGAGACCACTGTCAAAGTGGCGGAAACACTCAAAACCCAGGTCAACATTGGTGCCTGCTAGCCTACTTTGGTGAAAAATGACCAAACTGCCCCTAAGGCCATTTTCGGCATGTTTTTCGAGAAAGTACCTAAGTCCTCAGAATGATAAGTCCACATTTCCAAGATTGTCTTAAAGGCAATCTAGCATGATTAGGTGCCTTCTAGTCAGTGTTGGGCCAATTCCGAGACTTTTCAGTCAAGATGACCATTTTGCCCTTAGGCATCCGAGCGCCCCAAGAACCACACTGGCTCTGGGCATCAAACTGGTAACCTCCCAAGAATGCTTCTTATAGTATTCTCGACCTTCTATTATCTTTCCGGATCATTCCGAGTCAATTCTGGCAAATCCAGTGCAAAATGAACGTTTTGCCCCTAGTGGGCCGGTTTCCTTTTCTAACTACACCTGCTCTGGATATCAAACCGGTAACCTTTGGAAACATTAATGTTTCCAAACCTTGAGTCTTCTTCTAGGACATTCTGAGTTCGTCCCGGCAGCTTTCCAACCCGGTTAACTGTTTTGCCCCTAGTGGCTCAGCCAACCCTTTCGATAATCTTGTCATCATTTTTCAAGTCTACTACCTTTGGGACACTGTTCTAAGTGTTTCTTTCCCTTTCTGGCCTTCTGGATCATTTCTGGCCCTTGCAAATCATTCCCGGACCTTCTAGAGTCACTCCCAATGAAGCCAAACTAAAAATTGCATGGTAGTCTCTAGTACAGGCGCCCAAATCTTCTAAAGATACGTTGTTTGCCGACTTAAAAACTTTTCTATGTGGCTGTAGTGGTGCCAAGCCAAAATTTGGCCTAACACCACTCCTGGTGGCACCAGAAGGTTTTTTGGCCAAGCGCCAAGTCATTCCTCTCTCTATAAATACAAAACCTCCTACAGTGTGAAAGAGGTCCACAAACTCAGTCTAAAAATCCTACTTTTTGATACACAGAGCTTGTAACCTCCCAAAACCCTAGTCTCCTTTAGGTTTTGCAAAGTCTAGCCTCCATACACAAACCCTAGCCTCCTATACACTCATACACACTCTTATACATGTCGTGCCCAGATTTTTCGCACTCGAGGAATACACACACAAGCGGGAAAAACATTGTACTCTCTCGTTAAAAGTCACCCTCCTAGAAGAATGAGTGCGACTAGTTTTGAATTAAAAATTGATTTGAATAAAGGGCTTTCGGAAAAAGTTTGGAGTCGCCACCTAACTTGATTAAGGCGAGTTAGGTAACCTAAAAAATAAGCATAATCCAAAGACTACACTTAGGGTTTTTTAAAACGATTTTGAAAATACTTCCTCAAGAGAGGGTTTTTAGGAAAACAGGTTGTTTGGCAACCTTTGAAAAATAACTAAGCCCTTTTTGAAAATAAACTCCATATGGGTCTTTGAAAGTAGTGATTCTAGGTTCGGAGGTTGGTTACATGTAGGGAATACGCACTAAGCCATCACCCTACCCCGCCCTTGCGGTACCTACATGTCTATTTACCCTAAATTCACCTATGAGAGTCTTCAACTAATAAATGTTCAATCCTATCCACTTTAGAAAAAGAATGTTTAAAAGGAAAAGATATGATGTATGATATGCAAGTACAAGAAAAGAAAGTTGGAAAGTAGATTTGAAAAGAACTTGATTTGAAAAGAAATTGATTTGATTTAAAAAGAGATTTGAAAGATAGATTTAAAATTGAAAAGTTTTAGAAATTGAAAATAGAGATTTGAAAACAGATTTTTGGAATTGGAAACTTGAAATAGATTATAGAATTGGAGATTTGAAAAATGTTGTGACCGCACCCATGAAGATGCCTACGTATCCTTTTTGAGGAATCAGGTTAGTCGTAGTTCGGACAAGAGTCCGATAGAAAATAGAAGATTTTGATTGGAAAGAGAAATTGAGTTGGAATTCGAATTGGAAAATTGAGAGATTGAACTTTGATTGGAAGATTTGATTTTTGGTAAGCTCGGTTTTAGGAAACCTAGACTTAAGAAAGACTTGAGACTTAGGAAAGATTCGACTAGAGTGTTGAACTTGAAATATTAGAAAAAATTAGATTTAGGAAGGGTTCGAATTAGAAAAGGTTCGAATTAGGAACATTTCAAAATAGGAAAGTGTCATTTTAAGAAAGTTTTGGAATTAGGAAAGTTTCATTTTAAGAAAGTTTCAATTTAGGAAAGTGTTGGATTAAGAAAGTTTTGAAATAGGAAACATTTCCTTTTGAGAAAGTTTCGAAATTGGAAAGTTTTGAATTTGAAGGTTTTGAAATTGGAATATTCGAAATAGGGAAGCTTTGAAAGTTGAAAAGTTTAGAATTTAGAAAGTTTCGAATTTAGAAAGTTTTAGATTTGGAAAGATTTGAAGTTAGGGAAGTTTAGAATTTTAGAAAGATTCAAAGTTTGAGTCTTAGAAATTCTTGGATTTAGAAAATGTTTTAAGTTTAAGAAAGATTTGAAAACTTAGATTTGGAAAGTTAAGATTTGGAAAGGGATGAAATTAGGAAGGAAAGAATTAGGAAGGACTTGGAAACTTCAAGTGTAAGGAAAGATCTAAAAGTTTAGGTTTAGGAAAGTACTAGATTAGGAAGCAGTTGAATTAGGAAAGAGTAAATTAGGAAAGGTTTAGACTGGGAAGGATTGAGATTCCTATTTCCTAAGACAAAGGATTGGATTTTGTTTCTAAAAAGAGATGTTTTGATTTTGTTTCCAAAAACGGAGGATAGGATCTAGTTTTCTAAATGGGAGATTGGGTTTGGTTTCTTAAAGGGAAGATCGGATTTGACATGGATTTGGAAAGATGAAGTTTTGGAAATTCTAGTTTTGGGAAGACTATAGTTTTGATGTAGAAAATAGGTTTTGGAAATATATATATATATATAGTTTTGATGTAGAAAATAAGAAGTTTTGGAAACCTAGGTTTTAAGGCCAAAATAAGGAATTGGAAATCATGCTTTTGGGAAGGAAAATTAGGATTTCCTAATTGTTGGCTCTAAGGTTTAACTTGGACACCAAGAAAAGGGATTTTTGGAAAGTGAGTTTTTTAGAAAGGGAGTCTTTAGGAAGGAAATCCTAGAGAGGAGTTTTTGGAAAGTAAACTTGAAAAGGGAGTTTTTTAGGAAAGAATATTTTGAAAGAGGGTTTTAGGAAAGAGTTGTTAGGAAAGAGATTTAGGGAGTGTTTTTAGAAAGTGAATTTTGAGGAGAGTATTTTGGAAAGAAGTTTTGAAAAATAGATTTTTGGAGGAAGTTTTTAGAAAATAATTTTAGAAAGGAATTTGAATAAGGAGATTGGAGAGAGTTTTTGGAAAGTATGTTGAAAAAGAGGTTTTTAGAAGGAAGGATTTGAAAAGAGAGTTTTTAGAAAGTATTTATAAAACTCCTCACTTTCCTAAAGCGATTTTAACCATAAGAAGGTTAGAACCACTTTAAGATAGTAGTTTTAAAAACAACAATGTTTTCAAAATATGGACCATATTGGTCACTTTAAATGTAACACTTTCCTAAAGCAACCCTAACCATGAAAATGCTAGAACCACCTTAGGATTGTAGTTTTGAAAATAAGTTTTGAAAAAGAAAATTTTGATGCAATTTTGAAAACGATGTTAATGCAAGCTTTGAAAACAAGTTTGAAAATGAATTTTAGAAGAATACAAGATCATGATATGCACAATGCAAAGAGGGTCGTGAACATACAAGGCTAAAGGCTTCACCACATAATCAAGGGGGCCGAAACCCACGTGGTCTCTGGTTAGACTAAAAGAAAGCCCCCGACACGGTGACTCTCCAATAGCCTAATCCTACACATGGATCAGGAATTCTCTTGTTTCAAGCATGCAGGAAGGGGGGGAAGAAGATGGGGGATTAAAATAGAAGAAAACCCAAGTGGGTTAGAAGAAAGAAGAGAGGGGAAGATGCGTAAACTTAAAAAGGAAGCCTACCTTGGTCTTCTTTATTTTGCTTAGCTTTGCACGCTTTACTTTGTTTGTCTTGCTTCGGTCTTCACTTCAATCTTCAAGAGTTTGTCTTCAATCTTCAAAGCTTCATATTACAATACTTCAAGTCTTCAAAGAAGGCTTTGGAGACTAGTGTATGAGTGTATGGAAGTGTATGTGAGTGTATAGGAGGCTAGGGTTTGTGTATGGAGGCTAGGGTTTGGAAAACCTAAAGAGACTAGGTTTTAGAGAGGCTACAAGCTCTGTATGTCAAATAATAGGGTTTTTAGACTGAGTTGGTGGACCTCTTTCATGCTGGACGAGGCTTTGTATTTATAGACAAGGGAATGACCTAGCGCCTGTTGCAGTGGCGCCAGCCAGTTAGGAAAGTTTTAAGGTCGGCAAACAACGTATCTTGAGAAGATTTGGGTGCCTGTACTAGTGAGTACCATGCAAATTTTAGCCTGGCTTCACCAGGAGTGACTCCGAAAAGTTCAGGAACGATTCGAAGGGGCCGGGGATGACCCAGAGGGCCGAAAAAGGGCAGGGACCCTTAGAATAAAGTCCTAGAGGTATTTAACTTGAAAAAGGATGATAAGATTTGTCGGAAGGGTTAACCGAGCCATTAGGGGCAAAACGGTCAACCAGGCCGAGAAGCTGCCGAGACGGACTCAGAATGTCCAGGAAGAAGGCTCAAAATTTGGAAACATTATTTAGAATGTTCCCAAGAGGCTACCGGTTCGATACGCAGAACTGGTGTGATCGGAAAAGGCGACCGGCCCACCATGGGCAAACCGTCATTTTACGCCGAGTTTGAGTGTTTCTACCACTCTGATGGCGGTCTCGTGATACAGGGGTATGTTGGCAACTCCCTATATACGCCTGTTTGCTAGTATTTCTACTACTCTGACGGTTGTGATGTTTACGAGTACTTCCGCTACTCTGACGGTTCGCGATCATTCCTGAGACTGCCTGATCTCGAAAAACTGCTAAAGGGACTTAGCGCCTGAGAAGTCAACTTTCTGGGAATGCATGCCAAAACAGACATTTCTGCATTGGCGGGCTAGTAGGCGCCAAAGGTGAACCGTTCTACCATCTAGGGGACTTGGGGTCTCGTCTCGATCGATAAGTTTAAAGGGGACTTACGGTTTTCGGAAAGACGCGCCTATTAGAATATGGAAATGGGACTTACCATATTCGGAAAGACGTGCCTGTTGGAATATGGAAAGGGGACTTACCATCTTTGAAAAGACGTGCCTGATTTGGAATTGGAAAGGGGACTTACCGTCTTCGGAAAGACGCGCCTGTTGGAATATGGAAAGGGGACTTACAGTCTTCAGAAAGACGTGCCTAATTTGGATTTGGAAAGGGGACTTACCGTCTTTGGAAAGATGTGCCTGTTGGAAATGGAAAGGACAATGCCCCTAAGGGCATTTTGGTCCTTTTGCCTCTATTTGGGCCTGGTGGCCCCACGAAGCAACGGATAGATGGGATTAGACTTAGAGAGTTGATTTCGATTGGAATACGTCCATATTGACTTAAGTACAAATCTGGACGGACCGTAGACTGCCGAGCGGTCAAAAATGGGGTGCTTACAATACACTCATACGCTAGCCTCCAAAGCCTCCATTGAAGACTTGAAGTGCTGCAACCCAGAGCTCTCGAAGATTAAGATGAAGACTGAAGCAAAGACCGAAGCAAAGTAAGAAAAACAAAGTGCACAAAGCAAAGCAAAATAAAGAAGATACAAGGTAGGCTCTCTATTTAAGTTTACGCATCTTCCCTCTCTCTTCTCCCTCTGAACCCACTTGGGTTTTCTTCTATTTTAATCCCCCATCTTCTCCCCCCCCCCCTTCTTGCATGCTTGAAACAAGTGACTTCCTAGTCTATGTGTAGGATTAGGCTAATAGAGGTCACCGTGTCGGGGGCTTTCTTTTAGTCTAACCGGAGAGCACGTGGGTTTGACCTCCTTGATTATGTGGTGAAGCCTTTAACCTTGTATATTCACGACCCCAACTTGCATTTTGCATATCATGATCTTGCATTCTTCCAAAATTTGTTTTCAAACTCGTTTTCAAAACTTGCATTAACATCATGTTCAAACTTGCATTAAAATCTTCTTTTTCAAAACTTGTATTCAAAATCACAATCTTAGGGTAATTCTAGCCTTTTCATGGTTAGGGTTACTTTAGGAAAGTGTTACATTTAAAGTGACCAATATGGTCCATATTTTCAAAATTATTGTTTTCAAAATCACTACCTTAAAGTGGTTCTAATCTTCCTATGGTTAGAATCGCTTTAGGGAAGTGAGATATTTTTTATGGACTTTTTAAAAACTCTCTTTCCAAACCTTTCCTTCTAAAAATCTTTTTTTTCAACATGGTTTCTAAAAAATCTCCAAAATTCCTTTTCAAAACTGCTTTCTAAAAACTCCCTCTAAAAATCTATTTTTCAAAATTTCTTTTTGAACTCCTTTCCAAAAAGCTCTCTTTAAAATTCCTTTTCTAAAAACATTCCTTAAATTTCCTTCATAAAAACTGTCTCAAAGTTTTACTTTCCAAAATCCCTTTCGAAAAACTTTCTTTTCAAAATTAACTTTCTAAAAACTCCTTTTTAAGATCTCCTTCAACAAATCTGTTTTCTTGCTGCCCCAATCAAACCCTAGAACCAACAATTAGGAAACCCTAACTTTCTTTCTCAAAAACATGATTTTCAATCTTGCCTTAAAATCTAGGTTTTCAAAATTTCCCCTTTTACATCAAAATCATAAGTTTTCAAGACCTATTTTTTACATCAAAACTATAGTATTCCAACTCTAGGATTTTCAAAACTTCATCTTCCAAATCCATGTCAAATCCAATATTCCCTTTACGAAACAAAATCCAATCTTCCCATTTAGGAAACAAGATATAATCCTCCGTTTTTTGAAACAAGATCAAAACACCTCATTTAGAAACAAAATTCAATCCTTGGTTTTAGGAAATAGGAATTTTAATCCTTTCAACTCCAAACCTTTCCTAATTCAAACCCTTCCTAATCTCCTACTTTCCTAAATCTTAAGTTTCCAAAACTTGAATGTAAAAGTCTTTCCTTAAACTTTAAGTTTTAAATCTTTCCTAATTCCAACCTCTCTTAATTCTATACCTTTCTAAGTCTCAACTTCCCAAATCTAAATCTTTCTTAAACTTAAACCTTTCCTAACTTCAAGTGTTTTCTAAAACTCAAAATTTTGAACATTTTCTAAATTCTAAACTTTATAAATTCCAAATCTTTTCAAATTCAAAACTTCCTTAAGTTAAAACTTTCTAACAACGAAACCTTCCCTAAGTTAAAACTTTCCAAATCCAAAACTTTCTTAAGTCAAAGCTTTCTAAATTCTAAACTTTCCAACTTTCAAATCTTTCCTATTTCAAAATATTTCCAAATCAAAACTTTCCTAATTTGAAAACTTTCCTAAACCAAAACTTTTCTAAAATGAAACTTTCTTAAATTAAAACTTTCCTAAAATGACACTTTTCTATTTTGAAACTTTCCTAATTCGAACCTTTCCTAAATTCCAACTTCCCTAATCTTCCAAGTCCAACATTCGAGTCAAATTTTTCTTAAATATCAAGTCTTTCCTAAGTCTAGGTTTCCTAAAACCAAGCTTTCCAAAACCAATCTTTTCAAATCTTCCAATCAAAGATCAAAGTCCAATCTTTTCAATTTCAAATTTCAATTTTCAATCTTCTATTCTAAGTTCAAATCAAAAGTCAAAATCTCTTTTTCAAATCAAAATCTTCTATTTTCTATCGGACTCTTGTCTGAACTACAACTGACCTGATTCCTAGAAAAGAATACGTAGGCAACCTTCATGGGTGCGGTCATAACCTTTTTCAAACTTCCAATTTCAAATTTCTATTTTCAAATCTCTATTTCCAATCTCCAAAACTTTCTTTCAAAAATCAAATCTATCTTCTCAAATCCTTTCCAATTTCTTTTCAAATCAAATCAAGTTATTTTCAAATATATTTTCAAATCAAATCTTATTCTTACACTTGTACATCATGCATCATGCTAGTTTCTTTCTGAAAATTCTTTTCTAAAGTGGATTGTCTTGGTCATGTATTAGTTGAAGACTCTAGTGAGTGAATTTAGGGTGAATAGGCATGTAGGTACCGCAAGGGCGGGGTTGGATGATGGCTTAGTGCATCTTCCTTATACGTAACCAACCTTTGAACCTAGGATCACTGTTTTTGACAGACCAAATGGAGTTTATTTTCAAAAAAAGGCTTAAATATTTTCCAAAGGTTGCCAAACAACTTGTTTTCTTAAAAACCCTCTTTTGAGGAAGTATTTTTAAAATCGTTTCTCAAAAACCCTAAGTGTAGTATTTGGATTGCGCTTAGTTTTTAGGTGACCTAACTCACCTTAATCAAGTTAGGTGGTGACTCCAAATGTTTTCTAAAAGCCCTTTATTCAAATCAATTTTCAATTCAAACCTAGTCACACTCATTCTTCTACGAGGATGAGTTATAACTAGAGAGTACAGTATTTTCTGCTTGTGTGTGTATTCCTCGAGTGAGAAAAATCTGGGCGTGACACTGTTCCAACGTCTGAACGGCGTTCGGACAATCGCTGCAGTGACCAAAATAACTCTCTGAATCTCCATCCATCGTCTGAACAGCGCTTGAATGATGACTTCAGTGGTCAACTTCTAGGCACCTTTTTAACTCCATTTCCTATAGAAATCAAAATAGACTTAATTAGAAATCAAAATAGACTTAATTAGTACTAGAATATAACTAAAGAGGTATATATAATCATAAACTAAGGGTAACAAAGCACAAGTTAAGGTCTTATAATTACACTTTTGGAGCGCAATCACACCCCCCAACTAGCTTTTTAATAGTCTCTAGCAAAACGAAAAAACCAAAAAGATAATCTCCATTTTCATAGGGGTCACGAGTGCATTTAGCTTATGCACCAAGCCTTTAAACCCCCTAGGTTACCCCTAATAGATAAATGGTGTCTCGTGAGGGCTTGTTGTGATGAATACTGTTCACAAATATCTATCCATGTCATGTTAATCTGGTATCAAAGAAACACGAAACATGTATTAACCTCATTCAAGTCAAGTCTTAATCTCTCTAGATCATGAATCATCACAAGGTAAAGGCATAAAGTATCAAACAAATAGAATACATTGAAGTGTACTATCAAGGGCATATAACTCTAATGTCTCGTAACTCGTACAATTATGTCCTTTATGCTTCGATCCAAGTCTTACAAGACATACACTCAACTTTGAACATGAATACATAGGGTCTCTCAATGGAAAGCTCATTTTATGAGTAAATATACAAGCCATGCAAGTAGAGCAATTCTGAATAAAAAACTGATAAATTATAAGTGTATCAACTTGGCATAGCTTCATGAAAGAATATTTACTATTTAAGCACAATTAGAGAATTGACATATGATGACTTGTAATCAAAATAATTGATAACTCATGTAATTTCGGATACGCTAAGGCCATGTGAAAGAAGAGCCGTGAATGGAGAAAGAGAAAGCAGTAATAGAACTTCAACACATGCATTGAGCCCTACACATGATGATTAGTATGCATTCACTTCTAATTTTCCAACTTTTCAACAATATTGAACTTTTCAACTTCCTTCACTTCTTTATTGCTTTTTTTCTTCTTTAATTTTCTTTTTCATCCCTTTTTTTTCTCTTTTTTTTTTTTTTTTTTTTTTGCTTTTCAACTCCATACACTTTCAAATTCACAAATATATAAACAATGCACCAACTCCTGAATTTAGCATTGACAAACTTTTAAGCTCTTGTATACACGAGTATCAAGAAAAAGAAATAAACAAGAATGACTCGAAAGGACTAAAATGGCCTAAATCTAATATCCGAAGAACATCAAGTCAAAACTTCAAGAAAGTATAAGGTGTCAAGAACTCCAAATACTACTTAACACACAAATCAAAATCAAGCATAATGAAGCTATTCAATGAATGAAGATCAATAAAAAAAAAAAACCTTGAATAAATGTAAATCACTCTCAAAAAATGATAAATAGACTCTAAAGCTCACAAGGCATAATCTTCACCTCATAAGGATATGCATGCACAAGAGAGATACATAAGATGTCATATAACATGCTAGTGCACAATGATGTAAGCTATATCTTATACTGGATTTATGACAAAAACTTATACTATATCACAACACCAAGGTAAATCAATCATTAACTCAAACTTAATTTAACGCATGAAACAAAGTACCTCATCATCATACTACTAATGACACGGATACACAAATGGTTCCTCAAGATAATCCCCAAGACTTCCAATTATAACAATAAACATGAGAAGTATATGAAAAAGTGTGAGAAATACAAACCAAAGTACTGAACCATATCATACATCAAACATTTACCGCAGACTTCCAAGTGTCCAAATGATGGATCAATCATAAACTATTACCTAAAAATTACTCAATAAAGCATAATAAGGTTTGATAGAATAGAATTATTTTTAAATTTTGTTTTGTTTTTATGGGTTTTTATATAAAAAAAAAAAAGAACAAAACAAAACAAAAGACTAGTTGTCTCTCCTACGCCTCAACTAGAATGATGCAATATCCTCAATGCATCAAGCAAAGAGCAACAAAAACATGAATGCATGAAAAGGGATAAAAAAATCCAGTGGAGCAACACCCTCCCCCCAACTAGGGAAGAACTCTAAAAACAAAATAAAATGAAGCAAAAACTACCTAAATATTCCTACACTACCAAAATACACAATAGAAAACTATCCAACACCACATCGAGGGTGTTTCAGCGCATAGAGCCACTTACCATTTACTGTTAGTAATGAGTTCACAAGTAATAAATATGTATAAGTACATATATTGAACCCAATGTCATAGAACACAGTTATGCAAGTTTTTAAAGAATGTATGAAGTCTCTTTCATGATCGATGTGGTAAGGCCTACGTTTGTCTCTTTTACGGAATCCCCACAGTGGGACTTATCTCTCTCAAATCCTTCTCTCTCACCCTCTAATGGCATCTTCTCTTCACCTCGTCAATAATAGGCATAACTTCGCTTGGATCAAACACTTGGGGAAGAATAACAACCTATCGCATGTCCTCCTCCTTATCATGGTCCACCATAAGAACGTCTTCCCTTGGATCAAACTCCTCAGGAATGTTGATGTTCTCCATTTCGTGTTCAGTCTTAAGGGCGATAAAGGAGAGACCTTGGTTATGACTTCTCATATATGGAATCGTGAACATCTCATATGTAGGATCATCTCGAGTTTGAGCCGAAAGCTCTTCCTTCTCATGATCCATTGCCTCTTGTGTTAACAGGGCCAATTGTTGAGTTAGTTCATATAATTCATAACAAATTTGTGCAAGAGTGTCAGGTTGTGCCTCTTCATTAGTATCTTTATACCCCGAGGACATACTTGTGTGATGTGACATGTAAGATGAATGTATGTTCTCCTGATTCTCTATAAAAGATTGATAAGATAATGAAGGATATGTCTCGTGAAACGTGAAGTAAAAGGTATATATGAATCATAAGCATATGGTGAAGATAAAGGCAGTGCGTTGTAGTACGGTTGTTGTGGTGGTTGCTCATAAGAAGCATATGGCGAAGCTAGAGAGCTCCACCCCAAATAGTTTAAAGGTGGATAATAATCTTGTGGTTGTACTGTGTATGAATAAGGACTATTCCAAAGATAATCCATGAATAATATGTATGCAAGACCAACCAACAAGTGTATGAAAACAACCTATCCTCCCAAGCCCACAACAAAGATGCACCAACCCAACGTAACCAAAATAAAAAAAAAATAAGTGCTACAAATAAAAGATGGAATGAAGTTACCCAAACGATCTATTAAATTTCCTCGTGTTTGTAGAATGATGGTGAAGTGCTTCTTCCAAAATAGAATCTCCAAGGCTCATCCACTAACGTAAAACGCAGATTCCCTAGCAATGGCACCAAAAACTTGGTCTCTCCCTAAAAGGATGATACTTAACCGCAAGTGCACAGCTGCAATGTAGTAATAATTTCTCGTAAGTACAAGCTCAATCCCACGAGGAAGATGGTTTCCGTAAATAGGAAAACTTGCAGCAAATAAAAAATCTAAGGAAAAATACTCTAATAAACAAAAAAAAATCTAATTTTAGGTTGAGAAAAGATTTGTTATCTAATTTAAACTAAGAAATAAAGAAAAAGTCCTAGGATTAATCAATCGAACCAATTACGTCTCTTGGAATTCCAATGAGATAATTTAATAATTCAAATCTTTCTACTACATCGCGAGTCTCGGATTCGGAAGATTTAGCGATAAAACCAAGTGTTCTTCAAAACTTCAATTTCTAGAATAAATCGGGTTGTTAGAATCAAGAACGAGTACCATCGATTCGCACAGTGCATATACTAAATATAAATTCACACATAAACGTTACCAAACATAATCAAACATCTAGGTTTTCAAAGGTTTCTAAAACGAAGAAAAAGAAGAAGAAGAAGAAGAAAGAAGAAAGAAGAAAGAAGAAACAAAAATTTAACTTTGAAACCCAAAATCGTACCTCCTTTGTTCATCCAAGATCTTCAATTGCTCTTCACAATTGATCCCAAGATGAAAATATTTAGCTACTCATCTCCGTCTATGAAAACTTAAAGTAATTGAATAAATACTAAAAATCTTGATCTTCATGTGAAAAAATGATAAAAATCTTGAATCTAAATCTAGAAAATGATAAATTGAATTGAAAACAATGTATTTAATTACAAGAAGTGAAAACCTAACTATTCTAACCCTACTCCTACTCCTAAAACCTAGAAAAATGTCCTCCCATTTTTACGGTTTAGTTACAAGTATATATAATAAAGTTTGGAGTTCTAAACCAACAAGGAAACAACAAAATTCGAAGCTGGGTTGGGTCGTCGTCTGAATGACCAAAATAGTGCATTTTTCAACATTCGAACAATGAAATAGTAAATCTTGTAAAATCCTTCATCTGTAGTCTGAATGACCACTGTTCTAATGTCTGAATGGCATTTGGACAATCACTACAATGACCAAAGCAACTCTTTGAAGCTCCATCCATTGTGCAAACAGCGTCTGAATGATGACTTCAATGGTCAACTTCTAGGCACCTTTTTAGCTCCATTTCCTATGAAAATCAAAATAGACTTAATTAGTACTAGAATATAACTAAAGAGTATATATAATCATAAACTAAGGGTAACAAAGCATAAGTCAAGGTCTAATAATTGTATTTTTGGAGTGTAATCACCCAGGGTTTGATTAAAAATACACACTTTGGGGTCTTATTTGATTCAAAAAGACACTTCGGGGACTTTAGAAAGTTTGATTTGAAAAGAGTTCGATTTAAACTTTGATTAGAGGACTTGAAATTGAACTTGGAGTTGAAATTGACTTTGTTTTGGAAAGTTTGAATTGAGTTTTGAAATCATATTGACTTGAATTAGAGTTTGAAAACTATCTGGGTTTAGAAAAGAGTTGAAGCTCCCTAACATAGGATTAAGGGTTTAAACTTGGTTTTGGGCCTCCTAGGGTTTATGCAATATAGGGTTGAAACATGCACTTGAAATAGAAAGGTTTTGATTTTAGAAAGATCTAATTTTAGAAAGTTTTCAATTAGGAAATTTCCAAATTGATAAAGTTCTATTTTAGAAAAGTTTCCTTTTTAGAAAATAATTGATTTTAGAAATATTTGGATTTAGAAAGATTTGAACTTAAGAAAGATTTCAAATTTGAAAAGATTTTGAAAGTTTGAAATTTAGAAAGGAAGGAATTTGGAAAGGTTTGAAATTTAGAAAGATTTGATTTCTATTTCCTAAAGTTGAAGATTGGATTTTGTTTTAAAAAATAGAAATTTTGATTTGGTTTCCACAATTGGACAATTTAACATGGAATTGGGAAGTTTGAGTTTTTAAAATCTTGAATTTGGAAATCTACAATTTGGTGGAAAAAGGGGTTTTGACATCTATATTTTGAGGCAAATAGAAAGTCATGATTTTAATAAAAAGATTAGGGTTTCCTAATCATGAATTCTAGGATTTTGACTTGGACTTCAAGAAAGAGAGTTTTTGGAAAGAAGATCTTTGAAAATAATTTTTTAGGAAGTGGATTTGCAAAAACTATTTTGGAAAGGATTGAATATAGACTTTTGCAAGTCTTCTTGGCTATCTCACTTTCCCAAAACGATTTTAACCGTGAAAAGATTATAACCATTCTAGGGTTGTGATTTTGACAAGAACTCGGGTTTGACATATGGACCATAATGATCACATTGAATAGAACACAGAACACTTTCCTAAAACAATTCTAACTATGGAATGACTATAATCATCTTAGGATTGTGATTTTGGTCAAGACAATTTAGGGCTTAAACCCCAAGATTTGGACCTTGAAGGTCACATTAAGTATGTCACCTTCCTAAAACAACCCTAATCATGGAATGGTTAAAATCATCTTGGGCATTGTGGTTTTGAAAGTGTAAGCACCCTATTTTTGCTCGTTCGGCAGTCTCCAGTCCATCTAGACTTGTATTCAAGTCAACATGGATGTATTCCAATCTAAATCATCTTTCCAAGTCTAATCCCATCAATCAATCTCTTCGCGAGCCCGTTGGGCTCAAATAGAGGCAAAAAGACCAAAATGCCCTTGGGGACATTATTCGGTCTAATTCCAATAGACATGTCTTTCCGAAGACGGTAAGTCCCCTTTCCAATTTTAATTCCAATTCTAATTAAATCTGGCACACCTTTCGAGAAAGTTGATTCCTCAAGGTGGTAAGACAATCCAATCCGGCACATTTCTAAGTGAACTCTTTTGGAACGATAAGTCCCTTAAAACCTGTCAACCGGGATGAGACCCCAAGTCCCCTAGATGGTAGAACGGTCCACCTTTGGTGCCTGCTAGCCTGCCAATGCAAAAATGTTCGTTTTGGCATGCCTTTCGAGAAAGTTGATTCCTCAGGCGCTAAGTCCATTTAGCAGCTTCCCGAGATCAGGCAGTCTCGGGAATGATTACGAACTGTCAGAGTAGCGAAAGTACTCGTAAACATCGCAACCGTCAGAATGGCAGAAACATTCGTAAATAGGTCAATATAAGGAATTGCCAACAAACCCCTGTATCACGGGACTGCTGTTAAAGTGGTGGAAACACTGAAAACCCAGGTCAACACCAGTGCTTGCTAGCCTACTCCAGTGAAAAATAACCAAACTGCCCCTAAGGTCATTTCCGGCATGTTTCTCGAGAAAGTACCTAAGTCCTCAAAATGGTAAGTTCACCTTTCCATGATTAGCTTAAAAGCAATCCAGCATGATTAGGTGCCTTTTAGTCAGTTTCGGGCCAATTCCGAGACTTTCCGGTCAAGATGACCATCTTGCCCCTAGGCACCCGAACGCCCCGGAACCACACCAGCTTTGGGTATCAAACTGGTAACCTCCTAAGAATGCTTTTTATAATATTCTCGACCTTCCATTATCTTTTCGGATCATTCCGAGTCAATTCCGGCAAACTCGGTGCAAAATGACCGTTTTACCCCTAGCGAGCCGGTCGTCTTTTCGAACCACACCTGCTTTGGGTATCAAACCGGTAACCTCCTGGGACATTCTAAATAATGTTTCCAAATCTCGATTCTTCTTCCGAGACATTTTGAGTCTGTCTCGGCAGCTTTTCAGCCTGGTTGACCGTTTTGCCCCTAATGGCTTGGTCAACCCTTCCAACACATCTTGACATCATTTTTCAAGTCTACTACCTCCGGGACACTCTTCTAAGTGTTCCTGTTCCTTTTCGGCTTTCCGAGTCATTCTCAGCCCTTTTAAATCATTCCCAGACTTTCTAGAGTCTCTCCTAGTGAAGCTAGGCTAAAAATTGCATGGTAGTCACTAGTACAGGTGCCCAAATCTTCTGAAGATACATTGTTTGCTGACTTAAAAACTTTCCTAAGTGGCTGGCGCCACTAGTAGTGGCACCAAGTCAAAATTTGGCCTGGCACCACTCCTAGTGGCGGTAGAAGGATTTTTGGACTGGCGCTACTACAACAGGCGCCAGGTTGTTCTTCTATCTATAAACACAGAGTTTCCTCCAGCCTGAAAGAGGTCCACAAACTCAATCTAAAAACCCTACTCTTCGATATATAGAGCTCATAGCCTCCCTAAACCTTAGTTTTCTTTAGGTTTTTCAAACCCTAGCCTCCTATACACTCATACACGCTCTCATATACTCATACATAAGCCTCCATTGAAGACTTGAAGTGCTGCAAACTGAAGCTCTCGAAGATCGAGATGAAGACTGCAGTGAAGACCGAAGCAAAGGCAGAAAAATAAAGCGCGCAAAGCAAATCAAAATAAAGAAGATACAAGGTAGGCTCTCTATTTAAGTTTAAGCATCTTCCCCCTTTCTCTTTTCCCTCTAAACCCACTTAGGTTTTCTTCTATTTTAATCCCTCATCTTCTTCCCCCTCTTTCTTGCATGCTTGAAGCAAAGGACTTCTCGGTCCATATGTAGGATTAGGCTATTGGAGGTCACCGTGTCGGGGGCTTTCTTTTAGTCTAATCGGAGACCATATGGGTTCGGCGCCCTTGATTCTGTGGTAAAGCCTTAACCTTGTATGTTCACGACCCCAATTTACATTGTGCATATCATGATCTTGCATTCTTCCAAAATCTGTTTTCAAACTCATTTTCAAAACTTACATTAACATCATTTTCAAACTTGCATCAAAACCTTCTTTTTCAAAATTTGTTTTCAAAACCACAATCCTAGGGTGATTCTAGCATTTTCATGGTTAGGGTTGCTTTAGGAAAGTGTTACATTTAAAGTGACTAATATAGTCCATATTTTCAAAATCCTTTTTGTTTTCAAAACCACTATCTTAAAGCGGTTCTAGTCTTCTTATGGTTAGAATCGCCTTACGAAAGTGAGATGTTTTTATAGATTTTTCAAAAATGCTCTTTTTCAAATCTCTCTTTCTAAAAACTCTCTCCAATCTCCTTCACAAAATTCCTTTCCAAAATTGCCTTCTAAAAACTCCCTCCAAAAATCTAATTTTCAAAACTTTTTTTTAAACTCCTTTCCAAAACACTCTCCTCAAAATTCACTTTCTAAAAACGCTCCCTAAATCTCTTTCCTAAAAACTCTTTCCCAAAAGCTTCTTTCTAAAACTCCTCTCAAGTTCACTTTGTAAAAATTCCTTTTTAAGATTTATTTCCAAAAACCTTCCCTTTCCAAAAACTAACTTTCCAAAAATCTATTTTCTTGGTGCCCAAGTCAAACCCTGAACCAACAATTAGGAAATCCTAATTTTCCTTCCCAAAAAAACATGATTTTCAATCTTGCCTTAAAACCTAGGTTTCCAAAATCTCCCCTTTTACATCACAATCATAAGTTTCCAAAACCTATTTTCTACGTCAAAACTATCGTCTTCAAAATCTAGGGTTCCGAAAAATTTCCCTTCCAATTCCGTGTCAAATGCAATCTCTCCTATAGGAAACTAAATCCAATCTCCTATTTAGGAAGCTAGATCCTATCCACCGTTTTTGGAAACAAAATCAAATCATCTCTTTTTTAGAAACAAAATCCAATCCTTTGTTTTAGAAAATTGGAATCTCAATCATTCCCAATCCAAGTCTTTTCTAATTCGAATCCTTCTTAATCTCCTACTTTCCTAAATCTTAAGTTTCCAAAACTTAAACTTTTAAATCTTTCTTTAACTTTTAGCTTCCAAATCTTTCCTAATTCCAACCTTTCCTAATTCCATAAAAATCTCAACTTTCCAAATCTAAATCTTTCTTAAATTCAAACATTTCCTAATTTCAAGCATTTCTAAAACTCAAACTTCGAATCTTTCCAAACTTCTAAACTTTCTAAATCTAAAACTTTCTAAATTCAAAACTTTCTTACTTTCAAAACTTCCCTATTTCAAAACTTTCCAATTTCAATACTTTTTTAAAATAAAACCTTTCCTATTTTAAAATATTTCTTATTTCAAAACTTTCCTAAATCAAAACCTTTCTTAAAATGAAACTTTCCTAAAACGAAACTTTCCTAAAAATATACTTTCCTATTTTGAAACTTCCCTAATTCAAACATTTCCTAGATCCAATCTTTTCCTAATCTTCCAAGTCTAACATTCGAGTCAAATCTTTCTTAAATTTCAAGTCTTTCCTAAATCCTATCTTTCTTAAGTCTAGGTTTTCCAAAACTCTATCTTTCTAAATCAAAGTCCAATCTTCTCAATTCTAAATTTCAATTTCCAATTTTCTATTCCAAGTTCAAATCAAATCCAAATTCCAACTTAAACTCTTTTTCAAATCAAAACCTTTTATTTTCAGTCGGACTCTTGTCTGAACTATGACTAACCTGATTTCAACGGGATACGTAGGCAACCCTCATGGGTGCGGTCACAACCTTTTTCAAAGCTCCAATTCCATAACTTTTTCAAACTTCCAATTCCAAATTTCTATTTTCAAATCTCTAATTCCAATCTCCAAAACTTTCTTTCTAAATCAAATCTATCTTTTCAAATCAAATCAAGTTCTTTTCAAATCTAAATCAAGTTTTTTCTATGGTATTTACATATCATGCATCATGTCTTTTCAAAAATTCTTTTCTAAAGTGGATGGTTTTGGATATTTGTTAATCGAAGACTCTCATGGGTGAATATAGGGTGAATAGACATGTAGGTACCGCAAGGGCCGGGTAGGGTGATGGCTTAGTGCATCTTCCCTACACGTAACCAACCTCCGAACCTAGGATCACTATTTTGAAGGACCAAAATGGAGTTATTTTCAAAAAGGGCTTAAAAGTTTTTCAAAGGTTGCCAAACAACCTGTTTTCTTAAAAACCCTCTATTGAGGAAGTATTTTCAAAAACCTTTTCCAAAACCCCTAACTGTAATCTTCAGATTGTGCTTAGTTTTAGGTGACCTAACTCACCTTATTCAAGTTAGGTGGTGACTCCGAATTGTTTTCCAAAAGCCCTTTATTCAAATCAAATTTTCAATTCAAACCTAGTTGCATTCATTCTTCTAAGAGGATGCGTTCTAACGAGAGAGTATAGTATTTTTTCCACTTGTATGTGTATTCCTCGAGTACAAAAAATCTAGGCGCGACAAAAAGTAAATTTGAAAGAATGAGGTTTTGAATGCAAGTTTTGAAAGAGAACTTTGATGCAAGTTTGAAAACAACTTTGAATGTAATATTAAATGCAACGCATGAATATGACAACCATAATGCAATAGGGTCATGAACATATAAGGTTAGGCTTTATCACATAATCAATGGGGCTGGACCCACACTATCTTAGGGGGAACTTAAAAAAAATCCCTAGCACGATGATTCTCTCTCTAAGACGTTCCTAGGCATGAACTGGGAGGTCCCTTGTTTCGAGCATGCAAGAAGAGGAGGTAGAAAATGGGGATTAAAATAGAAGAGAATCCAAGTAGGTTTAGAGAGAAAAGAGAAAGGGGGGATTGCATAAACTAAATCGAAAACCTACCTTGTCTCTTCTTTTGCTTTGATTATTTTGTTGGTTTTGTTTGCTTTACCTTGGAGCTTTGAATATGTAACACTTGATCTTCCATGGATGTTTAGAGGCTCGTGTTTGAGTGTATGAAGTGTTAGGAGGCTAGGGTTTGAGGGGGCTTGAGATAATTAGGGTTTTGAGGGAATTAGAACTCTGTTTTCAAAGAGGCAGCGTTTTTGGACCGAGATTGCGGACCTTTTTTTACGCAGGGGTAGGGTCTATATTTATAAGCAATTGATACAAGAACTGGCTCCTGTTGCAGTGTTGCCAGTTCTTTTTTAAGCTTGGCGCCACTAGGGGAGTGGCGCCAGCCGCCAAGGTATGTTTTAAGGTGGCAAGAAACGTATCTATTGACCCTTGGGATGCAAGGCAAAAGATTTAGGCGCCTGTCCTAGTGACTACCATGCAATTTTTGGCTTGGCTTTACTATGAGTGTCTCTGAAAAGTTTGGGAATGATTTGGAAGGCTGGGGATGGATGGGAAACCTTGAAAGACTATCCGGAGGTAACAGGCTTAAGAAAGAATGGCGGAATATTTGGAAAGGTTGACCTGCTTACCAGGGCAAAACGATCATTTTGCACCGGGCTCACCGGAATAGAATCTCAATGATCCGAAAAGGTGCTGGAATATCGAGAATACTATTAAAAGCATACTCATGAGGTTACTGGTTTGATACCCAAAGCTAGTATGGTTCCCAAAGGTGACTAGAGATCTAGGAGAAAATGGTCATTTTAACCGGATGGTCTCAGAATTGATCCGAAACCGACTGGAAGGCACTTGAACATGTTAGATTATCTTTGGGACAATCTTGGAAAGGTAGACTTACTGCTTTGAGAAGTTAGGTATTTTCTTGATAAGCGTGTTAGTGGGGCCCAAGGGATAGTTTGACCATTTTACGCTGGAGTGGGCTAGCAAGCACTACTGTTGACTGGGGTTTCAAGTGTTTTCACAACTCTGACCGTGTGTGATGAGTTGGTTTCCAAAGGTATCCCGTCCTTTGGTAAACGTGCCAGGGCCAAGAGGTGAGTTCGGTCCCGTGACATAGGGGCTTTGTTGGCATTCCCAATGTCGACCTATTTGCAAGTATTTCCGCCACTCTAACTGTTGCGATGTTTATGAGGTTTTTGGCCACTTTGACCGTGCGCGTTCATTTCAAAGACTGTTTAATCTTAGAAAGCTACTGAATGGTCTTATGATCTCGAGATCTTAGGAACTTTCCAGTTCGACATGCTGAGTAGTGGATATTATACATTGGCAAGCCAGTGGGTGTCAGAAGTGAACCTCTCTACCATCTCGGGGACTTGGGTTCTATCTTGGTCGACGGGTTTGAAGGGATTTATCGTTCTGAGGAGTTTTTTCAGTAAACATGTCGGACTTTATGGATTTAGCCTCCAAGGGACTAACTTTCTCGAAATACGGGCCAGATTGAGTTTGATTGACTTGGACTGGAATTGGAATTGAGGTTGAAATAGGGAGTTACAGTCTTTAAGAAGACGTGCCAATTGAAATTGAACTGAGCAGTACTTAAAGGGTATTTTGATCATTTTGCATTTATTGGGCTTGGAGCGCCTGCAAAGCGATTGATTGACTGGATTAAGTCTGGAAAGCTAGTTTAGACATGAATGTGTCTGTGCCAGTTTAAATGTGAGTCCTATTAGGCTAAAGATTACCGTGCAGGCAAAAATGGGGTGCTTATAGCTAAAACCTTCTAGATCAATCCCAACTACTCAGTAGCCTACCATCCACAAACAAATGGAGCCATCAAAGTAGCAAAACAAAAATCGTCAATATAATCCCTCACAGAAAAAATGATAACCATAAGGATTGGCATCAACAATTCCCCTTTTGCATTGATAACATATAGAATCTCAGTCCGAATCTCAGCTAGGGCATTGCCATTCTCCTTGGTCTAAAGCAACGAGGCCATCCTACTAGTCGAAGTAAAAATCCCCTATCTTCTATTCCTTATGGAAATTCAAGTCAGTGAAGCAAACTAGATCCAAGACTGGTATGAACAACTTTGCCTGCTAGATCAAAAGAGAATGGTAGCCATCTACCATGCCCAGTGTTATCAAAAACATATTGCCAAAGCCTTTAAGAAGAAAGCGAAGCCTAGTAAATTCAAGGAAGGAGATCATATTCTCAAAAAGATCAGCAGAAAGCCAAAGGCAAGTTCGCCCCTAACTATAAATGCCCATTCCTGGTTCACAAAGTCAAGGTAGAAAGAGCATTGATCTAAGTAAAGGCGGACTAAAGAAATCTTCCCAGCACTCGTCAACACAAATTACGTAAAGCATTATTGGGTGTAATCGGAAACTTTGAGAGAGCAATGATTAAAATGAAGAAAGGCCCTCCATTTCTCTACCATACAGTTAAAAGCATCCCCTTGCAGAACCTAGTTGAGCCAATTACTTTCCTTTGAAAAACCCGACCTCATGATCACCGCCCATAATGGGTCGAGACAGAGTAAATAGGAAAAGGGAAATAAAGAGCAGATATAGGTTTAAGGAGTGCCCAAAAAAAAAATCTCAAACTTGAAATAAGAGAGTCGATACTACAACAAAGAGAATATTGACCTTCATAGGAATGGAAGAAAATAATCATAAATAACATGACCTTAAGGACACAGGCAAAACCTGAAAGGGCGCTATTGGTAAAAAGGTGGATGCATGGCAAAATACAAAAATTATTGACTGGTGAAAATCTATAAGAACATTATGGTGAAAAAGTAATAGTTTGGGATAGTTAAAAAAAAAGACGGGGTATGTTTAAATCCAAAAGCAAAGAGGGAGAAATAAAGAGTGAGCAACAATAAAAGAAAGAGTTTAGTTGTCAAATATGATCATAGGTCTCAAAAAGCTAAGCAAAAGCAAAATGTTTTGAGCTTTTATCCCTTCTTTTCAAATACCCTATGACCAAGCCCATATTATAGTTCAAAATAAAGACCTTTCAGATTGACCATTGCACTTTAAAGGAAGATGATTACACTAGAAAATGCTCTATCTAGCAAAAATTCCAACCCAACTCTAGGCTCAATGTCAAAAGTAAATCAACGGTTTTCAACCAATGCAACGACTTCAGTCAGCAATAGATTACATCACCAATGATTCTTCCAAATCGACGCACTCAACACTCCTCTTCTCATTAAGCAAGGAGTCGTCTTTATCAGCATCAACGAGAGAAATCAAGAGAAAAAGCATGGACTGAGGACATAGTGAAAACCCTTCAGGGCGCTATGGGTAAAAGAGTGGGGTCATGGCAAGACACAGAACTACCGACGCATTGAAAACACAAAAACGGGAGTTGACATGCAAAAATGGTAGAATCGGCATCCGTGAAAACCCACAAGGGCGCAGATGGAAAAAATGGTTAAAAAGAAAAAGATCAACAATTCAAGCAATAATAACAAAGCAGGAAGATACTCCTAGTGATGCAGCAAAACCTCTCACACAGCAACAAATGGGTCAAAGGCTGCCAACTAGCGAAGAACCTGCATTGGTAATAAATTTCTAAACTCAACATGGCAAAGTAATGAGCACTAGTATCATAAGTCATTTATTAAGATTTTATATCTTGATATTTGCTAACAAAATGCTGAGATAAGTACAAGTTCAAGGGACATCTCCCTAAAGCTTTCTCAGGACCCAAAGTGTCCTCAAGCCCAACATCTTGGTGTTGCAGCCCGATAAAGTCCAATATCTAGTTGTCTAGAGTATTTAACTATCCAGAGCCTCTAGCTATTCAAAGCATTTAGCAATCTAGAGCACCCAGTCATCCATACATGTCCAGCTATCTAGAGCATCTAGTCATCTAGAGTACAGCCTAATTGGGGCAAGATAGAAGCCCAAAAACCTTCAACACAGCTTAACTCATAGGCATACCATCTCAACAAACCAAATTTGCCAGTCATCATCAAACAATTCTCTGACTACATAAGCTGTGTACCTGTGCATTGTATAGCTTAGTGATCCCAACATCTCAGTCTTTCGATCTCTAACACACTACCAGATCTTCTACAAATCAACCTAGGGCAACTGATTTCAACTCAGCTAGCAAGTCAGCACAGCTCCTAGATAAAGGCCTAAACTATCTGTAGCCCTCCTGGATAAGAGACTAAACTATCTCTACTGCTACTAGACTGCTTCCATTAGCCAACGAAGCCGACCCCGGCAGCCTGAGTCATAATCCTACCCTCCATAGCCGACAAGAAATAGAGAATGGGGTAACGACCCACTCTCGACCTCTCAATCAACCTTTCCCACACCATGAAAATTGGGACAGTACCCCACCCTATTTCTCCCATTCAATTTCAAATTAGTTGATCCATTCAAGAAGAACCAACCAAAGATATTCAACTTTCTAGATACCTCCAAATTTTCAAAAAAGACCTCACCGTCACCAAAAACAAACTCAAAATGTTCAACTTCAGAGAAGAACAACCCCTTAGAAGATATGTCAACAAGAATCCTGCATTGACGAGAGAAAGTAGAACTTAACAACCAAGCATCAAGCATTTCAGACTCCAAATATCTCAGTTCAAGCAAATGTTTCCTCCTCCAACAAGCATGAAGAAACCTCTTTTAATTTTCCAGTCTCAAATCATCTCCAAAGCCTCTCAACAAAGCAAATGTATGATTCTTACCAAGTCAAATCAAAATATTTTAAAAGTGAAAGCTCTTGCTTTCTTTCAAATTTCAAAATTTCAAAAAAAATAAAAAAGAAAAAGAAGTTTTCAAACCTTGTATCTATCATAAGTTTCCATTCCAAATTAAAAATCTATTTTAAAATGGAGGCTCTAGCTTCCTTTCAAATTTAAAAGCATTTTCAAGTTCAAACATTTTCATATATTCTCTACAAAAAGTTTCAAGTTCAATTTCAAAGTTGAAAGTTCTAGTTTCCTGTCAATTTCAAAAATCATTTCTCAAAATTTCAAAGTTTTCAAAGTTTGTTTATAAAAAGTTTCAACTTTCAAATTCAAAAGAGATCAAAACTCTTACTTTCTTTAAAATTCAAAATCAATTTTCGGAAGTCAAATAAGTTTTTCTAAAATTTTCTTTTCAAAAAGCTTCAAGTTTCAAGTCTAAGCAAATTTCGTAAAACATTTTTCTTTCAAAAGAATCAAAAATTCAAATTTCGAGTGAAAACAAATTTCAAGTCAAAATGAATTCTCAACACATTTTGTCTTCAAAAGTTCAAAAATTCAAATTTCAAGTCAAAATAAAATTTCTAGTCAAAATGAATTTTCTATACATTTTGTCTTCAAAAATTCAAGTTTCAAGTCAAAATGAATTTTCTAAATATTTTGTGAACAAAAGTTCAAGTTCCAAGTCCAAACAATTTTTTTACACATTTTTCCTGACAAAATAAATTTCTTACACATTTTGTCCAAGTTTCAAATCAAAATGGTTTCTAAACTTTTATCTTCAAAAGTCTATTTTCAAAATCAATGCTTTATGTTTCTAAACTTTTCCCTTCAAAATTTTATTTTCAAAATCAAGATCCAAAGTTAGTTCCAAAATCAATTTTCAAAAGTTTTATTCAAAATCCATTTCGAAAATCCTCTAAGACTTTCATTCTAAAATGTTGTTATTTAAAATCAATTTTCTAGGTTTTCTAAATTTTTTCCTTCAAAATCTTATTCACAATCCAATTCAGAAACTTTTTCAATCCTTCAAAAAGTCTTATCCAAAAACCATTTTCAAGGTTTTCTAAACTCTTTTCCTTCAAATAATTTTATTCAAGTTCCAAAGTTTTTTAAACTTCAAGACTTCTACTCAAAATCCAAGATTTTCTAAAAAATTTTCCCTCAAAAGTTTTCAAGGTTCTCTAAAATGTTATTCAAAACTCAATTCA
>CM065399.1:692500-807500 GCA_033060915.1 Euryodendron excelsum | reverse complement strand
AAGATAGGGTGATAGCCTAATACATCTTCCCAATACATACCAACCCCTGGACCATAGATCACTGTTTTTGAAAGACCAAAACTGAAGTCATTTTTCAAAATGGGGATTAAACATTTTTCAAAGGTTTCCAAACAACCTATTTTCCAAAAAAAAAACCCTTCTTTTGAGGAAATTTTCAAAACTCTTTTTTCAAATACCCAAAGTTTAATCTTCAGATTGCACTTAATTTTAAGTGACCTAACTCACCTTAATCAAGTGAGGTGGCCACTCCAAGTCTTTTCCAAAAGCCTTTATTCAAATACATTTTCAATTCAAACCTAGTCGCACTCGTCCTTCTAGAGGGATGAGTTCTAAAGACAAACTACCGTGCATTTTTCTCACCATTCTCGAGTGCGAAAAAATCGGAGCATGACATGTGTGTGTTGAGAAAAACTTTCAAAGCGTGTGCGTGCGGCCAGGGGGGGGAGGTGGGACCTATGTCGGGTCAAGCATATATTGAGAATTTATTTATTTATCTTTTTGTTAGGCCAAACCAAGAGGAAAAAAAATAACAAAATTGAGAAAAACAATAAGAGAAACAGACCAAAACAAAACCAGCAAGCCTTTTAAAATCCAAGTGGTTCGGTGGAGGCCATAGTCCCCCTACTCCCCTTAAAACTTTTAAAACTTTTTATATCTCCCCTAAGGATGTAAAATTGGCCCGATGCCCATGGGTGGACCTAGCAGGGTCCTAGCCTAATTAGGCCCTAGCCCTGCCCCTATGGATGGGCCTGGGCCTTGTATTTTGTACCTTGGCTCTGCCCGAAGCCCACCCATTCCTAGTATTTTGACCTTTTCTTTTGTAGTAATTGTTTAATAATTGAAATGTCCTTTAAATTATTTTTATATTTAAATGGCATTCAGCGGAAATTTCAATAACTAAAAAATTATTATAATAAAAAAATTATCAATTTAGATATAAAATCATATTTTTGTGAACGTGTGCAAGTCACATGACAATTTTTAATCTAATTTTTTAAAGGGATTGCTAACAAATAGTGTTAGAAATTTAAGAGTCAATATGCTACATCTTAGAATTTAAGGAGTTTAGTCTCCTTGATAGACTCTGAGGATGGAAAAATACCAATGGAGCCCCCATTTACCAAAATTGAGTAGGATGGGTTTGGTATGCACTGATGAACCCATTGGCTAAATTTATTAGGGAAGCCAAAGCTTTTAAAATTTTAATGAGACTATGGACTTTAGCCATTGTGAGTGGAGTCCCACATTGCCTCCATACGAAGGTCTGTACCTCATTATATACTATTGGGCAGGCCTCACTTTGCAAGCCACTTTTCAAGGTTGAGTTAGGCTCATGAGTTCTTCAACATGGTATCAAAGCTGGGTTCCAAAGGGTCATCTCATCTTGGAACCCCTCAGCTCACGCTCTCATCTCATATCTCCACGCTTCGCATAAGGGAGGGTGTGAGTGAATTTCGCCTCGATACGAGGGCCTGTACCTCCTTATATACCCTTGGGCAACCCTTACTTTGGAAGCCAGTTTTCAGGGTTGAGTTAGGCTCATGGGTTCTTCAACATGGTATCAAAGCTAGGTTCTGAGGGTTTTCTCCTATCGGGACCGCTCAGCTCACACTCTTACCTCATATCTTCACACTTTGCATGAGGAAGGGTGTGAGTGAAGTCTCACGTAGCCCAGATACGAAGGTCATCACCTCCATATATGCCCTTGGACAACCGTTACTTTACAAGTCAGTTTTCAAGGTTAAGTTAGGCCCGTGGGTTCTCTGACAGCCATGTCCACCTTAATAGTCATTAGAGCACCTTTGCCTATTTTTTTTCTTTTTTCTTTTCTTCTAGAGGGTGTGAATGATAGAACTAATTTATTAGTTAGAAGAAACTTGACCTTAGTGCTATTGAACACTCAAAGGATCAATATACTAGAAAAATTTGTATTCTTTTTCAAAAGAAAAAACTTAGAAAATTTCAACCAGTTCTATCAGGCTTTAAGGGGAGGCTTGGACTGGCATACTAAAAGATTTCATCTAACTACTCTTGAAGAAGATGATGATTCATCGTCATCTTGTTAGATATGAGCTAACTAAATTAACTGGATATCATAACCATAGATGTTTCTTTCATTAGATGATATCAACTAATCACATAAAATCTCAACATTGTAGGCCTTGTGAATCTCCTATAAAACAGAGGTATGGACTCACTTCAAAGGACAACGAGTTTATTGAAGATGTGTCTCAGTTCAGGAGCATCGTTAGGAAAGAGCGATCATATTGATTTCCTTCCTTATCCAAATAGGTTTTGTCCTTCGCCCCTTCTCTTATTTTCTTTTTCTCCCCATTTTTCTTTCCCTGTTTATTAAATATGCTAGAAGTGTAGGTCTTCAATTCATCAATGGACTTATCTCTCAAAATTGCAACAAAAATGTAGGACAAGTGCCAAACTTTGTGAAAGAACAAACTTTATGGTGTATTCTTTTTTACTTTCTCTAGGTTGTGCATTCTGTTGTACCTTTTTCGTTTTTGTAGGAGAGTGGCAGGAGGGGGGTTATGCTTCCCCCAAAAAAAAAAAAACCAAAGAAATTGGTCGACAAAAAGTTAACATCTCATATCTTCTACTTAATTATTGAGAGTGTATTACAAAGTTTGCAGATATTTACTATTAGTTACGACTTATTTGTCTCGTAGTAATCAATTGTAAATACATTCGAAATGCTGACCTTTCGTCAACCCATTTTCAGCTTTTTTATTTCCGTAAGTTGTACTAATAACTAACATTTGGATTTAGTATCTCTCCATTTTTTAGTTGGAACATAGATCTCTGGTAGATAAGATTATGTAAGTATGTTATTAAAATTACGTCGTTTTGTATTAAAATTTATTTTTTTATATAAAATTACATATTAATTTTCGAGTAAGTTCTAGCTAAATCAACTCATTATATTCCTTTATTTTTATTTTAATAGATGTATCAATTGTGAATGGAAATGATCCCATTCCTCAAACATTTTTCTCATTTGTGCTAAACTTTTTTCCCCCTTTTCTATCACTACTAATGGAGAGTGTCCGTGCCTTAGGTGTTTTGTGTAACATTTTTAGAAAATAAACTAACTTTTAATGAGGATAGGCAATGATAATTTGTTGCTATTGGTATGCTAAATGAAAGCAGTATTATATGAAATTTTTTTCTCAAGCTATGTTGGATATTTGATACATTTTCAAGTGGTTCTTGTTATGGAACATAAACTACATAATAAACGGTTGAATTAATATTTTGCAAAATAAGCATTAAATAGTAAATCTTCATTGAATAATGTGATTTGCAAATGAAAGGAGTAATGCAGATATTTCTAGGAAAGCCGCTTATTTTTGTTTTTTTACAAGAATACAGTGGCTTAAATAAGTAGCATTTTTTGTTGTACAGAGCTTGTCATTCTTCTGTTTTGTCCTTTATTTATGTGTGATCCTCTTGAGCAAGGTGTAAATTTTCTGTTGCCGTTGCTGTGTTTCTATGCCTGTGATTATGCAGCTGCAAGATTTTCAGAATCAGAAAATGCTTCATCAAAAATTTATTCTATTAGCTGAAGTGAAGAAGAGCTTTACTAAAAATAGATCATTTGTACGTAGCAGGCTAAATTATGCAAGGCAAAATGCATTTGAGTACAAGTTAAGTGCGTGTGTTTAATTTTGGTAAATATGAAAATTGTCTTTAAAAAAAAACAAATCAGCACAGTGGCATTTCAAGTATAAAATAGATTAGGGCAAGACATTCCCAATGAAGTGCAATGTTGAATCGCATCAGCGTTCATCTCAAGTGGTGCTTACTCAAAATATGTTTGTGCGTTAAAAATATAATTTTTTGCAAAAACAAATATGATCATTATTGTGCTGTGTTTTCGAATAAGGGAGATTAAGACAAATTCATTCACAAAATTAACGCTTGCTGCTGTGCAATAGAAAGTAGCATTACTCTATATTTAAAGACAGGTTAGTCTGATAGCTATCCAAACAGAAATGGATAATGTTTTCAGGGTTACATATTCTATTGAGTCTTAAATTTCAGGTATAATAAGCTCTAATTTTTTAAATAAAAATCGATAGACAAATAGAAGACAACTTACTTGCAGTGGACTTGTTGGCTTTATTGCAAGAGTAGAAACGTGAATGTGGCATTGCAATTGACTCGCCTACTCTTTGGGATAGTTCATAATGAATGGATTTTATTGATATGTTATGATTTGAGTTCCAATGTGCAAGGTACTTTTGCCACTGGACTCTTACCAACATTTACAACCTTGTTTTGTTTTCCTCCTTTGCTCGTGTTTGCTTGACAATAATTGTAAGTGGTGAGTTAATAATCAAAATAAGCACACACCTTTGAAGCAATTGGGAAACATTGAGAATATATTTAATGGAAGAATATGCATAACAAAAGGGTGAAAGAAAATAGGATTCTATAAGAAAAAATAGATTAACTCTACAAGAAAATGTGAGAGAAAGATATTCGTGTTTTGTTTTGTCAGGGATGAAAATATAAGGCCACCATTGTACTGCCATTTTCTAATTTCACATAGTTTATGATTTATGGCTCCAATTTAGATTTATTTATACTGAAACCTGCGAGGAAAATGCAGTCAGAATTTGCTTGTATCGACTAGAGTCAAGTAGAAATTAAAACAAGTAAAATCGTCAGGAAGAAATTTTTGAGCTGACAAAACCATGAAAGAAGAAAATTGCACATAACAGAGATGAATGAGCTGGACAGAATATGAAGAAGAAATGGCAATAAAACGAGTAAACCTTAATTTTCTACAATGAAGATACATGATCATTATGCTATTTGTGTATCATAAGTGATGTGTCACTGCATGTTTGGGAGTATGACTAGCCGTGAGCCACAGAACCTTGGCCTATGGGTCATCAAAGCCTAGAATATAAAGAATAATATAATTTATCACGGAAACGTTTTATGAAAATGATAATATAATTTAAAACTCAAAATGATGGTAAACCTCTTCATAGATGTATCAACTCCAAATATTAACAAAATACTAAAATGAGTTATAAATAACTCTCCAAAGCAAATAACATCAATATAAAGAGTAAACCAACTCTTCCTCTGGAACTCATCCAGTAATGCAAGACTAATAATAAAATACTAAAATTTTCAATCAAAGTACTTAGACACGTGACTCAAGACAATCCTATGGAGATCAAGAAACTATCCTAACTCTAATTAACAACTATTTTTGCCCACGTTCACCAGAAAATGTTAAGTAAGGGAGGGTTAGCTCACATCTCAGTAAATGATACTGCAATGCGTAATAAATAGAGTTTTGAAATCCAAACTCAACATAAGCTATGTAAGTAAGAATAAATTAAGCTATATAACAACTCCAAATATATAAGTCTGTGTTTCCAAAAACACAATTTGTCCAAGAAGGTTTATATTCCAATACTAGAAATAATCAATTCCAAATAATGAATCAGATAATCAAATACCAATTTTCCCAAAAGAATACTAATTAACCAAAAACAATAAATAAATATCCACATGGTGAGATTATCCAAGAATAAGCCAGTCAACCGAATAATAATGGCCACAAATAAAATCTCAAGGCATTATAGGATCCAATTAGATCCAACATCGAACATAGAGTCACCATAGTGTGGCAATTCGAGACTTTTCCCTAAGCCGTTCCGGTGAAGGTCACCCAAACATATCAGGTATGTTCCTTACCATTGATAAACTAGAATCACCTTCCATAAGCCTGTTCTCTAGTTTCTAGAGGTACCCGCAAGGTAGACTTTTTCCCTGGACTTTCCAATACCAATTCTCACCAACAAACACCAGTGTGGAATATAAAATAATTTGTTATTAATAAAACTTCATTTTTTCAGTATAACATGCTTTCAAATAAATAAGCTAATAGATAAACAATTAATAAAATAATATTTTTTTAGGTATGACATGATTTTGAGAAAGATAATCAACAAGTTAAAAACCACTCGCCTGGCCTCAAAGGAAATGCAAGTTCCAAAAGGAAACAATCAGAGATAATAACCTCCTAACCTAAGTAACAAGAATATACATGCCTATAATTAATGGTCTCTACTAGGATTAGAATTAACTAAAATTAATACCAAAAATCTACGAGTCGAAAAAACATATGATAAGACTATTTTCAATGGCAACAATCAATCCGATAGATCAAAATAACTAGAGTGTACCATAAGGGCATGTGCTCAAACATACAAGATAATTGCTCATCTAATCATCTTCCTCCCTGGAACATTAATCTCTGCTAGTAATTTCTTCTTCTTTTCTTTTTCCTTTTTTTTTTTCAATCCATTGCTACACACCAAACTATCAAACCCTAATGTTAAAAGCCTCCGAATATACACACCAAACTATCAAACCCTAATGTTAAAAGCCTCCGAACATAATTGCATCGGGCATTCAATCAAAAATCAAATTACTCTAGTAAAGATTAGTCAAACACGTTACTATATATATATCATTCCAATCATACTTGTGTACATCATTGTCGCGCCCAAATTTTTCGCACTCGAGGAATACACACACAAACGGAAAAAACACTATACTCTCTCGTTAGAACTCATCCTCCAAGAAGAACAAATGCGACTAGGTTTGAATTGAAACTAGATTTGAATAAAGGGCTTTTAGAAAACAATTTGGAGTCGCCACCTAACTTGATTAAGGTGAGTTAGGTCACCTAAAAACTAAGCATAATCCGAAGACTACACTTAGGATTTTTGAAAATGATTTTGAAAATACTTTCTCAAGAGAAGGTTTTTAAAAAAATAGGTTGTTTGGCAACCTTTAGAAAATAACTAAGCCCTTTTTGAAAATAAACTCCATTTTGGTCTTTCAAAAACAGTGATCTAGGTTCGGAGGTTGGTTACGTGCAAGGAAGACGCACTAAGCCATCACCCTACCCCGCTCTTGCGGTACCTACATGTCTATTTACTCTAAATTTACCTATGAGAGTCTTCAACTAACAAATGTTCAATCCTATCCACTTTAGAAAAATAATTTTTGAAAAAAATGATGCATGATATGTAAATGCAATAGAAAAAGACAGTTGGAAAATAGATTTGAACAGAAATTGTTTTGATTTTAGAAAGGAGATTTGAAAAGATAGATTAGAAAGTTTTAAAAATTGGAAATAGAG
This sequence comes from Euryodendron excelsum, assembly GCA_033060915.1. Lineage (NCBI taxonomy): Eukaryota > Viridiplantae > Streptophyta > Magnoliopsida > Ericales > Pentaphylacaceae > Euryodendron > Euryodendron excelsum. Next base: position 800,290 of record CM065399.1, on the reverse strand, counting down.
ATCGGGAAATAGAAATTTGCAATTAGAAAAATAGATTATGGAATTGAAAACTTGAAGAAGATTGTAGAATGGGAGATTTGAAAGAAGTTGTAAAAATAGAAATTTAAGAAATATTGTGACCCCACCCATGAGGGTTGCCTACGTATCCTTTTAGAAGAATCAGGTCAGTCGTAGTTCAGACAAGAGTCCGATAGAAAATAGATTTGATATGAAAGAAGAAATTGAATTGGAATTTGGCTTTGATTTGAATTTAGAATAGAATATTGGAATTTGAAATGGAAGAATAGAGACCCTAGACCTAGGAAGGTAGGATTTAGAAAGGACTTGAGAATAAGAAATACTTGACTCGAATGTTGGACTTGGAAGATCGAAGAAAGATTGGATTTAGGAAGGGTTCGAATTAGGAAAAGTCCGCTTTAGGAAAGTTTCAAAATAGGAAAGTGTCATTTTTGAAAAGTTTCATTTTAGGAAAGTTTCAATTTAGGAAAGTGTTGGATTAAGAAAGTTTTGAAATAGGAAATATTTCGTTTTAAGAAAGTTTTGAAATTGGAAAGTTTTGAATTTGGAATGTTTTGAAATACAGAAGTTTTGAAAGTTTGAAAGTTTAGAATTTAGAAAGTTTCAAGTTTAGAAAGTTTTAGATTTGGAAAGATTTGAAGTTTAGGGAAGTTTAGAATTTTAGAAAGATTCAAAGTTTGAGTTTTAGAAATTCTTGAAATTAGGAAAGGTTTTGAGTTTAAGAAGGGTTTGAAGACTTAGATTTGGAAAGGAATGAAATTAGGACAGAGTTCAATGTTTAAAGTATAAGAGAAGATTTAAAAGTTTAAGTTTAGAAAACTTAAGGTTTAGAAAATTACTAGATTAGGAAGGAGTTGAATTAGGAAAGATTTGGGTTTGGAAATATTGAGATTCCTATTTCCTAAAGCAAGGGATTGAATTTTGTGTCTAAAAAAAAGATTTTTTGATTTTGTATCTAAAAACAGAGGATTGGATCTAGTTTCCTAAAGGGAGATTGGGTGTGGTTTCCTAAATGAGAGATTGGATTTGGCATGAATTTGGAAAGATGGAGTTTTGAAAATCCTAATTTTGGGAAGACTATAGTTTTGACGTAGAAAAGAGGTTTTGGAAACCTAAGTTTTGAGGCCAAAATAATGTATTGGAAATCATGCTTTTGGAAAGGAAAATTAGGGTTTCCTAATTGTGGGTTCTGGGGTTTGACTTCGACTCTAAAAAAAGAGTTTTTGGAAAGTGGGTTTTTTGGAAAGAGGAATTTTTGGAAGGAAATCCTAGAGAGGAGTTTCTAGAAAGTGAATTTTGAAAAGAGAGAGTTTTTAGAAAGAAATCCTAGTGAGGAGTTTTTAGAAAGAGATTTTTGGGAAGAGTTGTTTAGGAAGGAAACGTAAGAAGCGTCTTTGGAGAGTGAACTTTGAGGAAAGCGTTTTTGGAAAGGAGCTTTTAGGAAAGATGTTTTTTAGAAAGAGCTTGTTGGAAAGGAGTTTTTGAAAAACAATTTTGGAAAGGAGATTGGAGAGAGTTTTCTAAGAAGGAAACCTAGGGAGTGTTTTTAGGAAAGGAATTTTGAAGAGGGTGTTTTGAAAAGGAGTTGAAAAGGAAGCTTTGAAAATAAATTTTTGGAGAGAGTTTTTAGAAAACAATTTTGGAAAGAGATTTGAAATAAGAGATTTTAGAAAGTATATATAAAATACCTCACTTTCTAGAGCGATTCTAACCATAAGAAGGTTAGAACCACTTTAAGATAGTGGTTTTGAAAACAACAATGTTTTGAAAATATAGACCGTATTGGTCACTTTAAATGTAACACTTTCCTAAAGCAACCCTAGCCATGAAAAGGCTAGAATCACCCTAGGATTGTGATTTTGAAAACAAGTTTTAAAAATGAAGATTTTGATGCAAGTTTGAAAATGATGTTAATACAAACTTTGAAAACGAGTTTGAAAACGAATTTTTGGAAGAATGCAAGATCATGATATGCACAATGCAAAGAGGGTCATGAGCATACAAAGTTAAAGGCTTCACCACATAATCAATGGTGCCGAACCCACGTGGTCTCCCGTTAGACTAAAAGAAAGCCCCCGACACGGTGACTCTCCAATAGCCTAATCCTACACATGGACCGGGAATTCCCTTGTTTTAAGCATGCAAGAAAGGGGGGGGAAGAAGATGGGGGATTAAAATAGAAGAAAACCAAGTGGGTTAGGAGAGAGAAGAGAGGGGGAAGATGCATAAATTTAAAGAGAAAGCTTACCTTGTGTCTTCTTTATTTTGCTTAGCTTTGTGCACTTGACTTTACTTGTCTTGCTTCGATCTTCACTTCAATCTTCAAGAGTTTGTCTTCAATTTCAAAGCTTCAAATTGCAGCACTTCAAGTCTTCAAAGGAGGCTTTGGAGGCTAGTGTATGAGTGTATAAAAGTGTATGTGAGTGTATAGGAGGCTAGGGTTTGTATATGGAGGCTAGGGTTTGGAAAACCTAAGCAGACTAGGGTTTTGGGAAGCTACGAGCTCTGTACATCAAAAATTAAGGTTTTTAGACTGAGTTGGTGGACCCCTTTCATGCTAGAGGAGGCTCTGTATATATAGAGATAGGAATGACCTGACGCTTGTTGCAGTGGCGCCACTAGGAGTGGTGCCAGGCCAAATATTGGCTTGGCGCCACTAGTAGTGGCACCAGACAGTTAGGAAAGTTTTAAAGTCGACAAGCAACGTATCTTGAGAAGATTTGGGCGGTTATACTAGTAACTATCATGTAATTTTTAGCCTGGCTTCACTAGGAGTGACTCCGGAAGGTCCGGGAAGCATTTAAGGGACTGGGAATAACCCAGAAGGCCGAAAAGGGACAGGAACACTTAGAACAGTGTCCCTGAGGTAATGGACTTGAAAAAGGATGACAAGATTTGTCAGAAGGGTTGACTGAGCCATTAGGGGCAAAACGTTCAAGTGGATCGAAAAGCTACCAGGATGGACTCGGAATGTCCCAGAAGAAGACTCGATGTTTGGAAACATTATTCAGAATGTCCCAGGAGGTTAACGGTTCGATGCCCAGGGTCGGTGTGGTCGGAAAAGGCAACCAGCCCACGAGGGGCAAAACGGTTATTTTGTACCGGGTTACCAAAATTGACTCGGAATGATCCTGAAAGATAAAGAAAGGTTGAGAATACTAAAAAAATCATTCTCAGGAGGTTACCAGTTTGATACCCAGAGCCGGTGTGGTCCCCGGGGTGTTCAGATGCCTAGGGACAAAATGGTCATCTTGACCAAAAAGTCTCGGAATTGGCCTAAAACTGACTAGAAGGCACATAATCATACCGGATTGCTTTTAAGACAATCTTGGGAAGGGTAGACTTAGTGTTCTGAGGACTTAGGTGTGTTCTCAAGAAACGTGCCAAAAATGGCCCTAAGGGCAGTTTGGTCGTTTTTCATTGAAGAGGGCTTTCAGACACTGGTGTTAACTTGGGTTTTGAGTGTTTACGATACTCAACGGCAGTCCCATGATACAGGGGTTTGTTGGCAATTTCCTATATCGACCTGCTTGCAAGTATTTCTGTTACTTTAACGGTTGTGATGTTTACGAGTACTTCCGTTACTCTGAAAGTTCACGATTATTCCTGAGATTGCCTGATCTCGAGAAGCGGCTAAAGGGACTTAGCGCCTGAGAAGTCAACTTTCTCGAAAGGCATGCCAAAACGGATATTTCTGCATTGGCGGGCTAGCAGGCGCCAAAGGTGGGCCGTTCTACCATCTAGAGGACTTGGGGTCTGATCCCCATCGACAAGTTTAAAAGGGACTTACCGTTTCCGAAAAGACGCGCCTATTGGAAGATGGAAAGGGGACTTATCGTCTTCGGAAAGACGTGCCTGATTTGAAATTGGAAAGGAGACTTACCGTCTTCAGAAAGACGTGCCTGATTTGGAATTGGAAATGGGACTTACCGTCTTCGAAAAGACGTGCCTGATTTGGAATTGGACCGAACAATGCCCCTAAGGGCATTTTGGTCATTTTGCCTCTATTTGGGCCTGGTGGGCCAGCAAAGCGATGGATAGATGGGATTAAGCTTGGAAAGTTAATTTGACTCAGGATATATCCACATTGACTTGAACACAAGTCTGGACGGAATGTTGACCGCCGAGCCGTAAAAAATGGGGTGCTTACAACTGCCCCACTTTTTCTGTCTTTGTTTGTCGAAGACAGAAAACGATAAAGTAAAAGTCTCATGTTGACCGTGAGGCGGTCGGAGGGACGGACTTTGAAAATTTTTCGACAACGGCGATTCGAAAATGGATATTGGGCCCAAAAGTCTCTCGAAAATTAGTTTTGGCAAAAAAGGGCAAAACTGCCCAGAATTTGGCAACTGGCGCCACTTGGAGTAGTGCCTTTGGAAACTTTAGCTTGGCGCCTCTGCTACTAGCGCCAGGCTTGGGATTAAAACCAAAAAAATTTCGGTTCGAAAACTTGCGGCATTTGAAGAGTTTTTCGAAAAAGTTGAGAGTGTTAGTGGAGAAACTGACTTCAATCTTGAAGCAGCACTTCTTGGAGACCACGAGTGATTGCTGGAAGGAGACCACATCGCTGAAAAAGTTGCCGGAAGAGAAGATTTCGCCAGAGAACTCCAAAAAGAAAGTTTTCAAATTTTTGTTGGTTTTGATGTGTAGAATTTCATTTGAATCATGTGAATAGTAGAAATTGATGTTTTGATATGTTTTGAACATTATGGTGATGTTATCTTCACATTTTGGAGCTTGTTTGATTGAATTTGAGTAATTTTACATGATTATGTGAAGAGAGTTTTCTGTAGGAATCGGGAGTTTGTTCCTATAGGCTTGGATATTGGGTTTTCCGGCTAGATTTTTATGCCATGTGCCTTAAAAAAATGTGTTTAACGACCGTGCGAAGTTTCGTGATTTTTTAAAAACTTGGTGAATTTTTTATTTTTTTTAAAAAATAGGAAAAATACTTAGAAAGTTAGAAAAATTGAAAAACTCAAGAAATTGATGAAAATTTTAGAGTTTAAAATTTTGAAAAATGTAGGAATATTTTAGAAAACATTTGAAATGATTTTGAAAAATTTGTAGGATAACTTTGAAAACCATTGATTTATTGAAAAAATAAAACATGTGTTTTGAAAAGTGTGTGCGAGTGTTGGTGTTATGCGATTGTAACGTTGTGAAGTGCACGGTTTGTGGGTGTTGTAGGAATCATTTTTAAACAAAACTCCACCGAAATTTTTGGAAATTCAGGGAAAGAGTTGGAAAAGGTTTAGAAATAAAATCTTTTTGAAGGAAAAAGACAGAAAACCCTTGAGATTGGACTTGAAGTTGGAAATGAAAAGGTGTAGGAAATTCGTTTCGACTTATTATTTGAAATCTTTTTATTATTTTTTATTGTTTGTTGTTTATTTATTTTTCTTTATTATGTTATTATTTATCTGCACATAGACATATTAACACCTTTTACCTTGGCTTACCTTTTTAGGATGGCAGATGTGGGTGATGATGGTTCTGAAAGGAGACGTCGCTCGAGGAAGGCAGCTTGGACAGATTCCACCGGTGGTTCCAATCGATGTAGAGGTAGCCGACAATCTCCCGAACGAGCCTCTTCTAGTCAGAGCGGACAGGGGGGTAAGCCACCTGTCGACCCCTTTCCTCCAGTTGAGCAGGCCTTTGCAGAGGAGATTGGTGCTGAGGAGGAGGTACCGGTCCTTGGGGATCAGGTGACCGGTTATGGGAGAGCTTCCTCCAGACATAGGCAGACGGATGCTGACTTGGGAGACCTAGAGGTACCGGACATCCCACCACTCGGGGACCTTGCTTATCACGCCAGCGTATATTCTAGACAGCATTTGCCCCCTCCTCGAGTACACACAGCTTTTAGAGGGGCTATTCATTAGGTCTTTGTGACTATGCAGCGGGCTACTCCATCATATCGTGCCTTCTTAGCTGAGATCGGATTTGGAGCCTTCATGGGATTATAGGCTAACCGCCTAAACCGGCATTTGGTACTGGCGCTGGTTGAGCAGTGGTTTGGAGAGACTGGGACCTGCCATTTTGTCGGCTTCGAGTTAGGTCTTACTCCCTTGGATTGGGCAATCATCATAGGGCTTTCCTTCGTTGGCTAGCGGATCACTCTACAGTCAGTCAGTAAAGACGAGGCATGCATTCTGTTGGACTTACCTCCTCCTGATCGTTCGGCCTTCCTAGTCTCTTAGCTCAGTCAGGATGACCGTACCTTTGCTGCTGAGCCATCGCTTGCCAGGCGGGACATTATGAGACTGCGACTTGTTTTGTACATCATCTTTAGCTGTTTTTGTAACAACAACAAGTCGTTCGTGCCTTTTCGGTTGGTGAGTGTAGTAGCTGATCTTGGGGCCCTGTCTGAGCTAGATTGGGGGTCCTTCTCCTTTGGCTGCTTCCTTCGATCGATGCGGGTTCAGACTTCCTCCCGTTAGGGCAACATGACTAGTTTCTAGCCCTTTCTTGTCTGGTGGAGCAATGAGTACCTTTCTGTTCGTTGCCCTGCAATTGTCGAGGATGACCTTTATCCTCGAGCTTTGAGATAGGCTCGTGACCTGGAGCTGATTGAGGCGAAGGATGTGACTTGGCAGCCTTTCATTGGATCAGTTCATTATGAGACTGTACGGTACTTGATCCCATTGTTCCTGTTGAGGGCTACTTTTCTTAGTGATGATACTTGGGAGTCCTATCTCGGAGAGTGACACTGGAGGCAGTTTCATAAGGAGTTCCAGTCAGGAGGAGCTCCACCAGAGTATATGTTTGGGGCCTTGGTGGTAGGAGTGCCTATCCCCTATTAGGAGCGGCAGTTGGGTACCGAGTCTTTACTTCCTCCGGATACGGATTATACTGAGCACCTTGGGGCTCATTTTGTCGGTGCCTTCACCCGAGTTGTGGTAGTAGTTGGCGGATATGTTGTGGGCCAAGAGGTGGTTGACTTGTGGCGCCGAGCCGAAGGATATGTCCCCCAGGCTGAGTTTACTGCTGTGAGGGATCAAAGGGATCGATACCAGATGAAGCGAGATCAGTATCAGGCAAAGGTGGCTTCCTTGACTGCTCAGATAGCTTAGATGGGAGGTGGCGGGGTATGTCGTCTTTTCTCCCCTTGTTTTTGCTCTGTTGTTGCTTAGTTCTTATTTCATATGGCTGATTTCGGTTCTATCTTATCTGCATGATGCTGGTGCTTTGAGTGGCTATCCTCCGATGCCGGGTTTCAAGGATTTCGATCCAGATGATATTAACTTTGACCTTTGATAGAGGCCCCTTGTGGAGATTCTGATCTTTCCTTGCCCCTATTCCTGAGATGTATTTATGTTAGACAGTTTTATTTTGTAAGTTTTGTACAAAGATGGATGTTTATGGTATTTAGATACATGGATAGACAGATACATTTATGATCTTTACGACTAGGCTTATGATCATCTGTATGTGATGGATGATGATGTTATATATCAATTACATGAGTTGATGTTGGTGACTTTTATTTTTACATGGAGTTATGTCCTATGCAAAGCTCATGCGATTTTTTTTTCTTTTTTTGCACATATTAGAAATATATTAACTAATAGAATGACAAGGGGTGTTGTCGAACTCGATATCCTTGGGGGGGGGGGGGGTCTATCCTCTCCTCTAGCTCAACCTTACCTTGATTGGATGATAGCACTTCGCACCTTTCTCAACCTTTTGATCGCCTCCGACTTTCTGCCTCAGGGTTAGTGTATATGATTATTGGGCTGAGACTCTCAACTCTCGGGGTTTAGCAACGGTTTACCTAACCTTTAACAGAGCGATAATTGGCCAGTCTTTCAATCTGAGGAGACTTTGTTTGGGACCGTAATGTAGGCTAGGTTATGGGGTTTCATAAACAACGGGATATATAGGCTCAAATTTGATGTCTTCTTCAGTAGGGTTTAGATCTATACCATCCTTGACTATTTATTTTCAATAGGGTCAGCGTCCTTCTTTAGCTTCGACAGCGTGTCTAGCTCATTTAGATCAAGCAATCTGTTTTCAATCAGAGTGGACTTGAGTAGGGTTGTAATGTAGGCCATGGTTTTGGGGTTCTGCAAGAAAGGGCAAAGGCTCGAACCTATTGTTTGTACTAGGTTTCTTTGTAACCCAGGATTACCTTTGAATTTCCTTCTTGCTTTTACTATATACTTTCTCAAGGTGAAAATGACTCTTTTCTTTCCTCCTTTTTATATGCTTTTCGAGATAAACATGACTCTCTTCTCTTTCGATCTTCTTATTATGCTTTTGAAGATGACTCAATCATGGTTTTCTTCAGGCTCTATTTTTTTTTTTTTTTCGACCTCTTGCCCCTTGGCAACTCTTTTCCTTTGCTTTGTCCTTTTTATGTTTTTTTCTTTTAGTGGAACGAGTAATTCTTCAACCCTTTTTCCTTAGACCTTTTCCTTGGCAATTCAATCTAACCCAATGTGGACGGTGATTCCTAGGTTGAGGTTTTCATGAAAAAAGGATAGATGGCTCAACGGGTTTGGCAAGGGGTTGCTTTTGACTGTATGGGAAATAAAATGACGGCCTCTCTTCACTTTGAACTAGATTGCTTGAATTATAGAGCTTTCGATACTATCCTAGCATGATAGAGGTGGATACCATTCCTAGAGTTCTCAACTATTGTCTACCCTAGTGTGAGGAGGACAGTTGTGGATCAGGGTTGGCAAAGAAAATTTTCACTTTTTGCGAGGCACTATGGGTTAAGCAAAGGGAATATAAGCATTTTTTTATTACTATATTTTTTATATGTTGAAAAATGAAAGATGGCTCCCCTTTACTTTGATAATCTAGCAGCACATCGCTTAGCTTCGGAATCTTACAAGTGTTGCCTTTGGGTAGTTTCCTTACTCATCCAAGAACTCTCTTTTTTCGGAACGCTGATCATGGAGGGAGTGGTTAACTCATGCTATCATCCCTTCAAGTCAAACTGACCTCTAAGATAGACCATGCCCCTTGCGTAGAAAGTAGCTACCATTCCCAAGAGAAGATAAGACAACAGTGATGGAATAAAAGACTATTATTTGATTATTATTATCATTTTTTATGGAAAGCATAGAGTTCTTAAGCAATAAGAAAATGTAAACATTAATTTAAAGATAGAAAGTAAAAGGGATAGAAAGAAAGTGGGTGAAAAAACTCCTCTCTTGTACGCTTTTAATAGGATTCCTGGATTCTTTAATAGGGCTTTGGGATAATGCCCATATCAGCATTCCATCTATGGTTGAGATCTTCAGTCAAGGCGGGATAGGTAGATGCTTCTCCCAGAGTTCCAGGTGAGTTGGCGGTGATGACGTAATTGCCAGCTTTCTTGACCGTCTTGTCTTCATTTGTTTGCTCCGTAGCTTCTCTAACAAACCAGTCAGGTGACTCGTCTTCTTCCAGCCTGATAGGTTGAGCCCAGGGTTTTCTGCTCTAGTGTCCTACCATGGCTCGGTGTTCCTCAGGTGTACACAATGGAGGATTCTTATCATTGAGTTTGGACAGCTCTTGGTCAATTTTCTTCACAGATTCATATGCGAGTTCGTCTTTGGGGGTCGACATTTTATCGGGGTTATACCGTAACCAGGAATGACACTGCTCCGTATCTTCGCATTCCATTTCCTCCCCATCCTTGTAATATATCTCTTGGCATACATTAAAACAAACCTTGTTGTTACCAAACTTTGCAATGACGTTGACGGTGTGGTCTAACGGAGGGTTCGTAGTGCCATTCGGAGAAGGATTTGCTGGTCGTAAGCCAATAATCTTGTTATCTATCAGGTCTTGAATCTTATGCTTGAGGGTCAAACAATCTTTAGTGTCATGTCCTTGGATGCCCGAATGATACTTGCAGCTTGCTACAGATTCGAAGTAATTAGGCAGAGGATGGGGCCGGGGTCGGGCAGGTATAGGCTTCAGATATCTGGCTGCTAAGAGACCAAAATAGGCCGCGGTCTATGAACACGCAAGTTTAGTAAATGTCCACTTTTTCCCACTTGTTCGCCTAGGCCGAGGAGGTGTTGCAGATGTTTTTTCTGATTGGAAATCGAGCTTTGGTGAGGTCACCACCGGGTTGATGGTTCAGAAATTGAAAGGGCTTTAAGTTTTATGTTTCAAAATGGGGTAATTTTTAGTGATAGGGCTAAATGGGTTGGGCTGGTATCCGTAGGAGAGATTATATAATCCATGGATTTGGTTAGAGGTTGGTTTGGAAGGCATCCGAGCAAGGCCCTCGGCCTGGGGAAGTTGTTGGTAAGCAATGGTCGAGGCATAGTCTTGGTCTTCCTTCTTCATCCTTTTTCGTCCATCATGGGTTTAGGCCTGCTAAGACTCTGCTTGCTCATAGGTTGTGTGGGATAAGAGTGAAGAAAGCATGCCTTCCATTTCAGTCATCCTATGTCTGACTCCTCTTGCCTCCGCTAGTAGTAGAGTTAAGGTATCGAGAGTAAGTAATTCCACGGGCATTTATTAGATTTTGGCTTGTAAGACAGGAGGGACGAGGAGAGGTACCTGAAACCAACAAAGGAAAAGAGTCAGTGTTTTATCTTGATAAGTCTTTATGCAATGCATGCTCTAGGGTGCCCCTCTTTAGGAGGGAAACTACACATGGTCTATTGGCTCACTTTTGGAGATAAGGGATTTGCCCCTATATGCAGATACCTTACCGTCAGCAGGGAACCTTTCCTTCGTTCATGCATTTATTCACTCACCCATTCGCGGAAAATAAAGAAATACATTTAACTTCGAGTTTAATATACAAAAGAATTGAAATACATTTAAATAGGGGGAGAGGGAACATGTTCTTTTGGGGGTTCCACCTATCTAATTTTACAAAGGAAACCCTAAACTACTGTTGAGTCTTCAGATTTGCCTTCCTTGGATTCAATGTCGAGGAGGTCGCTGAAAGACCTTGTTGATCGATTGCCCCTTGTCTTCTTGACAATCCTATCTCCGTGAGCATAGAGGGATTGGGGCCCCTCTTATGAAATGAATTGATGTGCATGCCGTGAGTCTTTAGGGTTATATGAGAACTCTTAGGGTTTGGGTAGGTTTAATGCACGGGAGAGTAACCTTGGTGTCACTCTCAATGGGTTGATCATATGCATGAGAATGTAGTGACTTGAGTTACTTGGAACTCTTGTCTTGACATGGGATATTGAATGCATGAACATGGATATGCAAAGAGTATAATGACAAAGAATACAGTTGAAGTACATATGCATGTATGAGTAACTAGACAAGCATTATAACAGTAAGAATACAGTCATTATAACAACAGGAATAGATAGGTATAAATAAAAATAAGAGCAGTCGCTCTTTCCTCCATGGTTTTGGAAAACGGTGCGCGTATCTTAAATCCGGTAGAGGTTTGGCTATGCATGGTGTCTATATGAGCATGAGGTTGAGGGTTAACTAATGCGTCCTAAAAAGGCTCGGTCATCGGAACTTCAAACCTAGGCCCACTCCCCGAGGTGGTGCCATGATCGGTTGGTGATCTGAGTTGGGGAACCATCAAGAGGCCATAGGCAAAGAAACTGACACAGCATCTTGCCCACAACCAATATACCGTTCCCCTTTTCTAACTAGAAAGAACATATCAGGGTAAAATGCAAGTATACAGAATGCAGGTACACATGCGATGTGTGTGTGATTTTTGGAAGCAGAGGAAAGAGCCCAATAACTCACATTCATCCTGTTCATCACATTCATGCATGGCTGTTAAAATTTAAACAAAAAGCGTACCTACAAAACAAAGATGCAAGAGTTAGTATGTGGATGGCAAACTTAATACAAGATAATATGAATAAATGCATTTTTTTTTTAAACAATTTTGAAAATTTGGTTTTGAAAATTTAAAGTGAATAGGATTGAACAAGTTAATTGAAGGCTCTACATGGGTGAAGGGTAAAGAGACATGACTACGGCCTAACCCTCTAAGCTTCCCCAGTGGAATTGCCAGCTGTCGCGCCCAGATTTTTTGCACTCAAAGAATACACACACAAGTGGAAAAAAACACCATACTCTCTCGTTAGAACTCATCCTCCTAGAAGAACAAATGCGACTAGGTTTGAATTGAAAATAGATTTGAATAAAGGGCTTTTAGAAAACAATTTGGAGTCGCCACCTAACTTGATTAAGATGAATTAGATCACCTAAAAACTAAGCATAATCCAAAGACTACACTTAGGGATTTTGAAAACGATTTTGAAAATACTTCCTCAAGACAGGGTTTTTAGGAAAATAGGTTGTTTGGCAACATTTAGAAAATAACTAAGCCCTTTTTGAAAATAAACTCCATTTTGGTCTTTCGAAAACAGTGATCTAGGTTCGGAGGTAAGTTACGTGCAGGGAAGACGCACTAAGCCATCACCCTACCCCGCCCTTGCAATACCTACATGTCTATTTATCCTAAATTTACCTATGAGGGTTTCAACTAACAAATGTTCATTCCTATCCACTTTAGAAAAATAATTTTTGAAAAGAATGATGCATGATATGTAAATGCAATAGAAAAAGAGAGTTGGAAAATTGATTTGATTTTAGAAAAGAGATTTGAAAAGATAAACTAGAAAAGTTTTAGAAATTGGAAATAGATATTTGAAAATAGAAATTTGGAATTAGAAAAATAGATTATGGAATTGAAAACTTGAAGAAAATTGTAAAATTGGAAATTCGAAAGAAGTTGTGGAAATAGAAATTTGAAAAATGTTGTGACCACACCCATGAGGGTTGCCTACATATCCTTTTAAAGGAATCAGGTCAGTCGTAGTTCGGACAAGAGTCCGATAGAAAATAGATTTAATATGAAAGAAGAAATTGAATTGGAATTTGGATTTGATTTGAATTTAGAATAGAAGATTGGAATTTGAAATGGAATAATAGAGACCCTAGACCTAGGAAGGTAGGATTTAGAAAGGACTCGAGATTAAGAAAGACTTGACTCGAATGTTGGACTTGGAAGATCGAAGAAAGATTGGATTTAGGAAAGGTTCGAATTAGGAAAGGTCTGATTTAGGAAAGTTTCAATTTAGGAAAGTGTTGAATTAAGAAAGTTTTGAAATTGAAAAGTTTTGAATTTGGAAGGTTTGGAAATAGGGAAGTTTTGAAAGTTGGAAAGTTTAGAATTTAAAAAGTTTTAGATTTGGAAAGATTTGAAGTTTAGGGAAGTTTAGAATTTTTGAAAGATTCAAAGTTTGAGTTTTAGAAATTCTTGAAATTACGAAAGGTTTTGAGTTTAAGAAGGGTTTGAAAACTTAGATTTGGAAATGGATGAAATTAGGATGGAGTTCAATGCTTAAAGTTTAAGGGAAGATTTAAAAGTTTAAGTTTAGGAAACTTAAGGTTTAGGAAAATACTAGATTAGAAAGGAGTTGAATTAGGAAAGATTTGGATTTGGAAATATTGAGATCCCTATTTCCTAAAGCAAGAGATTGGATTTTGTCTCTAAAAAAGAGATGTTTTGATTTTGTTTCCAAAAACAGAGGATTGGATCTAGTTTCCTAAAGGGGAGATTGGGTGTGGTTTCCTAAATGAGAGATTGGATTTGGCATGAATTTGGAAAGATGGAGTTTTGGAAATCCTAGTTTTGGGAAGACTATAGTTTTGATGTAAAAAAGAGGTTTTGAAAACCTAGGTTTTGAGGCCAAAATAAGGGATTGGAAGTCATGCTTTTGGAAAGGAAAATTAGGGTTTACTAATTGTGGGTTCTAGGGTTTGACTTGGACTCTAAGAAAAGAGTTTTTGGAAAGTGGGTTTTTTGAAAAGAGAAATTTTTGGAAGGAAATCCTAGAGAGGAGTTTCTAGAAAGAGAATTTGGAAAGAGAGAGTTTTTTGAAAGAAATCCTGGTGTGGAGTTTTTAGAAAGAGATTTTTGGGAAGAGTTGTTTAAGAAGGAAACGTAAGGAGCATCTTTGGAGAGTAAACTTTGAGGAAAGCGTTTTTGGAAAGGAGCTTTTAGGAAAGATATTTTTTGGAAAGAGCTTGTTAGAAAGGAGTTTTTGAAAAACAATTTTGGAAAGGAGATTGGAGAGAGTTTTCTAAGAAGGAAATCTAGGGAGTTTTTTAGGAAAGGAATTTTGAAGAGGGTGTTTTGAAAAGGAGTTGAAAGAAAGCTTTGAAAATAGATTTTTGAAGGGAGTTTTTGGAAAACAATTTTGGAAATCAATTTGAAAAAGGAGATTTTAGAAAGTATATATAAAATACCTCACTTTTCTAAAGCGATTCTAACCATAAGAAGGTTAGAACCACTTTAAGATAGTAGTTTTGAAAACAACAATGTTTTGAAAATATAGACCGTATTGGTCACTTTAAATGTAACACTTTCCTAAAGCAACCCTAGCTATGAAAAGGCTAGAATCACCCTAGGATTGTGATTTTGAAACAAGTTTTGAAAATGAAGATTTTGATACAAGTTTAAAAATGATGTTAATGCAAGCTTTGAAAACGAGTTTGAAAACAAATTTTGAAAAAATGCAAGATCATGATATGCACAATGCAAAGAGGATCGTGAACATACAAGGTTAAAGGTTTCACCGCATAACCAAGGGAGCCGAACCCACGTGGTCTCCGGTTAGACTAAAAGAAAGCCCCTGACACGGTGACTCTCCAATAGCTTAATCCTACACATGGATCGAGAATTCCCTTGTTTCAAGCATGCAAGAAGGGGAGGAAGAAGATGGGGGATTAAAATAGAAGAAAACCCAAGTGGCTTAGGAGAGAGAAGAGAGGGGGAAGATGCGTAAACTTAAAGAGAAAGCCTATCTTGTGTCTTCTTTATTTTGCTTAGCTTTGCACACTTTACTTTACTTGTCTTGCTTCGGTCTTCACTTCAATCTTCAAGAGTTTGTCTTCAATCTTCAAAACTTCAGATTGCAGCACTTCAAGTGTTCAAAGGAGGCTTTGGAGGCTAGTGTGTGACTGTATAAAAGTGTATGTGAGTGTATAGGAGGCTAGGGTTTGTATATGGACGCTAAGGTTTGGAAAACCTAAGGAGACTAGGGTTTTGGGAAGCTACGAGCTCTGTATATCAAAAAGTAGGGTTTTTAGACTGAGTTTGCGGACCCCTTTCACGCTGGAGAAGGCTCTGTATTTATAGAGATAGGAATGACCTGGTGCTTGTTGCAATGGTGGCGCCAGATAGTTAGGAAAGTTTTAAGGTCGGCAAGCAATGTATCTTGAGAAGATTTGGGCTCCTGTACTAGTGACTACCACGTAATTTTTAGCCAGGCTTCACTAAGAGTGACTCCGGAAGGTCCGCAAAGCGATGGATAGATCGGATTAAACTTGGAAAGTTGATTTGACTCAGGATATGTCCACATTGACTTGAATACAAATCTTGACGGACTGTAGACCGCCGAGCAGTCAAAAATGGGGTGCTTACAATCATGATCTCATTATTCTTAAACACTAATAATCATCATCATCATTAAGTACCATAAACCAACACACTAGGGATAGGCACTTCCTACCATACAAAGCCTCATAAGATGCAACTCCCAAGCTCGAATGATAACTATTATTATATGCAAACTCTACTAAAGCCAATTGCTCATCCCATTTGCCTTTAGACTCTAAAGCACAAGCCGGCAACATATCTTCTAATGTTTTAATCGTCCTCTCTGATTGTCCATCTATTTGAGGATAATATGCAGTGCTAAAACTCAAACGTGTACCTAAAGCTCTTTGTAGACTCTTCCAAAAGTTAGACACAAACCTAGATCACAATCTGATACAATAGACATCAGGGCATCGTGCAGTCTCACCATTTTTCTCACATATAGTTGCGCTAACCTATCACGTGTAAAATTCTTCTTAGTGGCAATAAAATGTGCAGACTGAATCGATTTGTCTACTATTACCTATACTGTATCTTCTCTGGCATGGTCCTAGGTAAACCTGAAATAAATTCCATAGTGATATGCTTTTATTTACACTATGGTAACAATAATGGCTGAAGTTTCCTAGCTAGCCTCTGATGCTTTATCTTAATCTACTGACAAGTAAGGCATTAGGCCACATAATCCGTAATATCCCTCTTCAAACCACTCCACAAGCTTACATAAATCCCTATACATCTTTGTGCTCCCAAGGTGAATGCTATAACCTAAACTACGAGTCTCAGCCAAAATCTCCTCTCTCATCCCATCACTAGCAGGCACACAAAATCGGTCACCAAACTTAAGCACCCCATCCTCAGTCACTGAAAAATTTAAAGTTTCTGACTTCCTAAGCTCCTCCGTAATCTTTTGACACCAAGAATCATCCCTCTATGCCACTCTGACTGATCAAATAAAGTAGGCCTAACAGTCAATTGGACACAAAATGCCTCATCTCCATGACATATAACCTCAACCCTAAAACATCTCAAATCCTTTAAAATGTGACACTCAACTGTGAGCGATGCTAAACTACCTCCAAAAGTCTTTTAGCTTAAAGCATCTACCACTACATTTTCCTTCCCTGGATAAAACGAAGTACTAATGTCATAGTCCTTAAGCAACTCAAGCCAACACCATTGTCTCATGTTAAGCTCCTTCTGTGTGAAAATATACTATGGGCTATTATGATCAATGTAAATCTCACAAGACTATCCAAAAGATAGTGATGCCAAATTTTAAGTACAAACACCACGGCTGCTAACTCCAAGTCATGAGTGGGATAGTTTTTCTCATGTGACTTCAACTGATGGGCAACATAAGCAATGACCTTATCACTCTACATGAGCACAAAATCTAGCCCCTGAAGAGAAGCATCACTAAATATTACAAAACAACCACCCTCAATTAGCAAAGCAAGAATAGGCACCAACACTAACTTCTGTTTAAGCGTCTAAAAAGAGCTCGCACAATCATTTACTATACCAATTTGATCCCTTTACGAGTAAGACTAGTGAGTGGTATGGCAATACAGGAGAACTCTTCCACAAACCGTATATAATAGCTAGCAAAACCTAAGAAACTACGCACCTCAAATGCTTTAGTCGGACAAGGCAATCAATGATTGCTTCCACTTTCTTATGATCTACTGACACACCATCCTTACTAATCACATGCCCCAAGAAAGATACACTATCCAACCAAAACTCACCTAAATTCAATTTAGTATAAAACTTTTTCTCCCTTAGAATCTGAAGGACTATCCTCAAGTGCTCTGCATGCTCTTCCCTACTCTTAGAGTATATCAACACATCATCAGTGAAAACCACAACTAATCGATCAAGCATGGGTTTGAAAACCCTATTCATCAAGTCCATAAATGTTATTAGGGCATGCATAAGACTGAAAGGCATCACTAGGAACTCGTAGTGCCCATATCGAGTCTGAAAGGTGGTCTTAGGAATATCCCCCTCCTGGCCTTTAACTGATGATACCCATATCTTAAGTGAATCTTCGAGAACACCTAAAGCCCTTGCAACTGATCAAACAAGTCATTAATATGGGTCAAAGGGTACTAACTCTTGATTGTCACCTCTGATACTCTTACAAAGTTGTATAGTACCATTCTTCTTTTTAACAATAGTACTAGTACGCCCTAAGGTGGAACACTTAGCCTAATAAAGCCTTTATCTAACAACTCCTGCACCTAAGTCTGCAATTCTCTTAACTCAATAAGAACCATTCTATAAGGAGCCTTAAAGATATGAGTAGTTCTAGGTAGCAAGTCAATAGAGAACTCTACCTCATGGTTTCAAAGTAGACCTGGAAGATCCTCTGCAAAGACATCGAGAAACCCCCTCACAATTGAGAGGTCATCTAGAATTTGCCCTAGCAGCTCCTCAATCACCACATAGGCTAAATAATCATAACAACCTTTTCTCAACATATGATTTTCCTCCAATGCCGAAATAAGACTAGGTAGAGAGACATTCTTATCTCCCTAAAAATAAAATTATGGTTTTCCAGAAGCTAAAAGGATAACCATCTTCTAGCGACAACCCACTTTAGTATAGTGAATTGTTAGCTAGTGCATACCCAAGATAACATCAAAATCACACAAAACTAACCAAATCCACTAGTAAAGCCTTACCATGTAGCTCTACCTTACAAGACCGATAAACCCCCTCTAACAAAATAGTATTCCCCATAGGGGTAGACACAACAAGAGCCAGATCCAGGTGCTCATATAAAATAGGTAGTCAATGTAAAAATCTAGGTGCAGCAAAACTATGTGTTGAACTAGAATCAATTAATACTCTAGTAGGTATTGATGAAATGTAAAGTGTACCTTGCACCACTAATGGTGAAACATCAACCTCCTTTCTAGTAAGTGCATATACTCACCCCTGAGTTGCCTGCTTCTGATTCTGCCCTTGAGTAACAAAACTGGTGTTCGATCTCTGGCTAGATATTCCTGTATGTGCAAGTGCCGTTTTGACCTTGTTGCTGCATCTATGGTACTGAACGCCCTCCAATGGGTAGACTGATGTCCATGTTGTCCACAAGTATAACAAACTCAAGGGGACCCATCACAAAAAACATTAGCTAAATGTGGCTATCCACATCTATAGCACGACCTTCAAGCTTGCTGTCTAACTCCCCTACTATTCTGAGTTGAGCTACTCCTCATTTTCATGAGGTTCCCACCCCTTCACCCCTTTTGTTTTGCCACTAAATTGTTGCTCTCTACTCTGATCTCTAAACCTCTTCTTATATTGGTCATGTCCTTTCTAACACTCATCTAAGCTTTTCTCTGCAAGTAGGGCCTTGGTAACTAATTCACCTAAGGTCTTGGCCTCTAATATGGAGACCATGCTACGAATGGCTAAATACAGGCTCTTCTCAAACAGTAACACCCTATCATCCTCTCGAGTCACCAGGTGTGGTGCAAATCTAGATAGTTATGCAAACTTAGCCTCATATTCAACCATTGTTAGGGATCCTTGCTGTAGATTGGGAAAATCAACCATCCTTTATTTTTGCACCAGTGTCGAGTAGTACAACTTGTAAAAAAACTCCACAAATGTGGTCCATGTCATCTCATTTACTACTCCATCATAATGTCGTGCCTATATGTTCCATCATTTATCCACCGACCCCTCTGATTTAAACGTAGACAAGTTCACTTTTTACTGCTCAGTGCACTCTGTTTGATCAAATATCTTCTTCATTCATGCCTCACCCACTGAGGGATTTGTGGTCCCCTCAAAAGTTGGTTCAAAATCTATCAAACAGAATACCCTTGTCTAACACCATAGGTCTAGCCTCTAATAAGGTCATTGCAGGAACTGACTGCCTAACAAATTGCCCTAGATATGACTGCAATGCTAAGGTGAGAACTTTTGGGACTACTGGAGTAGGTACCAGGGCTAGAACAGAAATAGGTATAGATATAGGTTCAATCCTTGCCACTGGGGCAATTAAGGATCTACCCTCTCAGGTGTAGTCACACCAGTAGAACCCACAGTGCATCCTTGGGTACCCGCTGCAACTGGAGTGTGAGAAGTTCTCTTCCTAGCGTTTTTACCTAGGCTTCCCAAAAACTTCTTTTTAGGTGCCACACTCCTTCAAAATGGAAAGAAATAAGATAAGAGCAAGTTTAAACATAAATACAAGTAGACTCTCTTACATGCCTAATGGACTCTAGAAATCAGACCTTCTTTAATGACTCAAATACCTCTATGAGTTTCTAATAAACTACAACTCTGATACCAACTATTTTCATATCCCATTTGGGATTTGTGACTGGCTGTGAGCCACAGAACCTTGCCCCATGGGTCACGTAATCCGAGAAGATAAAGTATAATATAATTGATAGTGAAAACGTTTTAAGAAAATGATAATCTAATTCAAAACTTAATAATGATGGTAAACATCTTCATAAATGTATCAACTCCAAAGATTAATACTAAAATGAGTTATAAATAACTCTCTAAAGCAAATAAAATCAATATCAAGAGTAAACCAACACCTCCGGTAGAACTCGTCCAATAGTGGAAGACTAATAATAAAATACTAATCTCTCCAATCAAAGCACTTAGACACGTGACTCAAGACAATTCTATGGGGGTCAAGTAAGTGTCCCAACTTTGAGTCAACAACTACTTTTGCCTACATTCACCAAAAAACATTAAGCATGGGCAGGTCAGCTCACAACTCAGTGAATGATAATGCAATGAGTAACAAATAGAGTTTTGAAATCAAGACTCAACATAAGCTGTGTAAGAATAGATTAAGCTATATAATAGTTCCAAATATATAAGTCCGTCTTTCCAAAAACACAATTTGTCTAAGAAGGTTTATATTCCAATACTAGAAATAATCAATTCCGAATAATAAATCAGATAATCAAATACCAATTTTCCCAAAAGAATACTAATTAACCAGAAATAATAAATAAATATTCACATGGTGAGAATATCCAAGAATAAGCTAGTCAACCAAATAATAATGGTCACAACTAAAATCTCAAGGCATTCTAGAATCCAATTGGATCCAACATCAAATATAGAGTCACCACAGTGTGGCAAACTGGGACTTTTCCCTAAGCCGTTCTGGTGAAGGTCACCTGAACATACCAAGTATGTTCCTTACCATTGAGAAACTAGAGTCACCTTTCATAAGCCTGTTCTCTAGTTTTCAAAGGCACCCGCAAGGCAGACTTTTTCCCTGGACTTTCCAATACCAATAATCAAACCAAATCCAAAACCAATTCTCACCAACAAACACCAGTGTGGAATATAAAATAATTTATCATTGATAAAACTTCACCTTTTCGGTAAAACATGCTTTCGAATAAATAAGCTAATAGATAAACAATTAATAAAATAATATTTGTTTAGGTATGACATGATTTTGAGAAAGATAATCAGCAAGGTAAAAACCACTTACCTAGCTTCAAAGGAAATGCAAGTTCCAAAAGGAAACAATCAAAGATAATAACTGCCTAACCTGAGTAACAAGAATATACATGCCTATAATTAAAGGTCTATGCTAGGATTAGAATTAACTGAAATTAATACCAAAAATGAAATCTATGTGTCGAAAAAGCATGTGATAGGACTATTTTCAATGGTAACAATCAATCCGATTGATCAAAATAACTAGAGTGTACCATAAGGACATGTGTTCAACCATACAAGATAATTGCTCATCTAATCATCTTCCTCCCCAAAACATTATTTTCTACAACTAACTTCTTATTCTTTTCTTTTTTCTATTTTTTTTTTCAATCCATTGCTACACATTGAACTATCGAACCCCAATGTTAATAGGCTCCGAACATAATTTAATCAGACATTCAATCAAAAATCAAATTACACTAGTAAAGATTAGTCAAAGACATTACTGTATAAATATCATTCCAATCATATTTCTATGCATCATGATCTCATTATTCTTAAAAACTAACAAACATTGTCATCATCAAGTACCATAACCCATTTTTATTCAAACTCCATATAAACATATCAGGCAGCTTAAACTATGCATACAGTGTCGTTATTCAAAGTGGGGTTACATTCTATACAATATAAGGGTCTTTGGTTTAAGAGTCTATACCTTCAAGAATGGAGAAACCAGCACTATAGCTGAATCTCTACCTTCTGCCTCTACTTCTTGTATCATAGAGTCGACTATTAAATTATCTCTTTTATCAAACCCTAGATATATCTCCCTCTCATGAACCACGGTTTTTCTTTCTCTCTCTCTCTCTCTCTCTCTCTCTCTCTCTCTCTCTCCCTCTCTCTCTCTCTCTTTGTGTATCTCAATATGCATAACAAATTCTAATATGATATATAAAGAATCATGCATCTAACTCCTACACTCATGTCCATGATTCTATTCTCTATATATGAGCATATGATCATTCCCAAAGTTGACCAATGACAAGTTGTCTAAAAACACATGGCTCACTAATACTCCAAAATTCACACTATTAACATAGATTCAAAATACACAATCCAATTCCAACTACACCAAATAATTGTCCATCATCTAAAGGTCAAGATTGATTCTTATCCAATCAAATGGTCCTAAAATAATACATTTAAAACACATAAATAGTCTAATCATTTAACAATATTTAATATAAAAAATAATAGTTAAACGAAGAAAAATACTTAGAAAGACTCAAGAAACATGAATGGGCAGTAGAATTGAAAAATAAAACTAGGTCCTTACATAAAACCCCTATTAATTAAAGTTTCATCGTTGAAAATTACCTTATTTTATCATGCAAAAAGATGGGAGTACTTCTCTCTCATCTCCTCATGGCGCTCCTATGTGGCCTCCTCAACCATATGGTTACACCACAAAACCTTCACTAGTGAAACTATTTTATTGCGGAGTGTCTTATCTCTAGTGTCCAGAATCTCAACATGTTGCTCCTCATAGGTCATATCCTCTTAAAAAACAAGTGGCCCCTAATCTATCACATGCGATGGACTCTACACATATTTCCTCAATATAGATACATGAAACACATTATGAACCTCCGCAAGCCTAGGGGGCAAGGCAATTTCGTATGCCACTGCACCAACATTCTCCAGCACTTCAAATGGCCCAATAAAGCAAGGATTCAACTTCCCTTTCCTACCAAATCAAATCAACCCCTTCTAAGGCAAAACCTTAAGGAACACTTTACCATTAACTTGGAACTTTAAGTCTCTCCTCCGATTATCTCCATAATTTTTATGACGATTTTGAGTTGCTAATAATCTCTGTCGAATAGTGGTAATCTTTTGTGTCGCATTCTGTACTAAGTCTGGTCCCAAAAGCTATTTCTCCCTAGTATTGAAACTCAAACGTGTACCCAAAGTTGTCTGTAGACTCTACCAAAAATTAGACACAAATCTAGATCACGATCTAATATAATAGACACCAGGGCACCATGCAATCTCACTATCTCTCACATATGGTTGCGCCAACCTGTCTCGTGTAAAACTCTTCATAGTGGCAATAAAATTTGCAGACTTAGTCAATCGGTGTCCTATTACCTATACTGTATCTTGTCCGGCATGGGTCCTAGCTAAACCTGAAATAAAGTCTCTAGCGATATGCTCCCATTTCCACTCTGGTAATAGTAATGGATGAAGTTTCCTAGCTGGCTTCTGATGCTCTATCTTAAGTTACTGACAACTAAGGCATTGGGCCACATAATCCACAATATCCCTCTTCATACCACTCCACCAAAAATGCTTATGTAAATCCCTATACATCTTCGTGCTCCCAGGGTGAATGTCATAACCTGAACTGCGAGCCTCAACCAAAATCTCCTTTCTCAGCCCATCACTAGCAGGTATACAAAATCGGTCACCAAACTTAAGCACCCCATCCTCATTCACTGAAAAATCTAAAGTTTTTGACTTCCCAAGCTCCTCCCTTATCTTCTGACACTAGGAATCATCCCTGTTGTGCCACTCTAACTGATCAAATAGAGTTGGTCTAATAGTCAATTGGCCACAAAATGCCTCATCTCCATGACATATAACCTCAACCCGTAAACATCTCAAATCCTCTAAGATGTGTCGCTCAACAGTGAGCGAAGCTAAACTACCTCCAAAAGACTTTCTGTTCAAAGCATCTGTCACTACATTTGCCTTTCCTGGATAGTATGAAATTCTAATGTCATAGTCCTTAAGCAACTCAAGCCAATACCGTTGTCTCACGTTAAGCTCCTTTTGTGTGAAATATACTTTAGGCTCCTATGATCAGTGTAAATCTCATAAGACTCCGTAAAAAGATAGTGACGCCAAATTTTAAGTGTAAACACCACAACTGCTAGCACCAAGTCATGAGTAGGACAATTTTTCTCATGTGGCATTAACTGGAAGCATAAGCAATGTCCTTATCACAACACCAAGTCATGAGTGGGATAGTTTTTCTCATATGGCTTTAATTGGAAGCATAGCAATGACCTTGTCACTCTGCATAAGCAGACAACCTAGCCCCTGAAGTGAAGC
Source organism: Euryodendron excelsum (assembly GCA_033060915.1). NCBI lineage: Eukaryota > Viridiplantae > Streptophyta > Magnoliopsida > Ericales > Pentaphylacaceae > Euryodendron > Euryodendron excelsum. The sequence goes on along the minus strand of CM065399.1, from coordinate 776,373 downwards.
ATCACTAAAGATCACAAAACTACCACCCTCAGTCAATAAAGCAAGAATAGGCACTAACACCAACCTTTGTTTAAGCTTTTAAAAAGAGCTCGCACAATCATCTACTATACAAATTTGATCCATTTAAGAGTAAGACCAGTTAGTGGTAAGGCAATACTAGAGAACCCTTTCACAAACTGTATATAGTAGCCAGCCAAAACTAAGAAATTACGCACCTCAAATACTGTAGTCGGACAAAGTAATCAACAATCGCTTCCACCTTCTTATCATCTACTAACACACCAGCCTTACTAATCACATGCCCCAAGAAAGATACACTGTCCTACCAAAACTCACCCTTATTCAATTTAGCATATAACTGTTTCTCCCTCAGAATCTGGAGGACTATCCTCAAGTGCTCTGCATGCTCTTCCCTACTCTTAGAGTATACCAACACATCATCAATGAAAACCACAACAAATCGATCAAACCTGAGTTTGAAAGCCCTATTCATCAAATCCATAAATATTAATGGAGCATCCACAAGACTAAAAGGCATTACTAGGAACTCATAGTGCATATACTGAGTTTGAAAGGCAATCTTAGGAACATCCGCCTCCCTGACCTTTAATTGATAATACCCAGATCTTAAGTCAATCTTCTAGAACACCTGAGACCCTTGCAACTGATCAAACAAGTCATCAATACAAGGCAAAGGGTACTTATTTTGATTATCACCTCTTATACTCATGCAAAGCTGCATAATACCATCCTTCTTTTTAACAAACAATACTGGTACGCCCTAAGGTGAAACACTTGGCCTAATAAAGCCTTTATCTGACATGCGAATTACATTGATAACTCGATTAGTCGATAACAATTGGTGGATAGGACTATATGTGTTAAATGCTTAGTTGTGTTGTTTTTGCCTACGAATATTGGAGGTTTCGTTTGGATTGAAATTGATTGAATTCGTGAAAATTTTGTATGTGGAGATTGGTGGGTTTGGAAGAAAATTGGTGGTTGAGAATTGTGAATTAACTTGTTAAGGCACGGAATGCCAAATTATTTGTGCATTGTATAATATTTTGTATTTATGACTCAACTAGTAGGTATTCAAGAGTGAACCCCAATAGCCATTCCACTATGCTTGGTAGCTTATTTTCTCACACATCATCTTTACACATTGACATAGGCATAATGGAATACTTTTCTCAATGGGTTGAGACTGATGGTAATGGGAGCGTCCATGGTTATGGTAGTGCGAAAGCACCTCCTTGTTGGTCTCTTAGAGATTACAATCGAGCTAATGGCCAAATGGACCATTTTATACCAACTTACAATCCAGGGTGGTGTGATCAACTCAACCTTATTAAGGAACATGAGAAAACTTTTGCACCTCATTATCTAGCCTTACCTTAACCTTACCACGATCCACTTGAACACTATCAAGCATCACTATCGATTTACCACTACCAAGAGCATATTGTATGTCCATTTCCACCCAATGAGTCTCTTAGGGAGGTTCCCTAACTATCATCTATAGAACGGACAACTAGAGCTTTAGTTGACTTGAAGGGTCAACTGACCTTATTATTAGAAGCCTTGAATGTCCAAGAGACAACAACCAACCAAAAAAGCTTAAATGAAACCCATCATAATCTTAACCCCAACCAAGAGCAAGTCCATCCCATCGAGCAAGTCCATCCTGTTATTAACCTTAAGAATGTGGGCATCATAGATGAAACCATCATTTCGTAAGAGTGTGAGTCTAGGGAAGAAGCTCTTAAGGTGAGTGAGAAAATTATTGAACATAAGAATAGGGATGACGAACTCGAGAGAGAGGAACTCAAGAGAGTGGAGCCCAAGATTGAGAATTCTAAGCAAAAAAAAGGTGAGGAGGAGGAGAGTGTTGTGCCCCGGTTTTTACCTAAGCCATCTTGGCTCAAAAAATTCACAATACTCTCTATTATAGAACTTTCCCTCCTAAAAATACAAGCGCGACGAGGGTTTGAACTTGAAAACTTGATTTGATTAAGGGCTTTTTGGAAAAGTTTTGGAGTCACCACCTAACATAATTAAAAATGTGATAGGTCACCTAAAACTAAGTGTAATCTGAAAACAAAACTTAAACTTTTTGAAAAGCTTTTGAAAATGTTCTTCTTAAGAAGGGTTTTTAGAAAAAAGATTTTTAACAACTTTTTAAAAGTATTTTAAAACCTTTTTGAAAACATGACTCTAGGTTGGCCTTCAAAACTAGAAATCTATGGTCCGAGGATTGGTTACGTGTATAGAAGATATCTTAAGATCATCACCCTACACTATCCTTCAGTACCAACATGTCCATTCACCCTATGTTCACTCACTTGAATTACCGGTTATCAATATCCACTTTTATCCACTTGGAAAATTTTTCAAAAACAGTGTTTGGTTATCACTTTTTAGATGAATGATGCATGATGCATGATTTTAAAAAGAAGTTTGAAAGTAGAAAGTTTTGAAGTGATTTGAGATAAAAATTTTGACTTTATAGAAACTTTTGAAAAGGGAACTTAAGTCGAAATAAACATTATGACTGTCCCATTTTAGTTTACCTACGTATCTTATTTGGTGAGAATCAGGTCATTCATAATTTGGGCAAGAGCCCAATTGAAAGTAGACTCATGGGAGTCTTGGAAGGTTTTGAAACTTTGGATTCAAGAATTTAGACTTAAAATAGAACTTGAAAGTTTGAAAATATCTTTAGACATAGAACTTGAGGTTTTGAAAAATATTTAGGGTTTAGAATCCTATTATGAACCTTTGGTAGTTACATTTAATATATCATTTTATCTTGGAATCCCTGAACATAAAGGATTTAGCCATTTTTTGGTTAAGACAAGTTTAAGAGAGCTCTTGAAAATATTTTGAGAGGGGCATGGATGCATTTGAAAATACTTTGGAGTCAACGATTTTTGAAAACCCAAGAGAGAGGTCTTTTAAAAACACCCCTTTTGAAATGGTTTTGAATTGAATGATTGTAAGCACTCCATTTTTGACCGCTCGGCAGTCTACAGTCCGTCCAGCCTTGATTTCAAGTCAATATGGACATATTCTAGAATTCTAGTCCTAATTCCGCCTATCCATCGCTTCGCGGGCCCAGTTGGCCCAAATCGAGGCAAAAGGACCAAAATGCCCTTAGGGGTATTGTTCTTTCTATATTCCAAATTAGGCATGTCTTTTCGAAGACGGTGAGTCCCCTTTCCATATTCCAAATTAGGCATGTCTTTCTGAAGACGGTAAGTCCCCTTTTCATATTCCAATAGGCGTGTCTTTCTGAAGATGATAAGACCCCTTTCTAATTTCAAAAGGCACGTCTTTCTGAAGACGGTAAGTCCCCTTTAAACCTATCGACCGAGATGAGACCCCAAGTCCCCTAGATGGTAGAACGGTCCACCTTTGGCGCCTACTAGCCTGCCAATACAAAAATGTCTGTTTCGGCATGCCTTCCGAGAAAGTTGACTTCTCAGGCGCTAAGTCCCTTTAGTAGCTTCCCGAGATCAGGCAGTCTCAGGAATGATCACGAACTGTCAGAGTAGCAGAAGTATGTTTCCGGATCATTCCGAGTTAATTCTGGTAAACTCGATGCAGAATGATCGTTTTGCCCCTAGTGAGCCGATCGCCTTTTCCGACCACACCGACTCTGGGTATCGAACCAGTAACCTCTTGGGAACATTCTAAATAATGTTTCCAAATCTCGAGTCTTCTTCCGAAACATTCTGAGTCTGTCCCGGTGGCTTTTCGACCCAATTTACCGTTTTGCCCCTAATGGCCCGGTCAACCCTTCCAACACATTTTGTTATCTTTTCTCAAGTCAAATACCTCCGGGACCCTATTCTAAGGGTTCCTGTCCTTTCTCGGCTTTCCAGGTCAGTCCTGGCCTCTTCAAATCATTCCCGGACCTTCTGGAGTCACTCCTAGTGAAGCCAGATGAAAACTTGCATGGTAGTCACTAGTGCAGGCGCCCAAATCTTCTCGAGATATATTGCTTGCTGACCTTAAAACTTTCCTAATTGGCTGGTGCTAAGCCCATATTTGGCCTTGCGCCACTCCTAGTGGGGCCAGAAACATTTTTGGCCTAGCGCCACTACAACAGGCGCTAGGTCATTCCCTTGTCTATAAATACAGAGCCTCCTCCAGCGTGAAAGAGGTCGATAAACTCAGTGTAGAAACCCTAATTTTTGATATGCAGAGCTTGTAGCCTCTCTAAACCCTAGTCTCCTTAAGTTCTCTAGACCCTAGCCTCCATACACAAACCCTAGCCTCATATACACTCACATACGCTTCTATACACTGATACACTAGCCTCCAACCCTCCATTGAAGGCTTGGATTGCTGCAACTACGAAGCTTTGAAGATCGAAGACAAACTCTTGAAGATTGAAGAGAAGACCGAAGCGAAGCAAGCAAAACAAAGTACGCAAAGCTAAGCAAAATAAAGAAGACACAAGGTAGGCTTCTTATTTAAATTTATGCATCTTCCCCTTCTCTTCTCTCTTCTAACCCACTTAGATTTTCTTCTATTTTAATCCATCCCCCATCTTCTTCCCCCCCCCCCCCCCTTCTTGCATGCCTAAAATAAGGAAATTCCCGATCCATGTGTAGGATTAGGCTATTTGAGAGTCACTGTGTCGGGGGCTTTTTTTTAGTCTAACCGGAGACCACGTGAGTTCGGCTCCCTTGATTATGTGGTGAAGCTTTTAACCTTGTATGTTCACGACCCCAATTTGTATTGTGCATATCATGATCTTGCATTTCTCCAAAGTTTGTTTTAAACTTGTTTTCAAAAGCTTGCATTAAACTTGTCTTCAAAAACTTACATCAAAATCTTCTTTTACAAAACTTATTTTCAAAATCACAATCCTAAGGTGATTCTAGCATTTCCTTGGCTATGGTTACTTTAGGAAAGTGTTACATTTACAGTGGCCAATATGGTCCATATTTTCAAAACATTGTTTTCAAAACCACTATCTTAAAGTGGTTCTAACCTTCTTATGGTTAGAATCACTTTAGAAAAGTGAGATATATTGTATACTTTCTAAAAACTCTCTTTTCAAAAGTCTCTCTTTCTAAAACCCTCTTCCTTTTCGAATTGTTTTCTAAAAACTCTCTCCAAAAATCTATTTTCAAAACTTCCTTTTTCAACTCCTTTCCAAAACACTCTCTTCAAAATTCCTTTACTAAAAACACTCCCTAGGTTTCCTTCTTAAAAAACTCTCTCTAATCTCCTTTTCAAAATTGTTTTTCAAAAACTCCTTTCCAACAATCTCTTTCCAAAAACATCTTTCCTAAAAGGTCCTTTCCAAAAACACTTTTCCTAAAGTTTACTCTCCAAAAACGCTCCGTAAATCTCTTTCCTAACAACTCTTTCCTAAAACCCTCTTCCAAAATCTTCTTTGCTAAAAAACTCCCTTTTCAAGTTTACTTTCCAAAAACTCGCAAGGATTTCTTTCCAAAAACTCTTTCCTTAGAGCCTAAGTTAAATCCCAGAACCCACATTTAGGAAACCATAATTTTTCTTCCCAAAAACATGATTTCCAATCCCTTATTTTGCCCTCAAAACCTAGGTTTCTAAAACCTCTTGTTTTCTACATCAAAACTATATATATTTCCAAAACCTCTTTTTTACATCAAAACTATAGTCTTCCCAAAACTAAAATTTCCAAAACTCCATCTTTCCAAATCCTTGCCAAATCCAATCTTCCCTTTAGGAAACCAAACCCAATCTCCCCTTTAGGAAACTAGATCCTATCCTCCGTTTTTTGAAACAAAATCAAAACATCTCTTTTTTATAGACAAAATCCAATCCCTTACTTTAGGAAATAGGAATCTCAATCATTCCAAACCCAAATCTTTCCTAATTCAACTCCTTCCTAATCTAGTACTTTCCTAAACCTTAAGTTTTCCAAATTTAAACTTTTAAATCTTTCCTAAAACTTTAAGCTTTCCAACCTTTCTTAATTCCATCCCTTTCCAAATCTAAGTTTTCAAACCCTTCTTAAACTTAAAACCTTTCTTAATTTCAAGAATTTCTAAAACTCAAACTTTGAATCTTTCTAAATTTCTAAACTTCCCTAAACTTCAAATCTTTCCAAATCTAAAACTTTCTAAATTCGAAACTTTTTAAATTCTAAACTTTTCAACTTTCAAAACTTCCCTATTTCAAAACATTCCAAATTCAAAACTTTCCAATTTCAAAACTTTCTTAAAACGAAAATCTTTCCAATTTCAAAACTTTTTTAAAACGAAATGTTTCCTATTTCAAACTTTCTTAATCCAACACTTTCCTAAATTGAAACTTTCCTAAAACGAAACTTTTCAAAAATGACACTTTCCTACTTTGAAACTTTCATAAATCGAACCTTTCCTAATTCGAACCCTTCCTAAATCCAATCTTTCTTCGATCTTCCAAGTCCAACATTCGAGTCAAGTCTTTCTTAATCTCGAGTCCTTTCTAAATCCTACCTTCGTAGGTCTAGGGTCTCTATTCATCCATTTCAAATTCCAATCTTCTATTCTAAATTCAAATCAAATCCAAATTTCAATTCAATTTCTTTTTCCAATCAAACCATTTATTTTTTATCGGACTCTTGTTCGAACTACGACTGACCTGATTCCTCAAAAAGGATACGTAGGCAACCCTCATGGGTGCGGTCACAACCTTTTTCAATCTCCAATTTCAAAACCTTTTTCAAATCACCAATTCCATAATCTATTTTTCTAATTCCAAGTTTCTATTTCCAAATCTCTATATCCAATTTTTAAAACTTTCCAATTTCAATTCTATCTTTTCAAGTCTCTTTCTAAAAACAAATGAATTTCTTTTCAAATCTATTTCCAAATCTAGTTTTCCACTCTCTTTTCTTGCACTTGCACATCATGCATCATGCTAGTTTCTTTCTAAAAATTCTTTTCTAACGTAAATAGGATTGAACATTTGTTAGTTCAAAACTCTCATAGGTGAATTTAGGGTAAATAGACATGTAGGTGCCGTAAGGGCGAGGTAGGGTGATAGTTTAGTGCGTCTTCCCTACACGTAACCAACCTCCAAACCTAGGATCACTGATTTCAAAAGACCAAAATGGAGTTTATTTTCAAAAAGGGCTTAGTTATTTTCCAAAGGTTGCCAAACAACCTGTTTTCCTAAAAGCCCTCTCTTGAGGAAGTATTTTCAAAATCGTTTTCAAAAACCCTAAGTGTTGTCTTCGGATTATGCCTAGTTTTTAGGTGACCTAACTCACCCTAATCAAGTTAGTTGGCAACTCCAAATGTTTTTCAAAAGCCCTTTATTCAAATCAATTTTCAATTCAAACCTAGTCGCACTTATTCTTCTAAGAGGATGAATTCTAACGAGAGAGTATAGTGTTTTTCCCGCTTGTGTATGTATTCCTCGAGTGCGAAAAATCTAAGCGTGACAGCTGGAGACTCCACTGGAGACACTTAGAGGATTAGGCCGTAGTCATGTCTCTTTACCCTTCACCGATGTAGAGTCTTCAATTAACTTATTCAATCATATTCACTTTAAATTTTCAAAGTTGTTTTAAAAAAAACATGCATTTATTCATATTATCTTGTATTAAGTTTGTCATCTACACACTAACTCTTGCATCTTTGTTTTGTAAGTGCGTTTTTTGTTTAAATTTTATTAACTACCATGCATGAATGTGATGAACAGGATGAATGTGAGTTGTTGGGTTCTTTCCTCCGCTTTAAAAAATCACACACACACGCTGCACGTGCACTTGCATTCTGCATACTTGCATTTTTACCCTGATATGACCCTTCTAGTTAGAAATGGGGAACGGTATATTGGTTGTGGGCAAGATGTTATGTCAGTTTCTTCGCATATGGCCTCTTGATGGTTCCCCCGCTAGGATCACCAACTGATTATGGCACCACCTCGGGGAATGGGCCTAGGTTTGAAGATCTAGGGACCGAGCCTTTTTAGGACACATTAGTCAACCCTCAACCTCATGCTCATAAAGACACCTTGCATAGCCGAACCTCTGCCAAATTTAAGACATGCGCACTGTTTTCAAAACTATAGAGGAAAGGGCGATTGCTCTTACTTTCATTTATATATGTTCATTCCTGTTGTTATAATGACTGTATTCTTACTGTTATAATGATTGTCTAACTGCTCATACATGCATATGTACTTCAACTGTATTCTCTCTCCTTATACTCTTTTTATATCCATGTTCATGCATCTCGTATTCCATGTCAAGACAAGACTTCCAAGTAACTCAAGTCACTGCATTCTCATACATATGATCAACCCATTGAAAGTGACACCTAGTTCACTCTCCTTTGCATTAAACCCACCTAAACCCTAAGGGTTCCCATGCATTTTTGGCCTAACGCCACTACAACAGGCGCTAGGTCATTCCCTTGTCTATAAATACAAAGCCTCCCCCAACATGAAAGAGGTCCAGAAACTCAATGTAAAAACCCTACTTTTCGATATACAGAGCTTGTAGCCTCTCTAAACCCTAGTCTCCTTAGGTTCTCTGAACCCTAGCCTCCATACACAAACTCTAGCCTCCTATACACTCACATGCGCTTCTATACACTGATACACTAGCCTCCAACCCTCCATTGAAGGCTTGGATTGCTGCAACTACGAAGCTTTGAAGATCGAAGACAAACTCTTGAAGATTGAAGAGAAGACTGAAGCGAAGCAAGCGCGCAAAGCTAAGCAAAATAAAGAAGACACAAGATAGGCTTCTTCTTTACGTTTATGCATCTTCCCCTTCTCTTCTCTCTCCTAACCCACTTGGGTTTTTCTATTTTAATCCCCCATCTTCTTCCCCCCCTTTCTTGCATGCTTGAAATAAGGAAATTCCCGATCCATGTGTAGGATTAGGCTATTGGAGAATCACCGTGTCGGGGGCTTTCTTTTAGTCTAATCGGAGACCACGTGGATTCGGCCCCCTTGATTATGTGGTGAAGCCTTTAACCTTGTATGTTCACGACCCCAATTTGCATTGTGCATATCATGATCTTGCATTCCTCCAAAGTTTGTTTTAAGCTTGTTTTCAAAAGCTTGCATTAAACTTGTTTTCAAAAACCTACATCAAAAATTTTTTTTTCAAAACTTGTTCTCAAAATCACAATCCTAAGGTGATTCTAGTCTTTCCATGGCTAGGTTTACTTTAGGAAAGTGTTACATTTACAGTGGCCAATATGGTCCATATTTTTAAAACATTGTTTTCAAAACTACTATCTTAAAGTGGTTCTAACCTTCTTATTGTTAGAATCGCTTTAGGAAAGTGAGATATTTTGTATACTTTCTAAAAACTCTCTTTTCAAAAGTCTCTCTTTCTAAAACCCTCTTCTTTTTCAACATGCTTTTTGAAAAGTCTTCTTTCCAAAATTGTTTTCTAAAAACTCCCTCCAAAAATCTATTTTCAAAACTTCATTTTCAACTGTTTTCCAAAACACTCTCTTCAAAATTCCTTTCCTAAAAACACTCCCTAGGTTTCCTTCTTAAAAAACTCTCTCCAATCTCCTTTCCAAAATTGTTTTTCAGAAACTCCTTTCCACCAATCTCTTTCCAAAAACATATTTCCTAACAGCTCCTTTCCAAAAACGCTTTCCTCAAAGTTCACTCTCCAAAAACGCCCCCTAAATCTCTTTCCTAACAACTCTTTCCTAAAACCCTCTTCCAAAATCTTCTTTCCTAAAAATCTCCCTTTTCAAGTTTACTTTCCAAAAACTCCTCACTAGGATTTCTTTTCAAAAACTCTTCCCTAGAACCCACGTTTAGGAAACCATAATTTTCCTTCCTAAAAACATGATTTCCAATCCCTTATTTTGGCCTCAAAACCTCTAATTTTTTCTACATCAAAATTATATATATTTCCAAAACCTCTTTTCTACGTAAAACTATAGTCTTCCCAAAACTAGAATTTTCAAAACTCCATCTTTCCAAATCCATGTCAAATCCAATCTTCCCTTTAGGAAATCAAACCCAATCTCCCCTTTAACAAACTAGATCCTATCCTCCATTTTTTGAAACAAAATCAAAACATCTCTTTTTTAGAGACAAAATCCAATCCCATACTTTAGGAAATAGGAACCTCAATCATTCCAAACCCAAATTTTTTCTAATTCAACTCCATCCTAATCTAGTACTTTCCTAAACTTAAACTTTTAAATCTTTTCTTAAACTTTAAGCTTTCAAACCTTTCTTAATTCCATCCCTTTTCAAATCTTAACTTTCCAAATCTAAGTTTTCAAACCCTTCTTAAACTCAAAACCTTTCCTAATTTCAAGAATTTCTAAAACTCAAACTTTGAATCTTTCTAAAATTCTAAACTTCCCTAAACTTCAAATCTTTCCAAATCTAAAACTTTCTAAATTCTAAACTTTCCAACTTTCAAAACTTCCCTATTTCAAATCATTCCAAATTCAAAACTTTCCAATTTCAAAACTTTCTTAAAACGAAATGTTTCCTATTTCAAAACTTTCTTAATCTAACACTTTCCTAAATTGAAACTTTCCTAAAACAAAACTTTTCAAAAATGACACTTTCCTATTTTGAAACTTTCCTAAATCGGACCTTTCCTAATTCGAACCCTTCCTAAATCTAATCTTTTTTCGATCTTCCAAGTCCAATGTTCGAGTCAAGTCTTTCTTAATCTTGAGTCCTTTCTAAATCCTGCTTTCCTAGGTCTAGGGTTTCTATTCTTCTATTTCAAATTCCAATCTTCTATTCTAAATTCAAATCAAATCCAAATTCCAATTCAATTTCCTTTTTCCAATCAATCCTTCTATTTTCTATCGGACTCTTGTTTGAATTGCGACTGACCTGATTCCTCAAAAAGGATACGTAGGCAACTCTCATGGGTGCAGTCACAACCTTTTTCAATTTCCAATTTCACAACCTTTTTCAAATCTCCAATTCCATAATCTATTTTTCTAATTCCAAGTTTCTATTTCCAAATCTCTATTTTCAATTTTCAAAACTTTCCAATTTCAATTCTATCTTTTCAAGTCTCTTTCTAAAAACAAATCAATTTCTTTTCAAATCTATTTCCAAATCTATTTTTCCACTCTCTTTTCTTGCACTTGCACATCATGCATCGTGCTAGTTTCTTTTTAAAAATTCTTTCTAACGTAAATAGGATTGAACATTTGTTAGTTGAAGACTCTCATAGGTGAATTTAGGGTAAATAGACATGTACGTACCGCAAGGGCGGGGTAGGGTGATGGCTTAGTGTATCTTCCCTACACGTAACCAACCTCCGAACCTAAGATCACTGATTTCAAAAGACCAAAATGGAGTTTATTTTCAAAAAGGGCTTAGTTATTTTCCAAAGGTTGCCAAACAACATGTTTTCCTAAAAACCCTCTCTTGAGGAAGTATTTTTAAAATCGTTTTCAAAAACCCCAATTGTAGTTTTCGGATTATACTTAGTTTTTAAGTGACCTAACTCACCTTAATCAAGTTAGGTGGCAACTCCAAATGTTTTTCAAAAGCCTTTTATTCAAATCAATTTTCAATTCAAACCTAGTCGCACTCATTCTTCTGGGATGATGAGTTCTAACGAGAGAGTACAGTGGTTTTCCCACTTGTGTGCGTATTCCTCGAGTGCGAAAAATCTGGGCACGACAATGATGACTTTTAATGGTCTTGAAATTAGAGTCTTGAAGTCCACTAACCTTGGTTGGGTTGACCTACGGTTAACTAACTTGGGTTAGATTAACCTAGGGTTGGACAACTAGGGTTGGGTTAGAATAGGGTTGGATTACCTAAGGTTACCTAACTAGGGTTAGGTTAACCTAGAGTTAGATTGACTTAGGATTAACTGACTAAGGTTAGGTTAACCTAGGGTTGGATGACCTAGGGTTAACTAAATAGGGTTAAGTTAACATATGATTTGGTTAACCTGGGGTTAACTAACTAGGGTTAGATTGACCTAGGGTTTGGTTGACCTAGGGTTAACTAACTTAGGCTAGGTTAACCTAAAGTTGGACAACTAGGGTTAAGTTAACCTAGGATTTTGGAAGGTAGTTTTGGATAGTGGTTTTGGACTAGGATTTGGACCTAGTGGTTTTAGAATAATGGTTTACACATGAACTTGGAAAAGAGGTTTCCAAAACCATTTTGGAAAAACCACTCAAGTAAGTTAGGGTTCATATGGTGGATTTTTGGAAACCATTCCAAAAAGGGTTACCTTGGAACTGTTTCAACCACAAACTTAAGAGAGTAAAACTTTTGAAAATCAATATAAAATAGGTAGTTTTGAAAACCACTTTGATGGAAACTAAAGAGAATGAAATTTTTGAAACCATTCCTTGAAATGGGGGTTATGGAAAACCACTTTTAAGGGGGAGAAAACCACTCTAATGAGTTAGGATTCCTATGGTCAATATAATGGGGAGGCCACTCAAGAGAATCTCCTTGGGGACCATTACAACCACAAAACTTTAAAAATCAAAGTGAAATATGAGGGTTTGAAAACCATTTTAATATAACTTGAAAGTAGAAAATGCAATGATGCAAAGTGGAGGTTAGGGGGCTTAAGGGTGGCTTCATGGGGCATGGAAATCTAGGGTTTTAACCTAGGCTTCAAGAAACCAACTCTTACAACCATTTTTGAAGATCACTTAAATATGGAGTTTGGAAAAAACATAGAAATAGAAATAGTTAGAGTTTTTGAAAAATGGTGTTGAGCATGAAAATAACGCCAAGCATGCAATACATAAACATAGTAACCATATGCAAGGGAGTTATGAAAACGTACAAGGCTCAAGGCTACACCACATTGCAAGGGGTCTTAGAGCCATACCATAATAAGGTAGGCTAAAGGGAGGGCCCCCAACCGGTGGCTACCCTAAAGCTTCCCCTAGGCATGGACCTAAGGTCCTTTTATTCAAGAAAGCAAGAAAGGGGGGTAGAAGATGGGGTGTAAAATGGAGAAAAGCTCAAGTGAGCTTCAAGAGGGAGAAGAGAAGAGTAGGGGAAGACAAAATGTCAAAGAAAATACTACATTGTCTTCAAAACATCTTAATGCTTTTTTAAAAGGCTTGACTTGAGCTTGGAAGGCCTTCAACGGAGCTTGAGTGGGATGGAGTTAGCTTGAATCTTACTTTGAAGGCTTGGAAGATGGAGTGTATAGGCTAAAGAGGGGTTGAATCTAGCTTGAATGCTTGGAGGGTGAAGTGTATTAGGTTTTTCAAAGTTCTAAGGCAATTTTAGTAGAGCTTCGCTATTGTTTTGGCCTTTTAAATACACAAGGGGGTGGCCTACTATTTATAGGCAAAAAAACTTGGGGCTTGCCGCATTTGCTGCATGTGCCTAGGCAAATTTTGCCCTAACGTATGTAGCACATGTGCCAGTACTGTGCCAGTGTATGAGTACCATGTGGCACTCCTTGTACCACCCCAACTTGGGCTGCAAGGCAAGTTTTGTCCGATCTGATCATTTTTGGGGGGTATGTAGCACACGCTCCGCTGTTGAAAACTTTTATGCTAACTTTGCCTAGAAATTCATGCAATCCAGGAAAAATCAAGGAAAATCGGTCACATTCACAACGTTCCCCCACTATTTCTCATGAACCAAGAGCCTTCAAGGAGCTCCAAAGGATTTTAGATGACAGAGATATGTCATTGGGAAGAGTGCATAAAAATAAACTTTTTAGAGCATCTGTGAGACGCTCTAAAGATTTCTGAAAATGGTAATTTTTACATAACATGATTGTGGCCTCTGGTAAGTGACCTCTTCAATTGAACCTTGCCAATAGGAGGTCCTCCAGATAAGTTTCAGGGAATTTTCTAATTTACACATCTCTCAAGTCATTTGACTGTGTGTTTTAATTAGGAAATTGAAGAAAAAGACAATGTTGGCAGAGCATTTGTGGGACGCTCCAAGGGTTTTTCAAAGTGACGACTTTCGGGCTACATGATCAGATGCTTCGGGAAGTGATCTTTCCAATCGAATCATATCAATGGAAAAACCTATGGAAAGGCTTAGGGGAATTCCCTAATGTACATATTTTCCAAGTTATTTGACGGTGTGTTTTAATCAGGGAATCAGAGGAAAAGACAACCCTAATGGAGCATTTGTGAGGCACACCGGGAAGCTTTTGTTGACTTAGAGGTGTTCCGAGTCAAGGGAATCGCTTCGAAACGGATAGGGAGGTTTAAGAGGTATCCCGGTGGATGCCGGTTTGGTACCCAAAGCCGGTATGGTTTAGAAAATGCCCAAGTCACTAAGGGCAAAATGGTCATCTTGACTAGAACATGGCTGAAATGGACTTGAGTGGCATATTGCACATGTCGGGTTGTCTAGAGACAGTTTTGGAAGGGTGGACTTACCATCTCGAGGGATTGGTACTTTCTCGAAAGATGTGCCAGAGTGCTCAGGGGCAAAACGGTTATTTTGACCAGAGTTGACTAAAACGAGTCTAGAGTCGGCTGGAACGAGTCCGGAGTCGGTTTGATCAACATCTTGAACATGTAGGACTATCCGGGGACAGTCTTAGAAAGGTGGACTTACCGTCTCGATGACTTAATACTCGAGGATGTGCCAATCTGCCTAGGGGTAGAATGGTCACTTTGACCAATGATCTGAAGTTGACTATAATGGCATATTTGAATATACTAGACTATTCGGGGACAATCCTGGAAGGTGGACTTGCCATCTCAAGCCCTTGGTACTTTCTTGAAGATGTGTCGGTTTACATAAACTTACCGTCTCAAGAAGTTTATACTGTCTCACAAGACATGTAGGGTTGGGTGGACTTATCATCGTGAGGAGTTTGTACTTTCTTGCAAGATGTGCCATGATGCACAAGGGGCAGGTTAGTTATTTTTCATCGAGATAAGCTAGCAGGCATTGTGTAGACTCAGGTTTTTGAGTGTTTCTGTCACTCCAACAATTGTGATGGGTTGGTTTCTAGAGTCTTTCTTTTCCCTGGTAAATGTGCCACAACAAAGACGCAGATTCGGTCCCGTGGCACTCGGGGTTTTAATGGCATGCCCGTGTTGACCTGGTGAGTATTCTTGTCACTCCAATAGCTTAAAGGTTTATGAGTCTTTTCGTCACACCGACAGTGTTGTGTTAGTTCCAAAGACTGCCTGATCTCGAGAAATTGCCGGATGCTAAGGGGCATAACGGACATTCTATATTGGCGGGCTAGCATGCACAAAAAGTGAACCGTTTAAGGTTTTAAAGTCTGTCCGTCACTTTGACAGTGGCAATTGGTTTTAGAGTCCGCTTGGTCTCAGAAACCTGCCTGTGATGGTGTTGGTTTTGGTGACTGCCCGGTCTCGAAAAGCTACCAAGAAAGCCTTGGGACATTTTGGTCATCTGGCTTCAATTAGGCCTGACGAGCCCGAGAAGCGACCAATTGATTGGATTGGAGTTTGAAAAGTCAGTTTAGGCTTGATCGTGTTGTGGTGTTTTACTGAAAGATTGATTTGGATCGGAGATTGCTAAGCAGGCAAAAATGGGGTTCTTAGAAAGAGAAAATAAAGAATTTTAAGGATAGTGACCTATTTGTTGCGGATACACTTCCTCCTTTGAATGCATATATATTACTATCCTTAAAATTCTCTATTTTAAGGAGGAGGAGGAAGGAGAGAAAATAGAGAATTTTAACGATAGTGACCTACAAGTTACGGATACACTTCCTCCTTTGAATGCATATACTCAAATTCGTATCATTTTGGGCCACCCATTCTTAGCTACTTCCAAAACTTTGATTAATTATAGGAATGGTGTGATGAAACTTTCTCTTAGCAACATGATAGTGGATTTGAACATTTTTTTAAGTTGATTAACAAAAAGGGAACACAAAAAGGGTTTATGACATGAGCTTATCTGGCACCTTTGTGTAAGATTAATTTACCTTCTCTACATTCTATGATCCTTTTGAACCTTATGTGGTTAAATGTTATATCCTTGAGTTCAACAAAGATGTTGAAAATGTCCCTTATTATGCTTGTTTAAACTCTTTACAAGTTTTAAGAGTGGACTTATGGAATGATAGCAAATTCTCACTATTTGGTATTGGGTGATTTACTCTCCAATTTTGTGTAGTAGTAGGAGTAGTTATAGATTTTTTTTTTATTTTTCTTCATTTTAGGGTTTTAGTTTTATAGAGTTTCTAAGGTTATAGATTTGGTGTTTTCTTAAAAAAGTTTTGAGTTTCATTATATATATCTTGTGCTTTACTACAAATCTCTTTACGATTTATTGATCAATCTCAGGTAATTGCATTTCGTGGTTATCTTTTGATTACTTGAGACACTTAGTAGAGGTTTAAGTATCGTGTGGTTCTGGCATCTCATCTCATTGTCTTTAGGACATTTCTTCCATATACTCATGGTGGATATATTGATGATTCATTTTCAGGAACCATAGCAACATTTGTAAAATGCAATCTCAGATTAGAAGATGTTCAGTGTTGTGCATTTATTGCAAGTTGGGCTTAATTGATGATTTACCCTTTAATCTTAATGCATTGTGAGATTGCATCATGTGGATGGGATTACACCCTTATGCACAATCATGTCATATAGCATCATGTGTTGTTACCTTGTGCATTCTCACCCTCATATAAGTGGAGATTTTACCGTATGAGCTTTAGAGCCATTTTAGCTTTTTGGAGTAGATATATTTACTCAAGGTTGACTTGTTCATTTTCCATTCCATCAATAGTTTCATTATTTTATTTTTTATTCATATGTTAGATATCGATTGAAGTTTTTGATACTTATACTCTTTTGAGTTCTACTTTTAGTGTATATTGAATATAATTCTAGGCCATCATTTCACTCTTTGAGCCATTGATTTTCTTGTAGTTTTTATTCCCTTGGACCCATTTTTTACCATATTTTTACGTGATCTTTGTTAAAGTGAATCATTGTAGAAATATTACCCATGATTGAGAAACACAAGTACCTCCACTTGTAAGAAGTTCATTTCTAAAGTGAAATAGAAAATGGTGATATGTTTGCAATGTGGAAAAAGGAAAAGAGAACAGTGGGCACAGAAAGTAAAAGTAAGGAAAGTACAAGAAGAAGAAGAAGAAGAAGAAGAAGAAGAAGAAGAAATAGAATAAAGACGTTAGATGTTTGATAAGAAAAGCAATGAAAGAAAAAAAGAAAAAAGTAACATCAAATGAGAAGGAAAAATTGGAAGTATGTACTCGTTGATCATTACATGCCTTGATCACACATGTTTTAAGCCTTTTATCCTTTCTTTCTCCCTACTTTATATCTCTTGGCCAAGCTATAACCTTAGAAAGTCCTAGTTGATCTGAAGTGTTCATGTTTTGAAAATTCTTTGGAGTGTAAGTCATTCTTTGTCAATTACTTTAATTTGTGCTTAACTACAGGTATTCTTTCATGAAGCTATATTAAGTCGGATACACTTTCATTCTTTTAATTTTTGTAGTGAATTGCTCTTTCGTGTTTTTATGCATTTACTCTTATGATGAGCTTTCTATTATGAGGACCTTACGTGCTCATCTTTCTTGTGAGTGTATGCTCGGTAAGGTTTGGATCGAGGCTTAAAGGATGTGATTGTGTGAGTGTCTTAACATTTAAGTTATAGTGCATTGTTTTATCACATACTCACTTAAACCACTCTTATGTTACTATATGATTTAATCTTGCTTGTATTAGGAGATAGGGTAAGTTGAGGATTAGCTTGAACAAGTTTATGCATGCTCTATTTGTCCTCATAAATCTTTGACTGTAGGTCATGGATGGATGTTTATGAGTATCATCACTGTAAACCATCACGAGACACCACTCATCCGCTAGGAATAACCTAGGAGTTTAAAAGCTTGGTGCATAAGCTAAATGCATCCGTGTCTCCTACGAAAGCGGAGATTATCTTTTGGTGTTTAGTATTTTGCTAGGGCTAACAAAAAGCAACTTGGGTGTGATTGTGCTCCAAAAGTGTAATTACAGCATCTTAATTTACGCTTTGCTAGCCTTAGTTTAGGGGTTTGTATACCTCTTTAGTTAGATTTTAGTATCAACTAGGTTTATTTTGCTTTATATATGTTTGAACTTAAATTGGAGGATTCGGACACAATTCGAGCATAATTTTCAAGTGGACGCGCTCAGAGTACAAGCTACTAAAGCTGTGGTACAAGTTGTTGAAGCACGCAGAGTTGAAACTTTAGAAGGCCATATCTCTCAAACCAGAAGGGTTATTGAGGTTCATAATATATCAATTTCATATAGTTTTTCGAGATCTATAGAAAAATTTGAACGGGGTGACTGTTCAAACAGCCGAACTGCCCATCAAGGCGTTTAAACGCTCAATCAAGGCATTCAAACGGTCAAGAAATTTATGAGGCTAATTTTTAGCGTTTTAATCAAGCTAGCTAGGTGTTCGAACGCCCATTCAAATGGTTGAGGGTGTTCGAATGCCTTCCGTGTCTTTATTTTATTTCCTAGCCTATTTAAGGCCGTTTTGGGCCGAAAATTGGGGATCTCATCTTATTTACATGTTTTCAGAATTTTTAGAGAGTGGTAGGAGTAGTTTTAAAGAGAGAAACACTGGAATTCTTTGTGGTTCTTCATTTTCATTGTAATTAAGTACAATTTTCATGAATTTAATGCAAATTTCTATAGAATCAAGTAGCTGATTCTTCTCTTGGGTTTAATTGTGAAGATCATCCAAGGATTTTAAGGGTTTCAATGGAGGTAAAACACAATTTCATTATTCTACCTTCTTAAACCTCCAATTCTTAGCAATTGAAGTAGAGATATCTAAGAACACTTAGATTATTGATTATGTTTGGTAATTTTGATGCACAATTCTATAGTTGATATCATAATTGCACAAATCGATAGTATTAGCCTATGATTCTCAAATTCATTGTAGTTCTAACTTCAAGTTGCTATTGAATAGAATCTATGATAATCTTTGCATAGATTTTATTGAAATCTTGTGTTCTTGAGTCTAAGTCTTTGAGTGTCCATGCACAAATCATGAATTTGGTATGGGTGTTACTTAGATTGATGCTATGAACACAAGAATCTCATTGTCTAAAAATCTAAGTTGATTATCATTGATTTTATTGTTTTAATAGTCGAAATCCTCCGAATCAAAGGCTTGAGGTGAAGCCAATGATTCGAGTTATCAAACTTCATTGGAACCTTGGGCGAATTTGGTAATTGGATCAATTGGATCCAAGTCATTTATCTTAGTAGTTTAATTGTTTTAATATTGCTTTAGTTTAGCTAAATCAACCTTTCAAAATCAAGTATTTTTTGGTTTTGTACCTTTTTAAGAAGTAATTTCATTTGAGTTGTTGCAAATCTTGAGATAAATAGATGTGAGTTGAAACCTATAGCTAATACTGAGCTTGATCTTTGAAAGAATCGATATCTGGACTCACCGGATTTAAACTACATAGCCAACAGTACTCTTGCGGTAATTATATTGCATGCCTTTGGAGCGATCATCTTTTATATTGTTGATCAATAGGTTGATCATAGATTATTTTATTTTGATTTACTAGATTGATTAGATGAATGTTGTTGTAAATATTGAAAAGTTTAAAATCTGTTAGAAGAATAAATTTTGCAACCAAAAAATTATAAAAGAAATTGTTTGCCTCATATTTAAAATTCAACGATAAAATTTCTCCAACTTGAGGAGAACAATGTAGAATAAAAATCACAACCGCCAATCTCAGAATCATACGAAACTGGCTGGAGATCAAGAATCATAGTTTACTATAGACCCTATCAAATTTTGCCTGAATTCTATCTTAAGGACTTCAATTTTGCATTTTTTCTATTTTAGGGAATTTTTATTTTGATTATTACTTTACTTAGAAGATTTTAGTTTTTATTTTGACCCTGCCAGTTTGGTGAAAATTAACCATAACTTTATTGCAAAAGACACATATCTAAAATATGATGTATAGAAACATAATAAAATGAAGCAGAATGAAACAAAATCACATCTGAACCAAGCAAGAAATAATTTTCACCAGTCCTTAGACATGCTTATTGACTACTTGCATGATTTTGCAAGTTCTGCTTCCTAATAATTATATTATTTCATTCAAAATAAGTAAATAGGCACATGCTTTCACATCCAACATGGCTCGTGTTCTAATGGGATCTACTCAATTATTCAACATCAATTTATCAAACTCCTTCCCTATCTGCAGTAGCAATTTCTATTTGCTTCCACATCTCAGTATCGAACACAAGTCCATGTTTCTCGCCAACGGCCCTCATTGTTTGGTACACTTCAAGCATGGTTGGCCTCAGGTCTGGACAAGACTGGACGCATTTACTTGCAATACTATGGAACTGAAAGATCTCGCCATCGAATCCTAGCCCAATCAAAGAGTTGTCAACTGCATCGCACAGACTAAAAGAGGTACTTGAAAGATTGATGATGCATTCGGCCAAAGCGCTATCAGAACTTACAGAACATTCAGTTGCCTTATTGGGTTCCTTCCCCATAAGAAGTTCAAGAAGCACAACTCCAAAGCTATATACGTCCTTCTTATCAAAACCCAGCTCCAACAAGTCGCCATTCATAGGACTACTAACCGAAGTAGTCTCATTTGTCTTCACGAACATTGCCTCCCCAAAATTTGAGATCTTTGGCTCAAAATTATGATCAAGTAATATACCTTTTGAGCTTATGTTAAGATGGAATGCTTGGAAGTTGTAGTTATGGTGAAGCCATGCCAAGCCTCTTGCTAAGCCAACAGCAATTTTAACCCTCAAAGGCCATTCCAAGATCTTGAGTTCACCTTTTGGAGGATGTAACCAATCATAGAGATTCCCATTTGACATATATTTGTAAACCAACAGTCTATCCTCTGTTTCATAATAAAAGCTCAGCAGAGGCACCAAATTAGTGTGCCGCAGTCTACCAAGGGTTATTATTTCCGACACAAAATGTCCCTCAGAGCACTGCGAATCGTTGAATCTTTTGATGGCAAGGAGAAATCCATTTGGGAGAACCGCCTTATACATTGTTCCAGTCTTTCCAAACCCGATGATGTATTCTTTGCTAAAATTGTTAGTAGCATTCACGAGTTGTGTGTAACCAATTCTAGTAAGCAGCTTCTCCAATGTAGAAATCTGTGAATCAAAATCTTGCACTTCAGAAATTAACTTCAAGGGCAAACAAAAATTAATAGATTGAAGTGTCCGAAAATGGGTCCACACAGAGACACCATGACTCTGTCTAGTATATGTCAAAGATTGAATTGCTCTTGAAGTTGAGTCCAGATGAAGATGCCATCACTTTGTGATTTTCATAAAACATTACGTCCATCTATTTCAATGTGCTTGAAATATAACTACTCAATTATAATCAAGATATGGTAATTGCTATGTTAAGTGTATTTAGTTGCTTTTCTTTCACCACTTGGAAGTGAAAGAGCAAAAAATCTAATAAAGGGCTAAGAGACAAGAAGCGAAGAACAACTGAACATATATACAGGGACGAAAAGATGCAAAATATGTGGGAAACAATATTCACCCTAGGGAAATGGTTGAGAGAGAGAGAGAGAGAGAGAGAGTTTCTACCTTACTATCCTCGCTTCTATTATTTGTAGTTGGAGATTGGCTTCCTTGAACCACCTGTTGGTTTCGTTTCTTCTTCCTGCTGCTCTTAATCTTCTTTAGATAAAACAAAGTCAGAGCAAAAACCAAGACTGCAGAAACAGACAAAGCAACCGGGAAGCATCTGATGAAGAAAGCACTTTGATTGCTTTTGTTAGGAGCCATGCAGGGGGGCAAGGGACCCCCACAAAGTCCTGAATTATTTGCGTAGCTCTCAGCTGAAACATTGACATGAACAAAATATGGCACCGGCCCTGCCAAGAGATTGTTAGCTACACTGAAAGTCTTGATGCGAATCAGCTGGCCAAGAGCGGCAGGAATTTGTCCAGTGAGCTGATTTTTATCGAGTTTAAGAACATTGAGATACCTACTATTCGCAATCTCAGGTGGAATTTCGCCAGAGAATTTATTGGAGGAAAGATCAAGAGATGTAACAAACGGGATCATTTGAGAAATATCAGAAGGGATGGGTCCGGAAAGTTTGTTGCTTGAAAGATCTAAACCTGTTAAAGCGGTGCAGTTTGCAATCCCCCGAGGAAATTGACCGCCGAGTCCGATGTCCGAGAGTCGGATATTTAAGACCTTGTTCCCGTCAGAAGGCCAGCATTCTACTCCAGAAAATCTACAGATGAAACCTTCGGCATCGTTGTTGAAGTTCCAGGAGTTCAAGGACCGAAGAGGGTCTTCCAAGGAATCCTTAATTGATGTCAAGCAAGAAATATCACTCGCAAGTCCATTACATACTACGAGAAAATTGCTCATCAGTGACAACCAGACAATTCTGTTGATGATGAGGACAGTAGTAAGGATTCTTGAAGTGAAAGCCATTTGCATGAAAACTACCATCGTAGAGACAGCAACACAAAGTGTTGGAAAATAGGAAGAAGAAAAAATCAACGAAATATTGAACGATATGATCTTGGGTTGGGAAATGAACTTCCCTGTAAGAAAGAAGAGATAATTTGGAAGTCATATATGGCTTGAGAGACAGTTACATTTATACCAACAACACATTGTGGAAAAAAAAAAAGGCCAATCCAAATGAGAAAAAAAAAACTACAAAAAGATGACCTAAAGTCAATTACATTAGTTAACTTCAAATTTGGTTTTTAAAACCTTATATGATTTAATCAAATCTGTGGGCCCAATAAGAGTCAAGCCCAAGACCGAGAAAAGACCAACTTAGTAAAGTCGGCCCATGGTTGCCGACCTAGCAGACCTAGCCCATGCCGATCCAGGGATTGGACTCAAGGGGTCGGCCCAAGGATTCTAATCCAAAAACTTATAAGGACTAATAGGTCCATAGTACAAATCCTACTCTTAAGTGGACCAGGACAAATAAAGGATAAATCCAATACATTAAACTGACTCAAACAAGGAAGACTCCTACGAGGAAAATGACTCTAATTCTTAAAGGAGATATGGCATTCCGAAACCTATAAATACCCCCATGCACTAAAGGTGTAAGGTACGTTTACTTGAATTTTGATTCTCAATATATTATTTGATTCATTGTGATTAAATTTGCCAACTTAATCATCAGAGTACTTTCGGCCCAAAGGGGGTCGAGTTATTCTCATTGTCTTCTTCTCTTGTAGATTACTCGTGCTCGTCGAATTAGTTTGAAAGTTCAACCAGGTCTTCCTAAAAATCTAACCTACAAAACCTTATAACCGATTTAACCAAAATTTTTAATAATAATTTTAAAAAATATGAAAGGCCTTATTTAAAATTGTTGCCTTAGGCCATATATTATCTTGAGCCAGCCTTAAGCCATAACATTACACAAAATCAATTAGCAAACTGTTAGCCTCAAGTTTTCAATAATTAATTTTGATGATAACAAATATAAATGTTTTAATAATTAAAATTTGGTTAATCTCAAGATTTCATAATAAAGTATGTTTGATGTATGAGTTAAAATTTTTTAAAAAATTTATGTTAAAAGTTTAAATATATTGTGCATTTCAATGATACATCACTTAATTTTTTATTTATGCTTTAAATGTTAATTATCTAATATTTCTTGAAGTTATTATTAGTCTTAGACTTAAAAAGAATGCATAGCATGAAAAAAAAGACTAAGTCAAAGATAATAGCAGGAAAGCTCATTGGAGATAGTTTCAGTATTATGTATATAACTTTTGATCCAACCATTGGATTAATCTGATTTTGTGGTGTTGGAAATAAGACTCAAATTCCTATAAATGATATTTCATAAGGACTTCGTGAATAGAATGTATTGTGGGACAAAACTGAGCTGGAATGTGACATATTGGAGTAGAAGTTCAAAATATGACAGTTGGGAGATAACTCGAGTACTTTTATCGTTACTTTTAATCTAACCGTTGGATATCTATGATTCTTATTGATCTAAAACGATGATATCCAAGGCTACAACTTTTATCTCATAGACAATTTCAAATTGAACGTTAGAAGGGAGAAAATCGAGGTGGAAATAAAGACAACTCTACAGAAATTCAAATATGCCAACTAGGAGATAGCTTGAGTATTTTGATGATAATGTTTGATCTGACCATTGGATTAACATGATTCTTGCAGTTTTGAAAATCTGACTTCCATCACTACAACTTTTATACATAGTCATTTTCAAATTCTAAAGTTATAAGGGAGCAAATCGAGATGGAAATGAAGACAACTCTTCAAAAATTTAAATATGCCAACTAGGAGACAGTTTGAATAGTTTGATGATAACTTTTGATCTGACCATTGGATCGACCTGATTCTTAAGGTTTTGAAAAGCTTACTTCCATGTCTACAACTTTTCTCTTATAGACATTTTCAAATTCGAACATCATCAAGGCAAAAATCGAGGACGAACAGAAGCAATCTGATCTGAAATTCAATTACCTGACTGGCAGCAACTTTGTTCAAACGGAAAGAAATGTATTCAAACTTCTCCAACGGATAGAAGTTAATTTTAAGCTGCAAATAATTTACTGCTCTTTCTTTATAAATAAAGATACATAAGAGAAGCAAGGTACACACAAAAAATTACAAAGATTGAACATAGAAAGTGATATTCATCAAGATCTTCAAGTTTTAAGCTTTATTTCCTCATCATTCCATTTCATCTTTGAGCTTCATTGTTCTATTCAACTCTTGAGAGTTCTGTATCGTCGCGCCCAGATTTTTTGCACTCGAGGAATCCACACACAAGCGGGAAAAACACTGTACTCTCTCGTTAGAACTCATCCTCCTACAAGAATGAGTACGACTAGGTTTGAATTGAAAATTAATTTGAATAAAGGGCTTTTGAAAAACAATTCGGAGTCGCCACCTAACTTGAATAAGGTGAGTTGGGTCACCTAAAAAAAACTAAGCACAATCCGAAAATTACACTTAGGGTTTTTGGAAAATAATTTTAAAAATACTTCCTCAAGAGAGAGTTTTTAGGAAAACAGGTTATTTAGCAACCTTTAGAAAATATTTAAGTCGTTTTTAAACAAATAACTCTGTTTTGGTCTTTCAAAAACAGTGATCCTAGGTTTGGAGGTTAGTTACGTGTAGGGAAGACGCACTAAGCCATCACCCTACCCCGCCCTTGCAGTACCTACATATCTATTCACCATAGATTTACCTATGAGAGTTTTCAATTAACAAATGTCCAATGCTATCCACTTTAGAAAATAATTTTTGAAAAGAAATTGACATGATACATGATATGCAAGTGAAGAAAAAGAGAGTTGGAAATTAGATTTAGAAATAGATTTGAAAAGAAATTGATTTTTAAAAAGAGATTTGAAGAGATAGATTTGAAATTGGAAAGTTTTAGAAATTGAAAATAGAGATTTGAAAATAGATTTTTGGAATTGCAAACTTGAAATAGATTATGGAATTGGAGATTTGAAAAAGGTTGTGGAAATAGAAGTTTGAAAAAGGTTGTGGAAATAGAAACTTGAAAAAGGTTGTGACCGCACCCATGAGGGTTGCCTACGTATCCCTTTGGAGGAATCAGGTCAGTCGTAGTTCGAACAAGAGTCCGAACTAGGGAAAGATTGGAAAAGGAAATTAAGTTGGACTTAGAATAGAAAATTTGAAATTGAAATTTGGAATTGAAAAGATTGGACTTTGATTTGGAAAGATTGAGGTTTAAGAAAAATTTGACTTAAATGTTGGACTTAGAAGATTAGGGAAAGATTGAAATTTAGGAAAGATTCGAATTAGGAAAGTTTCAAAATAGGAAAGTGTCATTTTATGAAAGTTCCATTTTAGGAAAGTTTTGGTTTAGGAAAGGTTTTGAATTAGGAAAGTTTCAAGTTAGGAAAGTTTTGGATTAAGAAAATTTCATTTTAAGAAAGGTTTTGAAATAGGAAAGGTTTCATTTTAAGAAAGTTTTGAGTTTAGAAAGTTTTAGATTTAGAAAGATTTGAAGTTTAGGGGAGTTTAGAATTTAGGAAGTTTTGGATTTGGAAAGGTCGAGATTAGGAAAGATTTAGAAGTTTAAAGTTTAAGGAAAGATTTAAACGTTTAAGTTTTGGAAATGTAAGATTTAGGAAAGTATGAGATTAGGAAGGAGTGGATTTAGGAAAGATTTAGAGTTGGAAGTATTGAGATTCGTATTTCCTAAAACAAGGGATTGGATTTTGCTTCTAAAAAGAGGTGTTTTGATTTTGTTTCCAAAAATGAAGGATTGGATCTAGCTTCCTAAATGAGGAGATTAGATTTGGTTTCCTAAAGGGAAGATCGGATTTGATTTACTAAAGAGAATATTTGATTTGACATGGATTTGGAAGGAGAAGTTTTAGAAACCCTAGATTTGGAAGACTATAGTTTTGACGTAGAAAATAGATTTTGAAAACCTAGGTTTTAAGGCAAGATTGGAAAACATGTTTTAAGAAAAGAAGTTAGGGTTTCCTAATCGTTAGCTCTAGGGTTTGACTTGGGCTTCAAGAAAAGAGATTTTTGGAAAGTGAGCTTTTTAGAAAGGGAGATTTTTTGAAAGAGATCCTAAAAATGAGTTTTTAGAAAATGAATTTTGAAGAGAGAGTTTTTGGAAAGATTTTCTGGAAAGCAACACTTTGAGAGAGTTTTTGGAAAGAGATTTCAGGAAAGAAATTTTTGGAAAGAGTTGTTTAGTAAGGAAACTTAAGGAGTGTCTTTAGAAAGTGAACTTTGAGGAGAGCGTTTTAGAAATGAGTTTTAATGCGTCTTCCCTACACGTAACCAACCTCCAAGCCTAGATCACTGTTTTCGAAAGACTAAAATGGAGTTTATTTTCACAAAAGGCTTAATTATTTTCTAAAGGTTGTCAAACAACCTGTTTTTCTAAAAACCCTCTCTTGAGGAAGTATTTTTTTTAAAATCGTTTTCAAAAGCCCTAAGTGTGGTCCTCGGATTGTGCTTAGTTTTTAGGTGACCTAACTCACCTTAATCAAGTTAGGTGGCGACTCCAAATGTTTTCCAAAAGCCCTTTATTCAAATCAATTTTCAATTCAAACCTAATCGCACTCATTCTTCTAGAAGGGTGAGTTCTAACGAAAGTGTACAGTATTTTTCCCGCTTGTGTGTGTATTCCTCGAATGCAAAAAATCTGAGCGCGACAAGCTTCTCCGAGCTCATCATGCAAGCGGAGATGATAGAAAATGGCCTCAAGACATGAAGGATTACGGACCCCTATGCCAAGACTGGAGAGTATACCGCTAACATAGCCAAGAAGGTGGCTACTTCAAGGGGCACAATCAAGAAGGAAAGTGAGGTGTCTGCCATCCTGCCTGGCCAATCCCCCCAATATACTGTCCTGCTTGGCCAATTACCCCAATACCGACCGCCACCACAATCACCTCCTACCCTGCTCTTACCCACTTTAACCATGCCTACTCCAACCCCTAACTACGGCCCTGCTAGAGCACAACCTAATTTTAATAGGCTTGCCCGACGCACCCGTGCTTTTAATACCTTAGCTTGCAACCAAACCGAGGCTTACCACAACCTTCTAAAGAACAATATTTTGAAGCCCATACCTACTCGTCCATTTCCAAGCCCTCTACCCCCAACCTTCAATGCCGCCCTTACTTGTGAATACCATTCGGGTGGCCAAGAGCACGACACCGAAAGCTGCTTCTCTCTCAAGTAGAAAATTTAGGACCTGATAGACAACAAGACTATTGATCTACAGCCGGTGAAACCCGCTCCTACTCCCAATGTGACCACCAATCCTCTGCCAGACCACACCGTCAATATGATACTAGTAGAAATGGAAGGTGAGGGAGAGTTCGATGAGCTCGGGGCTGAAGGTTATGAGGACGATTGGGAGACCGATGAAGAAGATGACTGGGAGGAGGATCTCCCATCATGCCCAATTTATCTCTATAACCCTGATGAGGTGCCTGATGCTTCTGACTAGCCCATTGAGGAGCCAATGTTCCCGAAGGAAGAGCATATCGAAAGCATAACCACTGATGGATTGGGGTGCTGAGTTTCTACACCCGAATTATGCAGCAGCTAAAAGTCACTAGTTGGAAAACCCTTGGCCCACGATCAAGTACAACTATGAAGATATAGGCTGGGGGCTGGAAGAGTCAAGAGAATAGACGGAGCCATTCGAGTTAGAAGGAGGTGAACTAGCCATCCTATTTACAGAAGGATCTGTTACAAATAACAAGGAGATCAATGAAGCTACCAACTGCACCACTACTGTCGACGTATCCGGAGCTCTTGAAGAAGCCTCTGCTTGTCTTGCCCTAGCCATAAGCCCGAATCACGAATGGAGTATTAAAGATGTGGGCATTGTTCCAAGGCCTTACTGAGGCAAAATCCCTGCAAAAGCATACAAGAGAGGGGTGTTTTCACCCACTTTCTTTCTACCCCTTTACATTTTGTCCTCAAATTAAAATCTACATTTTTGTTTCTTCAAAACAGAACTATATGCTTTTCATTGATAAGATAAAATGGTTAACTCTTTTTATTTTACCTTCTTTTCTCTTGTGAATGGTAACTACTTTCTACGCAAGGAGCATGGTTTATCTTATGGAATGATCCGACTTGAAGGGATGATAGCATGAGTTAACCACTCGCCAAATGATCAGCTTTCATTTGGCGATGTGTGGCTAAGCGATGTGTGGCTGGATTATCAAAATGAAGAGGAGCCACCTTTCATTTTCCTATGTAAAAGAAAAAGTGTTTATATTCCTTTTGTTTAACCCCTAGAGCCTCGCAACAAATGAAGTTTTCCTTGTCAACCCCAATCCAAGACTGTCCTCCCCACACTGGGGCAAACAATATTTGAGAACTTTAAGAATGGTATCCACCCCCACTATGCTAAGGCAGCTTTGAAGGCTCTATAGATCAAGCAATCTAGTTCAAAGTGAAGAGAAGACCTCATTTCATTTTCCATACAGTCAGAAGCAACCCCTTGCCAAACCCATTGAGCCATTTATCTTTCCCGAGAAACCCCAACCTAGGGATCACTGCCCACATTGGGTTAGGTTGGATTGCTAAGGAAAAGGTCTAAAGAAAAAAGGGATGGTAGAATTACTCGTTCCATAAAAATAAAAAAGATAAAAAGGACAAAGCAAAGGAAAAGAATTGCCAAGGGGCAAGAGGCTGAAAAAAAAAATCTAAGGAAAGGCCTAAAGAAAACCATGATTGAGTCATCTTCAAAAGCATAATAAGAAGCGAGTCATGTTTATCTCAAAAAGCATATAGAAAGGGTGAAAGAAGAGAGTCATTTTTACCCTGAAAAGTATATAGTAAAAGCAAGAAGGAAATTTAAAGGTGATCCTAGGTTACAAAGAAACCCAGTAGAAATAATAGGTTCGAGCCTTTACCCTTTTTTGCAAAACCCCAAAACCATGGCCTACATTACAACCCTACTAAAGTCCACTCTGATTGAAAACAGATTGTTTGATCTAAATGAGCTGAACACGCTGCCAAAGCCAAGAACGAATGCTAACCCTACTGGAAGAAAAATAGTCAAGGATGGTATGGATCTAAACCCTGTTGAAAACAATATTGAATTTGAGCCTACATATCCCATTGTTTCGAAAACCCCATAACCTAGCCTACATTATGGTCCTAAAGCACAGTCTCATCGGATTAAAAGACTGGCCACTTATCGCTCTGCTAAAGGTCAGGTAAGTTATCACTAAAACCCCAAGAGTTGAGAGTTTCAGCCCAGTAATCATATACACTAACCCCGAGGCAGAGAGTTAGAGGTGATCAAAAGGTTGAGAAAGGTGTGAAGTGCTATCATTCAATCAAGGTAAGGTTGAGCTAGAGGAGAGGCTAGACCCCCGAAAAGGAAGGAGTTACCATTCCAAAGATGCCAAGTTTGATAACACCCCTTGTCATTCTGTTAGTTAATGTATTTCTAATACGTGCATACATTTTC
This sequence comes from Euryodendron excelsum, assembly GCA_033060915.1. Taxonomy (NCBI): domain Eukaryota; kingdom Viridiplantae; phylum Streptophyta; class Magnoliopsida; order Ericales; family Pentaphylacaceae; genus Euryodendron; species Euryodendron excelsum. The sequence goes on along the minus strand of CM065399.1, from coordinate 746,430 downwards.
AAAAAAAAAAAATCGGCATGAGCTTTGCATACATAGGATATAAATCCCTGTAGAAAAAGAAGTCACCAATACAGTTTAATGTCAACCCCTGTAATAGATATACAACATCATCATTTCTACACATGCATCGGATCATATACTTAGCTGAAAAAAATCAATCATAAATGTCTCTGCCTATCCATGCATCTAAATGCCATAAATATCCATCTTTGTACAAAACTAACAAATAAAACTGTCTAACATAAATACATCTCAGGGATAAGGGGCAAAAGAAGATCAGAGTCTCCACAAGGGGCATCTGTCAAAGGTCAAAGTCAATGTCATCTGGATCGAAATCCCTGAAACCTAGCATCGAAGGAGGCGGATAGCTACTCGAAACACCAGCATCCTGCAAAGAAGGTAGAACCGAAATCAGCTACATGAAAGAAGAACTAAACAATAGTAGAGCAAGAAGAAGGAAGGAAAAGACGACATACCCCGCCACCTCCCATCCGGGCTAACCGAGCCGTCAAGGAAGCCATATCTGCCTGATACTGATCTTGCTCCGTCTAGTATTGATCCCTCTAGTCCCTCACAGCAGCAAACTCATCCTGGGGCACATATCCTCTGGTACGGCCCCACAAGTCAACCACCTCCTGGCCCACAGCGTATCCGCTGACTACTACCTCAAACCGGGTGAAGACACCGACAGAATGAGCCCTGAAGTGTGCAGTGTAGTCCATGTCCGGAGAAAGCAAGAACTCGGCACCTGGCTGGCGCTCCTGATAAGGGATAGGTACTCCTGCCACCAAAGCTCCAAATATATACGCCGACGGATCTCCTACTAATCGGAACTCCTCATGAAACTACCGCCAGTGCCGCTCTCCTAGATAGGACTCCCAAGTATAGTCACTGAGAAAAGTAGCCCTCGATAGGGACAACGAAACCAAGTATCGCACTGTCTCATAATGAACTGATCCAATGAAAGGCCGCCAAGTCACATCCCTCACCTCAATCAACCCTAGGTTTGCCCGTAGCGTCACGAAGTCGATAATCTCCGATTGCTGGGCCACCCGGTCATGAGCCCACCTCAAAGCACAAGGATAAAGGTTGTCCTCAATAACTGCAGGGCGACGAACATGCAGATACTCGTAGCTCCACTAGACAAGAAATGGCCAAAAACTAGTCATGCTGCCCCAACGGGAAGAAGTCTAGACCCGCATCAATCGAAGGAAGCAGTCAAAGGAGAAGGACCCCCAATCCAGCTCAGATAAAGCTCTAAGATTAGCTACTATGCTCACTAACCAAAAAGGCACAAGCGACTTGTTGTTGTTGCAGAAGCAGTTAAAGACGATATACAAAACAAGTCGTTGCCTCATGATGTCGCACTGAGCAAGGGAGGGCTCAACAGCAAAGGTACGGTCATTCCGGCTGAGCCAGGAAACTGGGAAAGCAAAATGCTCAAGAGGGGGCAAGTCCAGCAGAATGCAGGCCTTGCCCCTACTGACTGACTGTAAAGTTATCCACCAGCCGACGAAGGAAAGCCCCGTGATGATCGCTTAATCCAAGGGGGTGGGACCCAACTCAAAGCCAACAAAATGAAAGGTCCCCGTCTTTCCAAACCACCATTCAATCAGTGCCAGCACGAGATGTCTGTTCAGGCGGTTAGCTTGTAATCCCATGAAAGCTCCAAACCCGATCTCAGCCAAGAAAGCACGATATGATGGGGCAGCCCGCTGCATGGTCACGAAGACCCGATGAACAGCCCCTCCAAAAGCTTTGTGTACCCACGGAGGGGGCAAATGTTGTCTAGAATATACACTGGGTTGATAAGCAAGATCCCCAAGTGGTGGGATGTCCGGTACCTCCAGGTCACCCAAATCAGCATCTGTTTGCCTATGTCTAAATGAGGCTCTCCCATAACCAGTCACCTGGTCACCAAGACCTGGTATCCCCTCCTCAGCACCAATATCCTCTGCAAAGGCCTGCTCAACCGGAGGAAAGGGGTTAACAGGTGATCTACTCTCTCGTCCGCTCTTACTGGAAGAGGCCCGTCCAGTGGATCGATGACTACCCCTAGAACGATTGAAGCCGCTAATAGAATCTATCCTAGCGGCCTTCCTGGAGCGGCGTCTCCTCTCAGAACCATCGTCGCCCACAACTGCCATCCTAAAAAGGTAAGCCAAGGTAAGAGGTGATAATATACGGTACATGCAATTAAAAATAATAATAAAATAAAATAAATAAATAAATAAAATAAAAAGATTTCAAATGATAAGTCAAAATGAGTTTCCTACACATTTTTCACTGTTCACACAAATTCAATCAAACAATCATCAAAATGTAAAAACAACTTTACCACAGTGTTCAAAACATATAAAAACATCAATTTTCACTGTTCACACAACTCAAACGAAATTCTACACGTCAAAATCAACAGAAAATTGAAAACTCACCTCTTGGAGTTCTCCAGCGAAATCTTCTCTTCCGGCGACGGCGTCTACTCCCAGCAATCCCCCGTGGTCCCTCAGAGATGCTCCTTCAATGTCTAGGTCAGTTTCCTCACAATCCCTCTCAATTTTTCACAAACTCTTCACATTCCGTAAGTGTTCGAACCAAAAATTTTTCTGGTTTTGATCTTAAGCTTGGCGCCACTGCTCCAAGCCATTTCTACTAAAGGCGCCACTACTAGTGGCGCCAGTTGCCAATTTTGGGAAGCTTTGACCTATTTCCTGCCAAAACTCATTTTCGAAAGCCTTTTGGACCCAATATCCATTTCCAAACCCTTATTGTAGAAAAAAATTCCAAAGTCCATCCCTCCGACTGCCTCACGGTTAACATGGGACTCTTATTCTATTGTTTTCTGTATTTGACAAGCAAAGACAGAAAAAGAGGGGCAGCTGTAAGCACCCCATTTTTGACCGCTTGGCAGTCTACAATCTGTACAGACTTGTATTCAAGTCAATGTGGACATATTCTGAGTCAAATCAACTTTTCAAGTCTAATCTTATCAATCAAACCGCTTCGTGGGCCGCCGGGCCCAAATAGAGGTAAAATGACTAAAATACCCTTGGAGGTAATGTTTGGTCCAATTCCAACAGGCACGTCTTTCCAAAAACGGTAAGTCCCCTTTCCAATTTCATTTCCAATTCTAATTCCAATTCCAATTAAATTTAGCACACCTTTCAAGAAAGTTAATTCCTCAAGGTGGTAAGACCATCCAATCCGGCACGTTTCCGAGTGAACTCTTTGGAACGGTAAGTCCCATCAAACCCGTCAACCAGGACGAGTCCCCAAGTCCCCTAGATGGTAGAACGGTCCACCTTTTGCGTCTGCTAGCCTGCCAATGCAGAAATGTCCGTTTCGGTACGCCTTTTGAGAAAGTTGATTCCTCAATGTCGTGCCCAGATTTTTCGCACTCGAGGAATACACACACAAGTGGAAAAAATATTGTACTCTCTCGTTAGAACTCATCCTCCTAGAAGAATGAGTGCGACTAGGTTTGAATTGAAAATAGATTTGAATAAAGGGTTTTTGGAAAACATTCGGAGTCATCGCCTAACTTGATTAAGGTGAGTTAGGTCACCTAAAAACTAAGCACAATCCGAGGATCACACTTAGGGTTTTTGAAAACGATTTTGAAAATACTTCCTCAAGAGAGGGTTTTTAAGAAAACAGGTTTTTTGGCAACCTTTGGAAAACATTTAAGCCCTTTTTTGAAAATAACTCCGCTTTGGTCTTTCTAAAACAGTGATCTAGGTTCGGAGGTTGGTTACGTGTAAGGAAGACGCACTAAGCCATCACCCTACCCCGCCCTTGCGGTACCTAAATGTCTGTTCACCCTAGATTCATCTATGAGAGTCTTCAACTAATAAATGTCCAACCCTATCCACCTTAGAAAAAGAATGTTTAAAAAATATGATGCATGATATGTAAGTGCAAGAAAAGAGAGTTAGAAAATAGATTTGAAAAGAAATTGATTTGATTTTAGAAAAGAGATTTGAAAAGATAGATTTGAAATTGGAAAGTTATAGAAATTGGAAATAGAGATTTTAAAAATAGATTTTTGGAATTGGAAACTTGAAATAGATTATGGAATTTGAAGTTGGAAATAGAACATAGAATTGAAAATTGGAAAGAAGTTATGGAAATAGAAGCTTGAAAAAGATTGTGGAAATAGAAGTTTGGAAAAGGTTGTGGAAATAGAAGCTTAAAAAAGGTTGTGACCGCACCCAGGAGGGTTGCCTACGTATCCTTTTTGAGGAATCAGGTAAGTCGTAGTTCGGACAAAAGTCCGATAGAAAATAGAATGTTTGAATTGAAAAGGAGATTTTGATTGGAAAAAGGATTTGATTTGAACTTAGAATAGAAGATTGGAAATTGGAATTTGAAATTGAGAAGATTGAACTTTGATTTGGAAAGATAGAGGTTTAGGAAACCTAGACTTAGAAAGATAGGATTTGGGACTTAAGATTAAGAAAGATTTGACTCGAGTGTTGAACTTGGAAGAATAGGGAAAGATTGGAATTTAGGAAAGATCCGAATTATGAAACTTTCAATTTAGGAAAGTTTTGGTTTAGGAAAGGTTTTGGATTAAGAAAATTTCATTTTAAGAAAGGTTTTGAAATAGGAAAGGTTTCGTTATAAGAAAGTTTTGAGTTTAGAAAGGTTTTAGATTTGTATTTGGAAAGTTAAGATTTGGAAAAGGGATAGAACTAGGAAAGGGTTGAATTAGGAAGAGATTTGGAAGCTTAAAATTTAAGGAAAGATTTAAAAGTTTAGGTTTAGGAAACTTATGGTATATGAAGGTATGAGATTAGGACATAGTGAATTAGGAAAGATTTGGATTTTGTTTCTAAGAAGAGATGTTTTGATTTTGTTTCCAAAAATAAAGGATTGGATCTAGTTCCCTAAATGGGAAGATTGGATTTGGTTTTCTAAAGGGGAGATTGGATTTTATTTCCTAAAGGAGAGATTGGATTTGGTTTCCTAAAGGGAAGATTGGATTTGACATGGATTTGGAAGGTGAAGTTTTAAAAATCCTAGATTTGGAAGACTATAGTTTTGCCATAGAAAAGAGATTTTTGGAGATTTATGATCTTAATGTAAAAGGACGATTTTGGAAACCTAGGGTTGGAGGAAAGATTGAAAATCGTGTTTTACGAAAGAAAACTAGGGTTTCCTAATCGTTTGCTCTAAGGCTTGACTTGAGCACCAGGAAAATAGATTTTTGGAATGAGATCTTAAAAAGGAGTTTTTAGAAAACGAATTTGAGAGGAGTTTTAGAAATAAGATTTTGGAAGAAGCTTTTAGGAAAGAGTTTTTAGGAAACAGATTTAGGGAGCATTTTTAGCAAGTGAATTTCGAACAGAGCATTTTTCGGAAAGGAGTTTTTAGGGAAGTGAGTTTTGTAAAGGGAAGTTTTAGAAAACAACTTTGGAAAGTGTAAGCACCCCATTTTTGACCACTCAGCAGTCTACAATCCGTGCAGACTTGAGTTCAAGTCAATATGGATATATTCTAGAATTCTAGTCCTAATCTAGTCAATTCATCGCTTCACGGGCCCACCACGCCCAAATAGAGGCAAAATGACCAAAATACCTTTGTGGGCATTATTCGGTACAATCCCCTAAGCACGTCTTCCCGAAGATAGTAAGTCCCCTTTCCAATTCCAATAGGCATGTCTTGCCGAAGACGGCAAGTCTCCTTTCCAATTCCAAATTAGGCACGTCTTTTCAAAGACGGTAACTCCCCTTTCCAATTTCCAATCAGGCACGTCGATATAGGGAATTGCTCGTAAGTACTCGTAAACATCGCAACCGTCAGAGTAGCGGAAGTACTTGCTAACAGATCAATATAAGGAATTGCCAACAAACCCTTGTATCACAGAACCACCGTCAGAGTGGCAGAAACACTCAAAACCCAGGTCAACACCGGTGCCTGCTAGCCCACTTTGGTGAAAAATGACCAAACTGCCCCTAGGGCCATTTTCGACACGTTTCTCGAGAACACACCTAAGTCCTCAGAATGGAAAGTCCACCTAAGCAATCCGGTATGATTAGGTGTCTTCCAGTCAGTTTCGGGCCAATTCCGAGACTTTTCGGTTAAGATGACCATTTTGCCCCTAGGCATCCGAACGCCCCGGGGACCACACCGGCTTTGAGAATCAAACTGGTAATCTCCCTAGAATGCTTTTTTTAGTATTCTCGACCTTCCTTTATCTTTTCAAATCATTCCGAGTCAGTTCCGGTAAACCCGGTGCAAAATGACCGTTTTGCCCTTGGTGGGTCAGTCGCATTTTTCTAGCCACACCGGCTCTAGATACCACACCGGTAACCTCCTGGGACATTCTAAATAATGTTCCCAAACCTTGAGTCTTCTTCTGGGGCATTCCGAGTCCATCCCGGTAGTTTTTCGATCCAGTTGACCGTTTTGCCCCTAATGGCCCAGTCAACCCTTCCGACACATCATGTCCTCCTTTTTCAAGTCCATTACCCTCAAGACCCTATTCTAAGGGTTCCTACCTTTTTCTGGCCTTTCAAGCCATTTTCGGCCCCTTAAATGCTTCCCGAACCTTCCGGAGTCACTCCTAGTGAAGCCAGGCTAAAAATCGCATGGTAGTCACTAGTACAGGCTCTCAAATCTTCTCAAGATACGTTGCTTGCCAACCTTAAAACTTTCCTAAGTGGCTGGCACCACTAGTAGTGGCGCCAAGCCAAATATTGGTCTGGCGCCACTACAAGAAGCGTCAGGTCATTCTTCTCTCTATAAATACAAAGCCTCCTCTAGCATGAGAGAGGTACGCAAACTCAGTCTAAAAACCTACTTATCAATATACAGGGCTCGTAGTTTCCCAAAACCCTAATCTCCTTTAGGTTTTCCAAACCCTAGCCTCCATACACAAACCCTAGCCTCCTATATACTCATACACTCTCATATACTCATAAACTAGCCTCAAACCCTCCATTGAAGGCTTGGATTGCTGCAACTACAAAGTTTTGAAGATTAAAGGCAAACTCTGGAAGACTAAAGTGAAGACCGAAGCGAAGCAAGCAAAGCAAAGCGTGCAAAGCTAAGAAAAATAAAGAAGACACAAGGTAGGCTTCTTATTTACGTTTACACATCTTCCCCCTCTCTTCTCTCTCCTAACCCACTTGGGTTTTCTTCTATTTTAATCCCTCATCTTCTTCCCCCCCCCCCCCCCCCTCTTGCATGCTTGAAACAAGGGAATTCTAGGTCCATGTTTAGGATTAGGCTATTAGAAAGTCACTGTGTTTGGGGCTTTCTTTTAGTCTAATCGGAGACTATGTGGGTTCGGCCCCCCTTGATTATGGGTGAAGCCTTAACCTTGTATGTTCACGACTCCAATTTGCATTATGCATATCATGATCTTACATTCTTCTAAAATTCGTTTTCAAACTCGTTTTCAAAAGCTTACATCAAAATCTTCTTTTTCAAAACTTGTTTTCAAAATCACAATCCTAAGGTGATTTTAGCCTTTCCATGGCTAGGGTTGTTTTAGGAAAGTGTTACATTTAAAGTGACAAATATGGTCCATATTTTCAAAACATTGTTGTATTCAAAACCACTATCTTAAAGTGTTTCTAGCCCTAAGAAGGTTAGAAACACTTTAAGAAAGTGAGATATTTTATATACTTTCTAAAAAATCTCCTCCTAAAAATCTCTTTTCCAACATGCTTTCCATAAACTCTCTGTAAATTCCTTTCCAAAATTGGTTTCAACAACTCCCTCCAAAATCTATTTTTCAAAACTTATTTTCAAACTCCTTTCCAAAAAGCTCTCTTCAAAATTACTTTCCTAAAAACACTCCCTAGGTTTCCTTCTTAGAGAACTCTCTCCCTAAATCTCTTTCCTAAAAACTCTTTCCAATAATCTCCTTCCAAAAATCCCCTTCCAAAAACTTTCTCGTTTCAAAATTCACTTTCTAAAAACTCCTCACTAGGATTTCTTTCCAAAAACTCTCTTTTCAAATTCACTTTCCAGAAACTCCTCTTTAGGATTTCCTTCCAAAAATCTTCCCTTCCAAAAACTCACTTTCTAAATACCCTTTTCTTAAAGCCCAAGTCAAACCCTAGAACCCACAATTAGGAAACCCTAATTTTCCTTCCTAAAAACATGATTTTCAATCTTGCCTTAAAACTTAGGTTTCCAAAATCTCCTTTTTTTACACCCAAATCATAAGTTTCCAAAACCCTCTTTTCTACGTCAAAACTATAGTTTTTCAAATCCATATCAAATCTTCTCTTTAGGAAACTAAATCAAATCTTCTTTTTAGGAAACCAAATCCAGTCTTCCCTTTAGGAAACCAAATCCAACCTCCATTCGAGAAACTAGATACAATCCTCCGTTTTTGGAAACAAAATCAAACACCTCTTTTAGAAACAAAATCTAATCCCTTGTTTAGGAAATAGGAACCTCCATTCTTTCTAGTCTAAATCTTTCTTAATTCAAATCCTTTCCTATTTCCACCCTTTCCAAATCTTAACTTTTCAAATCTTTCTAAGCTTCCAAACTTTCTAAATTCCAAACTTTCTAAATTTTAAATCTTTCCAAATTCAAAACTTTCTTAAATTGAAACTTTCTAAGTTCTAAACTTTCTAATTTTCAAATCTTTCTTAAATCAAAACTTTCCTATTTCAAAACATTCCCAAATTGGAACTTTCTTGTTTTAAACTTTCCTAATTCAAAACTTTCCTAAAATAAAACTTTCCTAATTTGAAAACTTTCCTAAATCGAAACTTTCCTAAAATGACACTTTCCTATTTTGAAACTTTCCTAAATCAAGACTTTCCTAATTCAAACCTTTCCTAAATTCAATCCAATATTTCTACACTCTTCCAAGTCCAACATTCAAGTCCAATCTTTCTTAATCTCAAGTCCTTCCTAAATCCTATCTTTCCTAAGTCTAGGTTTCTTAAACCTCAATCTTTCCAAAACAAGTTCAATCTTCTCAATTCCAATTTCCAACCTTCTATTCTAAGTTCAAATCAAATCCTTTTTCAAATCTATTTTCTATCGGACTCCGGTCCAAACTACGACTGACCTGATTGCTCAAAAAAGATGCGTAGGCAACCCTCATGGGTGCAGTCACAACCTTTCTCAAATTTCCAATTCCGCAATCTTTTTCAAACTTCTATTTCCATAACTTCTTTCAAATCTCCAATTCCACAACCTTTTTCAAGTTTCTAATTCCATAATTTATTTGCAAGTTTCCAATTCCAAAAATCTACTTCTAAATCTCTATTTCCAATTTCTAAAACTTTCCAAAATCAAATCTAGCTTTTTAAATTTCTTTTTAAAACAAATCAATTTCTTTCCAAATCTATTTTCCAACTCTCTTTCCTTGCACTTGCATGTCATGCATCGTGTCTTTTTAAACATTCTTTTTCTAAAATGGATAAGATTGGACATTTGTTAGTTGAAGGCTCTCATAGGTGAATCTAGGGTGAATAGACAAGTAGGTACCGCAAGGGCGGGGTAGGGTAATGGCTTAGTGCGTCTTCCCTACACGTAACCAACCTCCGAACCTAGGATCACTGTTTTCAAAGACCAAAATGGAGTTTATTTTCAAAAAAGGGCTTAAATGTTTTCCAAAGACTGCCAAACAACCTATTTTCTTAAAAATCCTCTCTTGAGAAGGTATTTTCAAAATCGTTTTCAAAAACCCTAAATGTAGTCTTCGGATTGTGCTTAGTTTTTAGGTGACCTAACTCACCTTAATCAAGTTAGGTCGCGACTCCAAATTGTTTTCCAAAAGCCCTTTATTCAAATCAATTTTCAATTCAAACCTAGTCACACTCTTTCTTCTAAGAGGATGAGTTCTAACGAGAGAGTACAGTATTTTTTCCGCTTATGTGTGCATTCCTCGAGTGCGAAAAATCTAGGCGCGACAGCTGGCGACTCCACTGGGGACACTTAGAGGGTTAGGCCATAGTTATGTCTCTTTACCATTCACCCATGTAGAGTCTTCAATTAACTTCTTCAATCCTATTCACTTTAACTTTTCAAAACCAAATTTTCAAAATTGTTTTCAAAGAAAAACATGCATTTATTCATATTATCTTGTATTAAGTTTGGCATCCACATACTAACTTTTGCATCTTTGTTTTGTAGGTGCGCTTTTGTTTGCAATTTTATGTTATTAACTGTTATACATGAATGTAATGAGCAGGATGAATGAGAGTTGTTGGGCTCTTTCCTCCACTTTTAAAAAGCACATACACACTGCACGTGCACTTGCATTCTGCATACTTGCATTTTTACTCTAATACGACCCTTCTAGTTAGAAAGGGGGAACGGTATATTGGTTGTGGACAAGATACTGTGTCAGTTTCTTCGCCTACGGACTCTTGATGGTTCTTTCGCTCGGATCACCAACCGATCATGGCACCACCTCGGGAAGTGAGCCTAGGTTTGAAGATCTAGGGACCGAGCCTTTTTAGGACGTTTTAGTCAACCCTCAATCTCATGCTCATATAGACACCTTGCATAGCCGAACTTCTGCCAGATTTAAGACACGCGCACTATTTTCAAAACTATGGAGGAAAGGGTGACTGCTCTTACTTTTATTTATACCTGTTTATTCATGTTGTTATAATGACTATATTCTTACTGTTATAATGTCTGTCTAACTGCTCATACATGCATATGTACTTCAACTGTATTCTCTCTCCTTATTATCTATGTAACCATCTTCAAGCATTCCATATTCCATGTCAAGACGAGAGTTCCAAGTAACTCAAGTCACTGCATTCTCATGCATATGATCAACCCAAAGAGAATGACACCTAGTTCACTCTCCCTTGCATTAAACCTAGCTAAACCTTAAGGATTCCTACGTAACCCTAAGGACTCATGGCATGCACCTCAATTCATTCCATAAGAGGGGCCCCAATGCCTCTATACTCACAGAGATAGGGTTGCCAAGAAGACAAGGGGCAACCAGTCAACAAAGTTTCACAGCGACTTCATCAACACCAAATCTAGAGAAGGCGAATCTGAAGACTCAAGAGTAGTTTAAGAATTCTTGTGTAAAACTAGATAGGTGTAACCCCAAGGAAAAATGTTCCCCCTCCCCCTGTTAAAATGTATTTCAATTCTTTTGTATCTAAAACCCAAAGTTAAAATGTATTTCTTTATTTTCCTCGAGCAAATGGATGGATGAATATGTGAATGGATGAAATCCCCCATCTGATGGTAAAGTATCTGCATACAGGGGTAGAAACCCCTATCTCCAAAAGTGAGCCAATACATCATGATTAGTTTCCCTCTTAAATAGGGACACCCTAGGATATGCATTGCATAAAGCTCCCTAAAAATCAAAAACTGACTTGTAATTTGTGTTTTTGTCTTTTTGTCTTTTTCTTTCTATTTACAGAGATCACCCTGCACTGAGTCAACATTGCTCCCAAGAAGGGGCAACATCCACCTAGGAATCCTATTATCACCTGGCAAAGAGCATCAATGATGGCTGCTAACCCTGCAGAATCGTCTCAAGTTTCTCGAGAAGAGATCAACGAAATGAGGACCAAGATGAATGAGATGCTCAAACTCATTCAAACTATGGCTATGAAGGATGTTGTTGCAGTCCCATCATGAACTATGACTTCATCCAAGGACCCTAAACCTGCTAATCCAAGGATCGTGCTTCAGTCTGACAATGTTGGGAGGACTAAGGAAGATACCAAATGGATCAGCGCTGAAGAGGAGGAGACCATATTACATTCACCTATCGTAAAGAAGGCCCCCCTAGACCCTCTTAGTCTGAAAATCCAAGGGCTAAAGGATTCGTTATGAAGTCTCCATGGCCATGACACTTGTGGATTTACTTCCTACGACGAGCTCTACTTCTTTCCAGATCACCCGAGACCTGCTAAGTTCAAAATGCCCGACCTCCAAAAGTATAACGGCACTGGTAACCCTATCGCTCATCTTTGCCTCTATGTTGGAGCGCTAAGTGGTCACGGCAATGATCCGAAGCTCCTCATGCAGCTATTCCAACACAGCCTCACGGGGTTTGCTCTACAATGGTTTGCACATCTGGACTTAAGGTAGATCACAACCTGGATTAAGCTGGTCAATGTATTTAAAGCCCAATATCATCACAATATTGATCTCACATCTGACCGATGGTCCCTGATGATTATGAGCAAGGGTGAAAAGGAAAGCTTCAAGAAGTATGCCTTGAGATGGAGAGAAGCTACTGCACAAGTCAATCTCCCATTGGAAGAAAAGGAGTGCGTACAACTGTTCGTATATATTTTTCAAGGTATATACTACAAGAAGCTCTGCACAAGTGTAGGGAAAAGCTTCTCCGAGCTCATCATGTAGGGGGAGATGATAGAAAATGGTCTCAAGACAGGGAGGATTATGGACCCCTACGCCAAGATTGGAGAGTATACCGCTAACATAGCCAAGAAGGTGGCTACTACAAGAGGAACAATCAAGAAGGAAAGCGAAGTGTCTGCCGTCCTGCCTGGCCAACCACCCCAATACCAACTGCCATTACAATCACACCCTGTCCTGCCCTTACCCACTTTAACCATGCCTGCTCCGACCCCTAACTACGGCCCTGCTGGGGCATGACCTAACTTCAATAGAGCTGCCCGACGCACCCGTACCTTTGATACCTTAGCCTGCACCCAAACCGAGGCTTACCATAGCCTTCTGAAGAACAACATCTTGAAGCCCATACCTGCTCGTCCTTTGCCAAGCCCTTTACTCCCAACCTTTAATGTCGCCCTTACATGTGAATACCATTCGGGCGGCCAAGGGCACGACACCGAAAGCTGCTTCTCTCTCAAGCACAAAATCTAAGACTTGATCGACAATAAGACCATTGATCTACAGCCAGTAAAACCCGCTCCGACCCCCAATATAACCACTAACCCTCTGCCGGATCACACCATCAACATGATATTAGTAGAAATAGAAGACGAGGGAAAGTTCAACGAGCTTGGGGCCGAAAGTTATGAGGACGATTGGGAGACCGATAAAGAAGATGACTGGGAGGAGGATCTCTCATTGTGCCTAATTTATCTCTATAACCCTGATGAGGTGCCTGATGCTTATAACTAGCCCATTGAGGAGCCAATGTTCTCGAAGGAAGAGCAGATCGAAAGCATAACTGCTGATGGATGGGGCGCTAAGTTTCTACACCCGAAGTATGCAGCAGCTGAAAGTCACTTGTTGGAAAACCCTTGGCCCACAATCGAGTACAACTATAAAGATATGGGCTAGGGATTAGAAGAGCCAAGAGAACAGATAGAGTCGTTCTAGTTAGAAGGAGGTGAACTAGCCATCCTATTTACAGAAGGACCTGTTGTAAAGAACAAGAAAAAGATTAATGAAGCTACGGACTGTGCCATCACTGCCGACATGTCTGGAGCTCTAGCAGAAGCCTTTGCCTGTCTTGCCTTGGTCAAGGACCTTAATCACGAATGGAGTATTGAAGATGTGGGCATTGCCCCGAGGCCTTACTGAAACAAGAATCCCTTCAAAAGCATACAAGAGAGGGGTGTTTTCACCCACTTTCTTTCTATCCCTTTTACTTCCTGTCTTTAAATTAATGTTTACATTTTCTTACTGCTCAAGAACTTTATGCTTTTCATAAAAAATGATAATAATAATCAAATGATAGTCTTTATTTCTATCATTGTTGTTTTATCTTCTTTTCGGAATGTTAGCTACTTTCTAAGCAAGGGGCATGGTTTATCTTAGGGGTCAGTTTGACTTGAAGGGATGATAGCATGAGTTAAACACTCCCTCAACAATCAGCTTTCCAAAGAGAGAGAGGGCAAGGATGAGTGAGAGAACTACCCGAAGGCAACACTTGCAAAACACCGAAGCTAAGCGATGCATGGCCAGACTATCAAGATGAAGAGGAGCCACCTTTCATTTCCATATAAATATGTTTATATTCCCTTTGTTTAACCCCTAGAGCCTCAGAACAAACGAAGTTTTTCTTGTCAACCCTGATCCAAGACTGTCCTCCCCACACTGGGGCAGACAATAGTTGACAACTCTAGGAATGGTATCCACCTCTATCATGCTAGGATAGTATCGAAAGCTCTAAGATCAAGCAATCTAATTCAAAGTGAAGAGAGGCCCTCATTTCATCTTCCATACAGTCAAAAGCAACCCCTTGCCAAACCCGTTGAGTCATTTATCTTCTTTAAAAAAACCCTAACCTAGGGATCACCGCCCATATTGGTTAGATTGAACCGTTAAGGAAAAGGTCTAAAGGAAAAAGGATGATAGAATTACTTGTTCCATAAAAAACAAAAAAAAAAGGATAAAAAGGACAAAGCGAAGGAAAAAAGCTGCCAAGGGGCAAGAGGCCAAAAAAAAAAACCAAAAAAAAAATCTATCTAAGGAAAGGTTGAAGAAAACCATTTGAGTCATCTTCAAAAGCATAATAAGAAGATCGAAAGATAAGAGAGTCATGTTTATCTCAAAAAGCATATAGAAATGGTGAAAAAAAAGAGTCATTTTCACCCTGAGAAGTATATAGTAAAAGCAGGAAGGAAATCTAAAGGTGATCCTAGGTTACAAAGAAACCTAGTAGAAACAATAGGTTTAAGCCTTTACCCTTTCTTGCAAAACCCCAAAACCATGGCCTACATTACAACCTTACTAAAGTCCTCTCCGATTGAAAATGGATTGCTTGATCTAAATGAGCTGGACATACTACCAAAGCCAAGAACGGATGCTAGCCCTACTAAGAAAGATAGTCAAGGATGGTATGGATCTAAACCCTACTAAAAACAACATCGAATTTGAGCCTGTATATCCCGTTGTTTCGAAAACCCCCATAACCTAGCCTACATTATAGTCCTAAACAAAGTCTCCTCAGATTGAAAGACTGGCCATTTATCGCTCTTGTTAACCTTTTTTAAGTCCATTACCCCCCCGAGACCCTATTCTGAGGGTTCTTGTCCTTTTTCGGCTTTCCGGGCCATTCCCAATCCCTTAAATCCTTCCCGAACCTTCTGGAGCCACTCCTAGTGAACCCAGGCTAAAAATTGCATGGTAATCACTAGTACAGGCTCCCAAATGTTTTGAAGATACGTTGCTTGTGGACCTTAAAACTTTCCTAAATGGCTGGCGCCACTACTAGTGGCACTAGAAAGTTTTTTGGCCTAGCACCACTGCAACAGGCGCCATGTCATTCCTCTGTCTATAAATACAGAGCCTCCTCCAGCATGAAAGAGGTTCGCAAACTCAGTCTGCAAACCCTACTTTTCGATACACAAAGCTCGTAGCCTCCCAAAACCCTAGCCTCCTATACACTCATACACACTCTCATATACTCATACACTAGCCTCTAAAGCCTCCATTGAAGACTTGAAGTGCTGCAACCTGAAGCTCTCGAAGATCAAGATAAGTTCCCGAAGGCTTAAGCGAAGACCGAAGCAAAGCAAGAAAAGTAAAGCGTGCAAAACAAAGCAAATAAAAAAGACACAAGGTAGGCTCTCTATTTAAGTTTACACATCATCCCCCTCTCTCTTCTCTCTTCGAACCCACTTGAGTTTTCTTCTATTTTAATCTCTCATCTTCTTCCCCTCCTATCTTGCATGCTTAAAACAAGAGATTTCACAATCCATGTGTAGAATTAGGCTATTGAAAGGTCACCGTGTAGGGGGCTTTCTGTTAGTCTAACCAAAGACCACGTAGGTTTGGCCCCTTTGATTATGTGGTGAAGCCTTTAACCTTGTATGTTCACGACCCCAACTTGCATTGTGCATATCATGATCTCACATTCTCCAAAATTCGTTTTCAAAATTGTTTTCAAAACTTGCATTAAAATCATTTTCAAAACTTGCATTAAATTTTCTTCTTCAAAACTTGTTTTCAAAATCACAATCCTAAGGTGATTCTAGCCTTTCCATGGCTAGGGTTGCTTTAGGAAAACTGTTATATTTAAAGTGACCAATATGGTCCATATTTTCAAAACATTGTTGTTTTCAAAACCACTATCTTAAAGTGGTTCTAACCTTCTTATGGTTAGAATCATTTTAAGAAAGTGAGATATTTTATATACTTTCTAAAAACTCTCTCCAATCTCCTTTCCAAAATTGTTTTCAAAAACTCCCTTCAAAAATCTATTTTTCAAAAACTCATTTTTAAACTCTTTTCCGAAACGCTCTCCTCAAAGTTCACTTTCCAAAAACGCTCCTTAAGTCTCTTTCCTAACTACTCTTTCCAAAAATCTCTTTTCAAAAATCTCTTTCCAAAAACTCTCTCTTCAAAATTCATTTTCTAAAAACTCCTCTCTAGGATTGCTTTCCAAAAATCTCCCTTTCTAAAAACTCACTTTCTAAAATCTTCTTCCTTAGAGCCCAAGTCAACCCTAGAACCCAAGATTAGGAAACCCTAATTTTCCTTCCCAAAAACATGATTTTCAATCTTGCTTTAAAACCTAGGTTTCCAAAATCTCCCTTTTTTACATCAAAATAATAAGTTTCCAAAACCTATTTTCTACGTCAAAACTATAGTCTTCCAAATCTAGGGTTTCAAAAACTTCCCTTTCCCAATCCATGTCAAATCCAATCTTCCCTTTTGCAATCAAATCCAATCTTCCCATTTAGGAAACTAGATACAGTCCTCTGTTTTTGGAAACAAAATCAAATGACCTCTTTAGAAAAAAAAATTCAATCCCTTGTTTCAGGAAATAGGAATCTCAATCCTTCCTAATCTAGTACCTTCCTAAACCATAAGTTTCCCAAAACTTTTAAATCTTTCCTTAAACTTTATGTTTTCAAATCTTCCCTAATTTTACCCTTTCCAAATTCCATACCTTTCCAAATTTTGACTTTCCAAATCCAAATCTAAGTTTTCAAATCTTTCTTAAACTCAAACCTTTCCTAATTTCAAGAATTTCTAAAACTCAAACTTTGAATCCTTCTAAAATTCTAAACTTTCCTAAACTTCAAATATTTCCAAATCTAAAACTTTTCTAAACTCAAAACTTTCTTACTTTCAAAACTTCCCTATTTCAAAATATTCTAAATTCAAAACTTTCCAATTTCAATACTTTCTTAAAATGAAACATTTCCCATTTCAAAACCTTTCCTATTTCAAAATTTTCCTAAATTGAACCTTTCCTAAAATGACATTTTCCTAAAATAGAACTTTCCTAATTCGAGCATTTCCTAATTCGAACCCTTCCTAAATCTAATCTTTCCTAATCTTCTAAGTCCAATATTCGAGTCAAATATTTCTTAATCTCAAGTCCAAATCCTATCTTCCTAAGTCTAGGTTTCCCAAAACTCTATCTTTCCAAATTTAGTCCAAGTTCTCTTCCAAGGGTCAATTCCTTTTTCAAGTTTAATTCTAAGTCTAAGTTCAATCCTGATTTCTTAATCTTCCAATTCAAATTCTAACTCAATTTCTCTTTTGAATCAAAATCCTCTATTTTCTATCGGACTCTTGTCCGAACTAGGACTGACTTGATTCCTCAAAAAAGATACATAGGCAACCCTCATGGGTGCGGTCACAACCTTTTTTAAATTTCCAATTCCACAATTTTTTCCAACCTCCAAATTCCATAATCTATTTTCAAGTTGCCAATTTCAAAAATCTGTTTTTAAATCTCTATTTTCAATTTCTAAAACTTTCCAATTTCAATTCTATCTTTTCAAATCAAATCAAGTTCCTTTCAAATCTATTTTCCAACTCTCTTTTTCTTGCACTTACATATCGTGCATCATGTCTTTTTAAAAATTATTTTCTAAAGTAAATAGGATTGGACAATTGTTAGTTGAAGACTCTCATAGGTGAATCTAGGGTAAATAGACATGTAGGTACAGCAAGAGTGGGGTAGGGTGATGGCTTAGTGCGTCTTCCCTACACGTAACAAACCTCCAAACTTAGAATCACTATTTTCCAAAGACCAAAATGGAGTTTATTTTCAAAAAAATGGCTTAAACATTTTTTAAAGGTTGCTAAACAACCTGTTTTCTTAAAAATCCTCTCTTGAGGAAGTATTTTCAAAATCGTTTTCAAAAACCCTAAATGTAGTCTTCGGATTGTGCTTAGTTTTTAGGTGACCTAACTCACCTTAATCAAGTTAGGTGGCGACTCCAAATATTTTTCAAAAGCCCTTTATTCAAATCTATTTTCAATTCAAACCCAGTCACACTCATTCTTCTAGGAGGGTGAGTTCTAACAAGAGAGTACAGTATTTTTTTCGCTTGTATGTGTAGTCCTCGAGTGCGAAAAATCTAAGCGCGACACACATGACAGAGAGGAGTTCAAAAAGGCACTTGAAGAAAAAGTGAAAAAGCTTGAAACTGAACTTGCTAATGCTCATCTGTCTTTTAAGAAATTTAATGCAGGTTCACAAAAGATTGATGAAATTTGGAATGCATAAAGGAGCTATTGTGACATGACTGGGATTGGATATACAGAGATGGATTCTAAATCTTCCCAATCGGCAAGTAAGCCTAATTCTATGAAGGCTCAATGTAAGTCTTCCATACCAAGTAAGGCTAAGCATGCTTTAATTGTTTCATCATGCCACTATTGTGGAATTAAAGGGCACATTAGGCCTCACTGCCCTAATTTGAAGACCAAGGCTATGACTTCCAAGAAGAACACAACCACTTATGCACGTGTTGTGCCAATTGTTAAGAACAAGCCTACTAGGTTTGTTACTGTTGACTCTACGCCTTGATTTTGATGATAACTAAACCTTATGTTAGTTTACTAATGCATTTAAATATGTGCAGAATAATAAGAATTATAATTTAGACTTAAAACTTGACTTAAAGTCTAATACATATCAAAATGGATACAAAACAATTTCAAGTTTGAGCCATGCACCAAAACAGAGCAATTGCACCCATTCAAATTTCAAACAAATGATTTGCATTCGAAGATATTGAAGGTGCTCAAAAGAAGATTTCATTAAGTGTGTAAAGACTCAATAAAATTGACTTGAATTTGAAGAAAATGAAGGCGATTCAAATGAAGAATTTATCATGTGTGCGAAGACTCCTTGAAGAATCCAAGTGAAGATTTAGAAGAAACCAAATTGAATTCAATCCAAATTAAATTGAATATATTCTTGAATAATCTCAATGGATTGAAGATTTTGAAATATTATCATACCCCAAAGAGAAGATTTTTTGAAGATCTTAAAGTGTTTTTGAAGTTATATTTGATCAAGGAAGGCTGGGAAGAATTTTTCTGGGTGATGTGTCGACACATGGGTTTGATGTGTCGACACATGGGTTTGATAGAAAATAACTTCTAGAGAATATGGACTTAATGTGTCGACACTTAAAGTCAAGTGTCGACACATGGGGACTAATGGCTATATTTTTAAACATTATATTGAACTGAACTCGCATTAAATGAGCCTCCAACTACCTCCAAGGGGTGAAATCAGTTCAGGGCCTTATATACAAGCCTCCAAATGCATTTATAGAAAAAAGATACAATATTCACTGATTGATTGAGCTAAAAATTCTAAAAATTCTCTTTGTCTTCAAGTTGGCATTTAGTAAGCTATTCAATTCCTATCTACTCTTCATAGAGAGTTTATATTTCATTTGTATATCTTTCATATACTTGTAAGTGAGAGTTGGAGTGTTCTCTTTGGAAAGAAAAACACTTATAAGTTGAAGTGGATTTTGGACAAAACCACTTGGTGGCTAGAAGAACTTGGGAAGAAGTTCTTGTGTAAAAGTGAGTTAAGCACTTTGGAAATCAGCATCTACTTTGTAATTGGAGATTACATAGTGGAAGAAGACTTCAGGGGGATCTTGGGATGAGGACGTAGACCACAAGTTGTGGTTGAACAACGGTAATTCTTGGTGTGCGTTCTTGTGCTCAGTTTTCATTTCATTATTGCTTATATTGCATTGCATATATCTTGAATTATTGTTCCATTGATTAAATCAATTTTAATTAATCTTAATTGCTTTAATTTTTGAGAAACCCAGTTCACCCCCCCCCCCCTCTCTCGGGTTGCCTCTGGGGCCAACAATTGGTATAAGAGCTTATATTCATGTTTTAGGCTTAACATCCTAGGAATAGATCCATGGCAACCAACTTTGGAAGCTCTCTCGGTGAGGATCAATCCACCAACAAACCACCTATGTTTATGGCACCAATTACAACTATTAGAATAATAGAATGAGAATCTATATTCAATCGGTAAATTATGAATTATGGAGAATTATAGTGAATGGTCCCAAAACCCCTACGAAAAGAGTAGAAAGGATTGATATCCCTAAGCCCGAATCTAAATGGGATGAGGATAATTTGAAAATGCTGCAATCTAATGCCAAAGCCATGAATATTTTATATTATGCACTTGATCCTAACGAATTCAATCGCATCTCTACTTGTGAATCAGCCAAAGAAATATGAAATAGACTAGAGGTAACACATGAAGGAACTAATCAGGTTAAGGAATCTAAAATTAATAGTTTAGTACATAGTTATGAATTGTTTAAAATGAAACCGGATGAGTCTATTACCAAAATGTTCATAAGGTTCACCGATATTATTAATGATTTGAAATCTCTTGGAAAAATGTATCCTAATAATGAGCAGGTAAGAAAGATTTAAGGTCATTGCCAAAGACTTGGAAAGTTAAGGTCATGACAATTTAAGAAGCAAATGACCTCAACACATTGCCACTTGAAGAACTCTTGGGCTCCCTCATGATGTATGAATTAACTCAAAAGCAATATGCCCAAGATGATGAAAAAAAGAAAAGGAGGACAGTAGCATTCAAGTCTACCAGCCAAGAAGAAGAATCGACAAGTGATGAGAATGATGATGAAGACATTGCTCTCAACACACAAAAATTTAAAAGGTTCATGAAGAAGAAATGGAAAGGTGGAAAGAAACATAAAGCCAAACGAGATTATAGCAAAGAATCAACTATTATATGCTATGAATGTAAAAAGCCTAGTCATATAAAGGCTGAATGCCCCCTGTTCAAAAGAAAGGAAAGAAAAACTAAAGAAAGAGGGCAATAGCAGTTATGATATGGAGTGACGATGAAGAATCTGGCTCCAAAGAAGAAGCCAAACCTCAAGAGGTGGCTAGTCTTTGTCTCATGGCTCATAAGGAAGACAATAAGGTATCAAATTCAAACACTTTTCAATTTACTTTCAATGAACTACAAGATGCATTCGATGATTTACTTTTTGAATTCAAAAATATGGGAATCAAAAATGGACTTCTCAAAAAGATGGTTTCTACTCTTACCAAGGAAAATGAGGACATGCAAAAAGAAAATTAAGTATTAAAATGAAGTTTGTGTTTTGAAAAAAATTAGATGCTATCTTAGGAAAACAAAAGTGCTCACCAGACAAAGCTGGACTTGGTTTTGATCCCTTTAAAAGAATAAAATTTTTAAAAGGAAAATTTGTTTCTTGCACTGGAAAACCACAGATTTCATATTTTTATTGTCATAAAATAAGGCACATTGCTAGTAAGTGTTATGCTATGCAAATTCTATTGCTCCTAACAATGCATGGGTCTCAAGAAGGCCATTAAGGACTAAACCCCAAGGACCCAAGATGGTTTGGGTACTTAAAGTCAAATAAACTATTTCGTAAGTATGCCTTCAAGCGAAATTCAAGAAAGACCATTGGTACTTTGGTAGTGAATGCTCAAGACATATGACGGGAGATGCAGCACAACTCACATCTCTCTCACCAAAGCATGGAGAGCTTATCACCTTTGGAGACAATAGCAAAGGAAAGATCATCGATATAGGATGTGTTGGTAAGTATACTTCCACCTCTATCGAAAATGTCTTGCTTGTTAAAAGGCTCAAACACGATCTTTGGAGCATTAGTTAACTTTGTGACAAAGAATGCAACGTTGTTTTTTAATCCTCTAAATGTGATGTGATTGACATCAATAGTAACAAAACTATTCACACTGGACATAGACAAGGCAATATATACATTTTTTTTTATCTAAATGACTTATCTTCTTACAAAGTTGAATGCCTTGCCGCTATGAACAGTGATGAAAGTTGGTTATGGCATAAAAGACTTGGTCACATTAGTATGGGTATATTTTCAAAGGTTTCTAAAAATGATTTGGTCAAAGGACTTCCCAAAATCAAATTTGACAAAGATAGAGTTTGTGATGCTTATCAAATGGGTAAGCAAACTCAAATCTCTTGTAAATCTATAAATATGTTGACCACTTCTAGGCCATTACAATTGTTACATATGAACTTATTTGGACCAACTAGGACTTTAAGTCTTGGTGGAAAACAATATGCACTTATTATTGTTGATGACTATTTTAGATTTACATGGACATTCTTCTTAGCTCACAAGGATGAGACAATTTTTTTTCTTCACAAAATTTTGTAAAAAGGTTCAAAATGATAAAGGTTTTTCAATCACTTCTATAAGGACTGATCATTCAGGGAAATTTGATTGCAAACCCTTTGAAGCATTTTGTGATGAAAATGGTTTTCACCACAACTTTTCAACCCTTAGAACACCTCAACAAAATGGAGTTATTGAGAGAAAAAATTTGTGTTTTGGAAGAAATGGGTAGAACCATGCTTTGTGAAAATGGTTTAGCAAAGTATTTTTGGACTGAAGCTGTCAACACAGCTTGCTATGTTTTAAATCGAATTCTATTTAGAAAATTTTAAAACAAAACCCCTTATGAGCTTTGAAAAGATAAGAAATCAAATGTCTCATACTTTAGAGCCTTTGGCTGCAAGTGTTTTATGTTGAATAACAATAAAGATAACTTTGGCAAGTTTGATGCAAAATCTGATGATGGTATATTTCTTGAATATTCAACACATAGAAAAGCTTATAGAGTCTTTAATAAGAGGATTTTAGTGGATGAAGAATCAATCCATGTCACTTTTGATAAACATAACTCTCTTTTTAGAAATGTTGTAAGTAATAATGTATATGAGGTAGAGCAAAATATGAAAAGACTGGATATTCAACCAAGCTTAAATGAAGAACCACGAAAAGAGAAAAAAGTGCAAGAAGCTTCTACAAGCTAAAAAGAGATCAATGAAGGCCTACCTAATGAATGGAAGTTTGTGCATAACCATTCTACGAAACAAATCCTAGGTGATCGTTTACAAGGAGTAAGAACTCGATCTTTCCTTAGGAATGTGTGTAATCATCTTGCATTCCTATCATGTATAAAACCTAAATGTTTTCATGATGCCGAAAATGATGAATTTTGGATTAATGTTATGCAAGAGAAATTAAACCAATTTGAATGGAATGAGGTATGACACCTTGTTCCTAGACCTACTGATCATCCAATCATTGGAACTGAATGGGTTTTTAGAAATAAAATAGATGAATCCAGAGTTATTGTGAGGAACAAGGCAAGACTTGTTGCTCAAGGATATAGCCAAGAAAAAGGCATTGATTTTGATGAAACATATGCTCCGGTAGCTAGATTATAGGCCATTAGGTTATTACTTGCATTCTTATGTTTTATCAAAATCAACAACAATAACATGCTTTTAGTACAAATATATGTGGATGATATCATATTTGGTGTTGCTAATAAGTCACTTTGCAAAGAATTTGTTAAGTGTATGCTGGGAGAATTTGAAATGAGTATGATGGGTGAATTTAATTACTTCTTCAGTCTTCAAATCAACCAATTAAATGAAGGCATCTTTATCAACCAAGCCAAGTACATCAAGGACTTGATCAAGAAATTTGGCATAGAAGATGCAAAGCCCATAAGTACTCCAATGAGTACTACAACAAAATTGGATAATGATGAAAAAGATAAATCAGTAGATACTAAGTTTTGTAGAAGCATGATAGGTTCTTTATTATATCTAATTGCTAGTAGGCCAGATATAATGTTTAGTGTTTGCTTGTGTACTCGATTTCAATCAAATCCTAAAGAATCTCATGTAATTGCCAATGAAAAGAATCTTTTGTTATCTCAAGCACATACTTAATCTCAAACTATGGTATCCAAAGGGTACATCTTTTAATTTGATTGCTTACACCGATGTTGACTATGCGGGGAGTAAAGTTGATAGGAAGAGCACAAGTGGCTCTTGCCAACTCCTAGGCAACATGATTATGCCTTGGTATAGCAAAAAACAAAATTCGGTTGCTCTCTCCACAACTAAAATTGAATATGTAGCAGCTAGTAGTTGTTATGATCAAGTGTTATGGATTAAACAATAGTTAGTAGATCATGGAATCTTATTTGATCATGTTCCTATTAGATGTGACAATACTTATTCTATAAACTTGACTAAGAACCCCATTCAACACTCTCACACAAAACACATTGAAACTAGATATCATTTTATACGAGAACATGTACAAAAAGGAGATATTGAACTTGATTTTGTAACTACAAACATGCAATTGGCTGATATTTTTACAAAACCCTTAAGTGAATATAGGGTTTGTATGATAAGACAAGAATTGGGAATGAGTGATCCTATGTCTTGGCTCCTATTAAAATTAAGTGAAATACATGATATTTGTGTTTTTAATGTGAACATTGATTATATAAATTATATTTCTTGCTCTCATGATTTATTGCATGCTCATATTAGAACACATATTCATCTAAAGTCAAAGACCTGAGCCCTGAATTCATAAATACTCAATCTGACCCAGTCTGGCTTCATGTGTCGACACATCATTTTCATGTGTCGGCACATCAAGACAGTGGACTCAAAATGATATGTTGACACACATGTGTCGACGCATCAAGTTTATGTGTCGACATATGAGTCGGACCTATATATTTTAAAGAAGCCCATTTTTACGCCATTTGAACTTTCCCTCCCTCTCTCTATTTCGCTCCCTCTGTTTACCAGACCAAACCGTCACCAACGAATCATCATAAATCTCTCTTCCAATCACTTTAGAAACCCTAATCAATAAGTTGCTCAGTGACAACCAGGCAACGGTAAGGACTCTTGCAGTGAAAGCCATTTGGATGCATAAAAACTGGAATATATAATATATAGAAAGCAATACAAAATTGTCGAAGTATTTGCATGAGCACCAAATGCCTTGTAAGAAAGAAGCAATGATTTGGAAGATATATATATATATAGAGAGAGAGAGAGAGAGAGATCAGAGAGGGGGAGATTTATTATACCAACAACTTTGTGGAAGATATGTACAAAAAGCGTGTTAGCGCTGCAGTGCAAAAATTGACTGAGCATTATTTTATGTGGATGGAAATCAAAGTCTAAAAGTGAGACTAGGAATTAGTTGCCTGGGGGGGAGAGAAGGAGTGACACAGACAGAGATCGCGAAGATTTGGGCCGCTGGGTCCAGCACGGTTGGAGAAATTGTGGGGGTGGGTGGGGCATACTGTTTTTTTTTTTTTTTTTTTTTTTTTGCTTTTGTTGCCTATGGAACTGACCAAGCATTTTAGAACACCTTGGCCAAGGTTTTTTTTTTCTTTTTAAGAACAGCTTGGTGGGTCCACCTCTTTTAAAGAAGTGAAAAAGTAAGGGAAAAAAACCAACTGATAGGGGCCCTTTTTTTTTTAATTTCTCTCTTTTTGTGTTTTCGGTCTGGATCTTACTACACTTGAAGAAGGGTTGGGAATTTGGATCATATAGCTTCTTGCAAGCCCAGGCTTCAATCCGAGGAGGCTCCTATAGCCATAAGGTGGAGCAACAATCTTCATTTTCTAGCTATTACATAGTAGTGTTAACATTTATAAACCCTGGTATGATTTCTTATCTAGCACTGAAGTTCATGACAAAATGTATATGTCTCCTTTCTAAGCTTCTAGGCCCAGTATAATTTATAAAGGAATCTATTTTGGAAGGCTTTAAGTTCATTATTTAGAAAGCCTCAGTCCCATCTTAGCACAATCATATTAATAGGTTCATTTTATAAAGAAAATAGCCCCGATGGGTTGGATAATGAGGCCCTTATAATAATGTAAAAAAATAATGTGGGTGGAACCCAGAAAGATAGAAATGAAAATAGAATTATGAGTAGGCTGCTGATAATTCCATAGTTATGAAATTGAGGTCAATCAAGTGATATGCATGAAACTTTCTCGTTTGAATGAAGAATGAGAACCAAAAGGTAGGCTAGAAACCAAATGCAAATAGCACTCTAGACTCTATTATCATTAATACTACTGAGTTTTATAATAATTCCAATCCATTTCAAGTGTTGCGGTTAGTGGATCACTCGCATTCAAGTGGTAAAGAGCCAACCCTTGTGCTAGTGGAGTGGGGCGGAGTGAAGGGCAAACGAGTGGAGCTATGGCGTTGCTATTTTGAGAATTTTATCAATGTATCCAAGTGTAGGATTCAATATAAATACGTTATGATCTTGTTGATGCAGGAGCATAATGATGGATTTAATCTAGGTTTCAATTAGCTATGTTTTGAGTTGCTTGAGTCATTAATTTAGTATGTTTGTATTTTAATTAGCTAGTAAGTTGTGTTAAGTCTTGGAATTATGTTTTGACTACTTGGAATATGTAAGATTTGTTGCCAGTTGTCTAGCATTTATTATAAGTTTGGAATGAATCACATTTTGTAATGCATAAATTATCTACAAGAATAATATTAAAGATAATGCTTTTGAATCTAAAAATATTTCTTTGCAAGTTTCTCTTGCTTAGAGTGAGTGATTTCTCCTACAAATCAAGTGTGTGACTTGGTCGTGTCGAGTGACATCTACGATTAGCAACATCGAGTGACATCTATTGCCCCTGGTGAGTGGCATCCCGAAATTATTCTACGCCCTTTGTTGAAATCTACCAGTTTTGGTCGCCCTTGCAATCTCCAACCTACATCACTTGCTCTGTATGGTATTGCAAAGTGCAAAGGAATGGAACTATGGCTTTGCTATTTTGAGAATTTTCTCAATGTATCCAAGTGTAGGTTTCAATCAAATTCATTGGGGATGGCTTATGTGCCCAAAAAGGCTAATGGTGCAGCTCATAAGCTAATTTGCTGGACATTCAAGAATTCGTTTACTGGATCTTTCTCTGCGGCAGAGCTCCCTCACTTGGTATCAATAGCCATTTTGTATGAAGGCCAAGCAACTAGTAACTGAGAGCTCCCTCACTTGGTATCAATAGCCATTTTGTATGAAGGCCAAGCAACTAGTAACTGAGAATTGGTGTCCCTGGTGAATTTTTTTTTTTTTTAATCTTCTTGCTCTATTTCTTTTCCTTTGTATTTGAATCAGCCAAAAAAAATGAAGGTTTCTATATAAATACGCTATTGCCTTACTCTATATTATATCTCATTTAATATAATGGAAGAGGTTGTACTCGTGGAAGTTGGTAATTGCTGAACAATGTGAAAATCCTATATTTTCTGTTTTCTTTATTGTATGTTCATTGAATTACATTGTATTGCTTGTGCTTCCGCGCAACATAAAGCACCTTACCACCAACCAAAGAAATAGCACTCTTCCTTTAAATGGCCAAGACAAACTAAATAACTTACAAGTTAATTCATACATTAGTAATTTTTCATGTCCTATAATCAAAAGAATTGTAAAACAGTTATCCCTTAGTAATTTTTCATTTTGACTTAACTTTTTTCAAAGAGTTTATATTCTGTTTTGACACACACTCTATTCCACATGCGAGACTTGGGAACCCACAAAAGGCGCTGATGTGATGTAAATTAGGCAGTCACCATTCAATAAATCTAATTGGTCAAAAATGAACTTATGTCATGTAGAGGCCTCAAACCATTTTTATTCCAAGAAAACGTGAAAACTGTACGTTAACATCAAATATGATACTGTTAAATGAATTTTAAAAATAGTTTAACTATATTAAGATTATATTTATTCCAGTCGTGTAAAACCTTGTTTTACAGTACTAGAATTTTTTTTTTTTAATCAACAAAAGAAATTCATTGAAGGGATAAAACAAGTGACCTAAACCTCCACTGCAATAACAGGCCAAAGCAGGGAGGAGAAAGGCACCAGTAGCCCACCATACCAAACAAAAGAAAGAACAAAAAAAATTGGCAAGGAGCCAACTGAAACTAGGCTTAAGAGAGATTAACCAATGCCTGAAGGAATATAGGATAAGCCTTTCACTACACCAATATTAAAGATGAATTCTGAAATGGAAAATGGAGAGCCACTGATTAAAGCTTTCACCCAAAAGGCCGCTTCAAGCTTCACTTTTTCCACTACATATTCCCAAACAATGCTCTTGCCATTAATGACTATGTCATTTCTAGCAAGCCAAATGTTCCAAAGGACTGCTATGAGGAGGGCTTCCCATATCAGCTTCTCAAGACATTTACCTTTCCTGCCCAACCACCAATCAACTAAACTTGCAATACAGTAAGACAGACCCACAGTAAACTCCACCATCTCAGAATGGTTGCCCAAATGTGCCATGATACACTGAAATGAGGATTCCTCTACTAGACTACATAAAGCACAAGATGCTTCAAGGTTTGAATGTAAAATCCCTCTTGAAATCAACAAAGCTCCAGTTTTCACCTTCCCACACAAAGATATGGACTTTTGAAGGGGCAACTGTCTTCCAAAGAATAACTAAGGCTTAAGACACTGGCTGCACCTCTGGGACCACTAACTCCTTAAAAGAGTGATAAGAAAAGATCATATTCTTCTCAGGAACCACCTCATGGAATCTAACTTTGATGGGATTAGAACAACAAAAGAGATCAAAGATCTTAACTCAAGGAGGACATGAGCTTCCCAAGCAAAAAGGGGCCATCTAAAGGGCAAATTCCAAGCAACTACTGAATTAGAGCTTTAAAGAGCAACCTCAACCACAATGACTTCTTTAAGAACAAAAATGGAGTAAAGTTTGGGAAATAGATCTGCTACATCTCACTCATTTCCATTCATTTACCTGTAATTGTCTATCATTCACCATTAGTAATAAGTTCAACGTCAATAGATATGCACATATAAGAATATTATTGAACCCAAAATCATGCAAAACAATCATATAAGTTTTGAAATGATAAAGAATGAAAAAAGTATCAGGCATGATAGTGATTGTAAGGCTCAATCTATGATAAAGAGGAGTATGGGTAGCAATGCCTAATCACTATCTTTAAATATGTCAATTCTCTCTTACTCTCTCTCACTCTCCACTATTCCTTTATTCTTCACCTCTTCTTTACTTACTACTTCTTGTTCACTATCTTTAAATATGTCAATTCTCTCTTCCTCTCTCTCACTCTCCACTATTCCTTTATTCTTCACCTCTTCTTTAAGTACTACTTCTCTTAGTTCAAACACCTTTGGAAGTATTATTACCTCTTCTATATCCTCATCCTCATCTGCATCTACCCTATGAACTTCCTCCCTTAGTTCAGACACTTTGGGAAAGATGGTTTCTTTTAAGATTGTCTTATTCCTAGGGGGAATGATGGATAGGTCTTGATCATTGGGGTGAGAAGGGTTTAAGCTAGTTTCGGCCTCTTGTTCGTGATATTGAAGGATAGGTTGTGGTTGGACCAAAAACTCATCATCCTTTTGAACAAGCAAAAATTGTGTTAGAAGAGCCAATTGTTCCTCTATTCCATTAATGGTTCTCTCCCATCGTTGATCTCAAGCAATCTCCCATTGTTCTCGAGCTCTCTCCTCCTGCTCTCGAGTTTCATCAAACTCAAAGTACACAATTGGTTGATATTGCATATATTAGGGAAGTGTGTTATCTTGGCTCTCTACATAAGGCTGATAGGGTGATGGAACCATGTAAGGTGAAGGAGGAGATGGTGCATAGTAATATTTTGATGGTGGTTCGTAATATTGAAATGAAGCTTGATAGCACCACTCCAGATAGTAGGTAGGTGGACAAGGGTTGGATGGTTGTACTATGGTAGGTAGGTGGTGGTGGTGGTTCATAGTATTAGCAGCAATTATGTAGCCTCTAGCTAACTAATGAGGGATTGCAGGCATATCCCTCATACCATGCATGCTCAAATAATTATCTATAAATAATCCTAATTCAACCTCCAAATCTCCACATAACAAAACACCAATTTGACAATTTCAAACTAACTTATCCTCCAAATCTCCACAAAATATATCACGAATATAGCAAATAGCACCGCTTCAACTCAACTAAAAAATAAAAATAAAAATAAAAAAATTGCTCAAAAATAAAGAATGGAATGAAGTTACCTAAGCGAGCTATTGAGTCTCCTCATGGTCGTAGAATAATGGTAAAGTGCTTCCATTGAAATTACATCTCCAAGGTTTGTCTACCAATGCCAATTGCCAAAGTTTTCCCCACAATGGCACCAAAAATTAATCGCTTTAGAAACGTGCAATGCAATCATAAGTGCATAGCCGCGATGTAGTAATAACTCAGTGAAAGCCGAGATCGATTCATAAGGAAAGAGGGTCAGCATATTCAAGAAAACTTATCTTGGTTCAGAACCCTAAGGAAAACACTCCAATAAAAATAAACCAAAAATATATACTTTGGAAGAGTTTGTTTAATTTAAACTAAACTATGAAAACGAGTTTTAATAAACAAAGAAAGTCTCAAAACCAATTGTTTCAATCAATTGCTTCACCCAGAATTACAATAGAGGTTTTTTGATAACTAAATGAAAAGATTTAGTGATAAAAACTGTTATTCTTTAACAATCAAATATGGAATAAATCAGGTTTAGAATCATAGATGCATACCATCGACTTGTGCAACAAATATACAAAACTAGAATTTGTGCATAGATGTTACCAAGTATAGTCAAACATCTAAGTTTTCATAAATATCAAGGGTTTTGATCCCAAATAATTAAGAAAAGAATATTTAACCATTGAAAACCAAATTACCTTCACCGTTCATCTAAGATCTTCAATTGATCTTTGTAATTAATCCCAAGAGGAGATATAGCTACTCAAAACCATAATAGATACGCAAAACATATATTGAAAGACTGAAACTGATTACAAAAATTGAGAAAACTATAAAAACTGTTGAATCTTATTACAAGAATGGAAAAATTATGAAAACTTTATAAAATTCTACTTTAATCTACTCCTAAAGCTCTTAAAGGAATTCTAAAACTCGTAAAAATAAACTAATAAAAAAACTGCCTCGAAACAAGGCTTAATCCCAGCTTATATAGGCTTTTAAAACTGAAGTCCCACGAATAGTTCAAACACCCTGACCACTGTTTGAACTGGCATTCAAACGCATATCTAACAAGAAATCTAAATCTCTCTAACGGGTATCGAACCTGATTCTAACAAGAAATCTGTTTGGTGTACAGTTCGAAAGCCTTACATAACCGTTCGAAGGCCCATTTGCAAGTTCATCCAAATTTGTCCTCTTTTGCATGAGATTCTTGTTTGCAATGAAATAAACTAAGTTAGTAACAAAATAAAGATAAAAATTTAAATATAATCCTAATTTAGGTCTAACAGATAACTAATTAAGGTATAATAATTGCACTTTTGGAGTGCAATCAGAACCTTTGTAGAACAAGATTTTACTATAATTATTTCCTTTTTTCTCGTTTTGATATCTTGAAAATTAAAATTTCCTAATGAATTTTTGCAATTTGAATAAATAATTAAAAGAATGTGTAATTTAGAGCAAAAATCTCATGAACAAAAGAATTTGAGTTGATAATTTGAATGAAAATACTTGAGGAATTTACATAAATTTTCCCATTATAGAGAGTAATTAAAACAAAGAAAGTGTAAGTTAAGATTATTAGATTTCAAATAAATACTAATTTACTACTTAGTCAAATTCTTTGGAGATGGACCAATGACATTGCAACACATCATTCACTTGAGAAAATTAAGCAAAAATTTACCAATTTCATTTTCCATCCGCTAGTATCATGGTACATGTTAATAACTTAAAATTCCAAAAATGAGAGGAGAAAAAAATAGAGTTGTATGTTTCAATCTCAATGACCTCATAACTAATTTCCGTAATCTATAATATAGAATCATATTAATTTTTAAACGGAGAAATTAAAAGATTTGAATAGAAAATTCAACAAATTTGAATGTATTGAAGACCTCTCTAATACTTAGAAGCGATGAATTTAATGAAATTTAATATAATAATTCTAATGCTTTTCAATTTCAGATATAACTTTCCTGGCATGAGATACGCCTAAGTTTTAGTGACTAATCATGCATAAAATATAGAAGTTTTTATATGATGTCTAGACCAACTATGATGACATATGCAATATCTGTAATTTAAAATTTAAAAAAATTTAAAAATTAGAATAAGTTTTTCAACATCAAAGATTCATGCAACGACCGAGTGTGTAATAATATATATATATATA
The DNA here is from genome assembly GCA_033060915.1 of Euryodendron excelsum. Lineage (NCBI taxonomy): Eukaryota > Viridiplantae > Streptophyta > Magnoliopsida > Ericales > Pentaphylacaceae > Euryodendron > Euryodendron excelsum. Next base: position 714,164 of record CM065399.1, on the reverse strand, counting down.
TATATATAGATGATTGGACTTTGTTCTTGCGAGTAATTTTGTTTTTAATTCATAATGAACTCCCTTTTCCCCTTTTGTTTCTCTTATTTACTTGTTTATGGCTCAAGTCAAAGATTAGAAATTGGAATTTTAGTACACTCAAAAGTAAAAAGGAAGTTTTTCCTTTCCGACCGTTGATTTTTTGGAAAGAATTTGCAGCAATTTAATTGATGCGGCTGTTGTTAAGATTCTTTGGCTACAAATCTTATATCCAATTGAGAAATTTTTATTTTCAAAAACTAGCGATTACACAGGAACGCTACTATAATGACGGAGACGGGACTGCTCCCCTCCAAACCTTAATATTCATAATTTTTCAAACTCTTTAGCCTTCTATGCCACGTATTGATAAATGAAATCCAACGAATAACGTTGTTATCTAATTTAAACTCACATTCTCATTTCTTTAGTTTTTTTTAACGTTAAGTAAAATCGTAAGTTTAAATAAGATACTATCATCTGTCAAATTTGAGTGACTAACACGTGGCATAGTAATATAATGAGTCTGGAGGATTCTAAAATATTAAGGTCTAGAGGGAAGTCAAACCGGACCGAGACGCCCCATGTCATCCTCAATAACTTGAGAGATTTTGTGCTAAGTATTTCTACTCTCGAGAATTTAATTTCAATAACTTCTCTGATAGAGAAACAATCCTTGTCTTTTTTTTCTTTTTTTTTTGTAACTACAGAGTGTCTAAGGCCTTGGAACAACTACATTGCCAAGTTCATACAAAGTTACTGTCCACACGAACTATGTTAATTTTATGTATTGCATGAATGATGGTTAGCCATAAGGAAGCGTGAAAATGGATTGAACATGGAGCTTGTGTTTTTCCCGACTTTGATCATTTGTGCTTGCCAAAGTGCCTATGTGAACCATTAGTCTACTAGGTGAAACAATATGGGTTATAAATATTGTACCATATCATCATGTCGATGTGATATAATAAGTCAATAATACATAGTTATACCAGTATATTAAATCCTAATCATTAGAATATCATCTTGTTCTATGGGTAAAAATATAAATTTTAAACTCAACACTCTTGATGATAAGGATTTACATGATTATGTTACTTTAATTTATTGACCCAATATACCACATCAACATAATGACGTAAGACCATCATTGTATCTAATATTTACTCGAATTTGGTGGCTATCTCAGAAAATGAGGGAAGTAGACTTTTAAAGAATCCATTGCACATATAGGAAAGGCTAATGGGCTTCACAGGATGGCTGAACATGCATTTCGAGAGGAGACAGAGGAACTCTTTTGATCCAACTAATTGTCCAGCAACTATACAATCCGAGGACATCAATCAGGATCATGTATTAAGTAAAGGAATGTGATCGGGGTGAAAGAATAATTACAATCCTATTTTCTGGAATACCATGGCTTCTCGTTCTCAATGAACAAACGCAAAAAGCCAAACCAACTAAATTCTATTCTCTCACTAGCTTCTTTTTTAATACAGTTCTGTCTTTTGGGAGCTTTGCTCTCATGCATGGTGGCTTTAAATTACTCACACTCTTGTCTAGCTTTAGTTTTGGCATGTTTTAGGCTAAAGTGCAGTGACTTTCTGTCAGCTAATTAATTGTGATAAAGTCATTGCTGCGAGTTTAAGCTTGACCCAAAAATTAACCCTGATTTGGTTCCTTTTCCAACCTAGTTCGTAGTGGAGACTGCAAAAACGTGAGGTCTCCAGTTCGACCTCAGCCAGTCATTATTTATACAATGCATGAAGTAGTAAATTATACAAAATAAAGCAAATTAAATTATCAATTCCTGAAGAGCTGTTTGTTTTAATTGTAGTTCATAACTTGAAATGTAGTTTGTGCAGCAAAAGCAACATAACTAAACACACCAAAAGCTGTAGTTTCAGTTTTTTGTTCCATTTACATACCGGAGCAACCTTTGAACTTCATGTACTATGGAAATGCAAAATGGAGTTCTAATAGCACATAACTGCATTTGAAAAAGAAAGTTCAACTTAGAATTCACAGAAAGAGGTAATAATATAACCAAACATGAACTTTTAATTCATTCAAGAGAAGCACGTGCTCTTACAATAACTTTTTGAAATAACTCCCAAAATGGGCTTGAACTATTCTACTTGCAAGGCCAGGCTCCTGCCCCGTGGGCTAATACCACCTCAGGCTCAAGCAAGTAGCTTCATTTTTAAGCTATTCTTATGCTAGATTTAGTGGGACTAAAATATATATAGTAGGATAAAAGCATGTGGTTTCCCCACTTATATTTTCCTTGCTAGAAGCAGCTTGTGGGCTCAACTAAACCAGAAGCACTTCCTCCAGCATTAACACACGAAGCTTGGGCTGGTTGACTCCTGTAGGTGAGGTGTACATCTTCCATTGTTATACTGCTGCATGGATATTCTTTACTGCAATCAAATTTCACAGCAACTTCTGTTGCTGATGACCCGTGGATGTCCTGGTACGTCACGTCGCTAATCTTTACACCGGAGACCTGAAAGATTAAAATTTAGAGGAAAACAAGTTTTATTAGTTTTTCAAGTTTCTTGGAAAGTAATATAAGCATTACTATCAAAAGTCCCCTACCCCCTTGTATATCATGCATGATTAGCAAACAGTACTGATGCGTGTAAATGAAAATTGGTATTCCTAGACCAAGAAAATAAAAAAAGGAAAAATAGCTTTCCACAAAATACCCTTAAGAAATCTTACCTGATTAGGGCAACTTTTGTCACCGGGGCAGTAATTTTGGTCGATGATGATGGGATTTTGGACATTGACCATTGTAGCATGCTGGAAGAGCACACCCCTAACAAATCCATTGCTGGGCTTGCCCCATGTCTTTATCCTCACACCATTTTCTGTGCCCGTAAATGTAGCCGTTGTAACCGTCACATTTTGGACACCAGGTTCTTGCAAGTCCTTGCCTAGACTCCCAATGCTGCACACCAACCATTCAAAATCAAAAACATATTTATATATATCAGCTCAATATTGTACAATATATAACTATTCAGTCATTGGAATTGTATATATATAACTCTTACGTACCTAATACCGTGGCCGGGCCCGCAGGCAATGTTCTCAATCCACAAATTGGTAGTGCCCGGACCGACTGAGACACAATCGTCCCCAGTAGCGATTCGGGAGTTGAGAATTGTGACGCCTGAGGACGATGAAACGTGAATGCCGTCGGTGTTTGGGCTATTGCCGGAGGCAGAGACCTTCACTCCTTGTAGCTTCACGTTGCTGCAGCTGTTGATGACTATGTGGAACATCTGACTGTTTTGCGAAGTTAATCCGCTGACCAAGATGTTGTCCGAATTGCTAAATTCTAGTGTCTGCAGTTTATACAAAAAGGGGTAATGCAATTACTTCAATGATCTAAAAATGAAAAAAGAAGTCAAATCTTTTAAGAAATATTGTTTTTACAAGGGCCATTTAGTAATATAACTATTGGAGCAGTAAATCAGGAATATCTGATTGTTTTTCTTAATTGGAATCAACTGATTCGTTTAAGCACGTGACATTACTACGATCCAAAAGGCAACCTAACATGGCCTGAGCAAATGGTTGACCTTTCACACTTAATAACTACCTTACCAGAATTCCTAGGAATATGAGATCTTGTTGAATTGAGTCTACCTTTTTCGACGAGGTTCATTGAGTTAGAACAAGGCAGTGCTGTAGATACACATACATGTATATATGTATATATAGAAATCTTCTTAACCCAAAATTGGAGCAAAGTGTCTCAGTTGTTCAATTCACAGAATTGTCTTCAAATTCTAGACGACTCAAGATCAGTTTGAATCAGAGATCTCCCTCTTCACACAAATATTCAGTGGTACTATTGTCGCCCATATTTAACTTTAATGGGGACGTATCAAATACACTAAAAATACTAAAAATCAGTACAGATTTATTACCCAAAAACAAAAGTGCTATCTTTGCATTCGCACTTAGTGGACCAAAATGGGCAATTTTTTAAATTTGGCAGTTCTTTTTTTTTTTTTTTTTATTGACTGGGGCGCCCTTCTAGTGAAAGGACGCACTGCCCCTAGGCCCCCAAGTGAAGGAAACAGGGGTAGTACTGAGGTAGAGAAGGACAGAGTAGTCTTTTAACATACCGTAGCTCCACCGGGGCAACCATTGCCGGAGGCCTTGCAAGCCCACAAACCAGTACCTTGAGCATCAAGGGTTCCACCATAGATGGAAACACCACTGACATGCTCAAATATGAGCCAATTATTGCCACTTCCGAGAACACGGTAATCAGAGGGAGCCACAAGAGTGCCGTCAATACGAATGGTGATGGCACTGTTCTTGCATTCCCCACCGAAACTTGTTTTGCCAAGCAAATACCTTCCCTGCGGCACGTAGATTGTGGCCGGGTTTGCCGAGCCACAAGCTGCAGCCCACGCACTGAGGAAGGACTTGGTTGAGTCAGAATTGCCATCTCCTTTTGCTCCCATAGTAACCACATTGTATGTTGTTTCAGTCGCTAACGATTGACAGAAGAAGATGAAGAGAAAAGTGAGTAGAAGAGAAGTCATGGGTTGCACCATTTTGAGAGAGAGAGAGAGAGAGGCAGTTAGATGGTGATAAGAAGTTGAAGCGGTTTGATGGGTATTTATAGGCTCTGAAATGCTATGTTCGGGAATAAAATAAAATAAAAATCCTAAACCATACTTACCATGGAAGAAATTGATTTCCATTTTTAAAGTGGAATGATTGAATTGCCTATATCTTTATACTATATTCAAACCATATATCGTGAGAAAATATTTAAATGCACTTACCATGGAAGAATATGATTTCCGTTCTAAATTGGCAAGATTTAATTGCCAATACTTTTATGCTATAGTCATATATACCGTGTATGGAAGAATATGATTTCCATTTTAAATTGGCCAATATGTTTTTCTTTTAACTTACCCAAAAAGAATTATTTTCATACCGTATTTTTTTTAATTCCTTCCAAAGTCAAAATAAAGATTAAAAAACTCACGATCAACTTGACTAAAGTTTGCTACTCACCAAATAAATAAGTAAATAGGATCATATTTTGCAGTTGATCGATTTATTAAGCTCGATTTAGATTCAACTTTGGTCAAGCAGATTCGCACCTAGAACTACTAAGAGAGGTCTACAGCATGAAATTTTTTTATAGAAAATAAAAATAAAAGTTAAATAAAATACATATTTATTTTTTTGAGGTTAACCAAACATAAAATAAATTTTTTGACAAACACATATTCATTTTCTTGTCATTCTCTTAAGCCAACAAAATATAACCAAAAAAATAGCTTCTTCCACTTAATTTTTTTTTATATCTTTTTCTTTTCATTTTCTCTTCCATACACAAGTCAAAAATCTAAACATAGCATTAACCTTATCTGCCACATAGTATTTTACATATATTGTTCCCATATCAGCTTAATTTTACCGTAGAACTTTTGTGTTTTCGTATGTGCGCCATTAGCAAAAGATGTAGGGTCAAATCATGTTAGCTACCCCTTGCCATATGAAGAAGAAGAAAAGCAAGATTACACGATGTGGTAGCTAATCTTTAAAGATTGCCTTTCCTTTACATAGCGAACCATAACAGCAAAATTTCAAACTCTTTTAATAGTAGTTTTAAAGAAATCTAAACTTTTTGCTAGTCATTTATCACTTTGACAATGTGAAGGGCGATTTATATACCCATCTAGCGCTTATAGTATATGCCAAACAAAAATTTTATACCAAAAATTATGATTCTGTATGATAATTTTGAAAAGTAAAATTTGTTTATAAAGCATTACCCAAACTGAAAAAACAAGAGTAATCCATCGCTATCCTCCTCACTTCATGAGCACTGTTATAAACGGTTATTTTATACCAGCCAAATGCAATAGGTGGCAATATTCTCCTATCCAATCAATCATTTTGGATATCACAGTCGTCCCCGTGACTTCAGGGCATGATTTGGGGGGCTTCTTTTGCTTCCAAGTGGCATAATCTGGTTTGTAAAGTTTGGCTAGAAGGCTATCAATCATCGCAAGCCACGTGCACCAAGAACCCAAGAAATAAATTATGAAACAGAAATAAACAAGTAATTAGGAAAGGCACAGGGCTCCATGTTAGCTTGCTTCTATTTTCCACCATTAGCACTAAATGTATAGATTTTGGTTGAAAACTAATCCAAAACATAATGTTTGATACTAGTTAATGAACATGTTATATATATATATATATATATCCTCATGAAATTGTGAGAGATTTCGAAATAATTGGGTAATGCTATACAACCAGATTATTTATAAAAAATTTATGTATAGAATAATGTGAATAAGTTGTGGACCTGTTACTTTGAAACAAAGAACCCATCAATATATTTTTTTTATTATAAAACTGTCACTGCCATATCATTTGGTGTAAAATTATGAAAGAATAGTATTTTCGAATAATTTCTCTACCTTAGTAGCGCTGGCAGGCTTGTGATTTTTTGGGTGCTACTTCCATGACAAAATTTCCCCCATCCACCTTTATCTGACCAATTGAGTACATGCATTTGGTTGTGGTAATGAAAATCATTCTCAAATTAATTAGGTCAGCTATAAGAATAGTTGGATGATCAGTGTCACGCCGCAATTCCATATTCAATGAGTAATAGTTTCATGAAAGAGGGAAAAGGGAACTAATTAATATAATGGCCATGTGAAGCATTGTTTTTAGCTGGTAGTTTATTCATATCCATTGAGTAATGTGCCTATCGTACCATGGTGCCCATAAATTGTGAGAGATTTCAAGAATAATTGAGTAATGCTACACAACCGGATAATTTATACAAAATTTATGATACATAATAATGTGAATGAGTTGTGGGCTTGTTTTTTTGAAACAAAGAATTCACAAAAATATTTTTTTATTACAAAATTGTTACTGTAATATCATCTGGTGTAAAATTCTGTTTAAAAATTCTAAAAGAATAACATTTTTGAATAATTTCTCTATCTTAGTAGCACTGGCAGGCTTGTGAATTTTTGGTGCTACTTCCATGACAAAATTTCCACCATCCACCTTTATCTTACCAAGTACATGCATTTGGTTATGTGGCAGTGAAAATCATTCTCAAATTAATTAGGTCAGCTACAAGAATAGTTGGATGATCAGTGTCACGCCGCAATTTCATATTCAATGAGTAATAGTTTCGTGAAAGACTTTCTTAATTATAGTGGCCATGTGAAGCATTGTTTTTGGCTGATAGTTTATTCATAATCCTAGATTAATCAAATCCCATGTGAGCATCCATTGACAAGGGGAACGAAATGGTGGCCTTGATTTTTATTGAGTAATGTACCTATCGTACCATGGTACCCGTAACAGAAGGTATCTGGATTACGCTAATCATTTTCATTGATTTCTCAGCTTTAAAGGTGAGAATTAAGGAGTAAATCATGCAGTTCCATTGTGCAGCTCCTTTTTTTGTTGTGCAACTCACATGCACATTGAATCGTTAATTATATATTCTATTTATTATTAAACCATTAAGTTAAACACCTATTTGCCTATTGGATAGTTATTTGCTAATCATTCTTTCTATCAGAGAATCTATTGGGGGCAAGCAACAGATAGCATTTGAGCACACCAAAATTTGAGATTAGGGCTCAGTTGAGCTGGAAGGACACATTTGTTGCACACCTATTGACACACATGAAAAAAACAAAAACAAAAAAAAATCACTATGTATGAAGATGAGAAAAACATCCATCTCTCTCTCTCTCTCTCTGTGGGAGATGTGAACAAAGGTTGGTGTTTCTATCAACAGTTCCTTGACTCTTGGTCCTCTGCCTTTGATACAGAACAAAGCCGCTTTTTATTCTATGGAGATACAAAGTCTACATAAGAGTCAAGAATGCACGTTGCCCGTGTTTCACGGCTTCCTTGTTTCAGGCAGTTTCTGCTTGTGAAAGTTGCATCGATCTGATTTATTTGACTTCCACGGTACCTATATATATATATATATATATTTTTTACCGGTATGCACATGATATTTGGGTAATGGATATAAAATAGCGCTTGGTGATGCAATGCCTCGTAGTTGTTAACCAATGCCAGTATTCCTTTACATAAAGTTTTTTTCAACAGTGGCACTTAAAGCCGCTATTGTTTTGTATCATTTTTGTAGCCATTGTACATATTAGTTTGTGGAAAGTATAGGCAATGATCATCAAACCAAGTTCCAAAAGTTTCAACGTAAGAGCGCCTAACATAGAAACTTATATAGCTACAATTAAGGCACCGTGAGTGAGGCCCTTATTCTTGACCGATGGACGGTTGAAAGAAACACCTCCCACATATCAATTGTTTGTTGCTGACAATCCTCAATCACTGAAGTTAATTGGACCTTGACAAATACAGTTTGACAAACTTCCTTTGATTGGATTTAAAACTAACTTCACCACATGGGTAGTAATTTCCTCTAGTATCTTTACCCTTAATTTGTGCCGTATATATGCACATTGTGTATTGTATTGGTCCATATATGTATATGTTCCCAAATTCTCAACTCCAATGCATCTCCAGAGGATCACATTATGCAGTGATTGGAGGTGTTGGTGCTATAAGTCGTCCCAAGTGTAAACTAAATACTTAAATCCAGAATTCTGAAATTCCCTTCCTCTAACTTGTCAATTCCTGTCATTTTCATATTCTGAGTAAAGAACACAATCTTAGCAGAAATTTGTTTGTCCAGGCTTGATCAAGCCTTTGTGTCTGCTTTGGCTGATATGCAGCAGCTGAACTTTGCTTAGGTCCAATCAAGGGTGAAAATACTCAATGTAACGGAGGTGTCACGTCATTTTGCTGATATAGTATCAGAAGCTAATTAAATCATATATACCAAATAAAAGTTCTTTTATCTAATCACTTAAAATTAAATAGATATTTTCTCCAATTACCCCACTAATTGATAACGTGTCATGGTGATTAAGATTTCAATATGTTTATTTGGCATAATTTGATTGGCTTGTAATATCACATTAGTAAAATAATGTGGCATCACCATTGCATTGAATACACTTAAGCTTAATTGGCTGGGCATTTGATATATGAATCAATTAACAAAGGAAACACAAAGCAAAGAAACAAACAAAGACACTAATACAATTAACAATAGCTCATTTCCTTACAATAATTTGAGGATATACACAAGATATGCAATCACCTCCGCTAGGACAACTCTTGGCGGAGGCCTAGCAAACCCACAAATTATTCACCTTGGCCATCAAGGGTTCATGAATTTCGAATTCTACAAAATCTTAGATTTGGCTTCTTGCATTCAATGAAACACCTTGGGGAATAACTGGAATATTCAAATAGAGAAATAAAACCATTTTGTGGTTTGGCTTAGAAAAGTAGATAGTTAATTAATTATCTTTCCAAGTTGCCTCGCATTTGATTAACTCTCAAATTAGGGAGTCCATATATATTAGAATGATTGTGGTCATGCCACGAAATGCATTTTCAGAAAGATTGATTGTTTGTTTTACATAAGAATAATTTCTTAATAAGTAGGTGAAAGAGAAGAAAGGGGGGAAAAGATTAGGATTGTCCTATCAAGTAACCACTGGAATCAAACTCCATGCATGCATGTGAGCAGTCATTGCTAAGAGAGATTAACATGTGATTCCTTTATTTTTAGTTTAATGATACGTACTGCTCTTGGCCTATGGTTGTCTGTTAGGAAAGGCATTTGGATTATGTTAATCCCCCTTTTAAAACATATTGTATAACTTAATATATTAGTTGCTCCCTTTTGAAGATGAAAGGATCGGATGAATAAGTTTGCAACTCAATCTCGCAACTTCTTTTTCGTATATATGCAGCTCACATGTATGTTGGATCATTTCAATATGATCAGTTGATTTAATTTTTGTTCTATTTATTCAGGCATCTGAGCACACATCTGAGGAGGGTAACTATTTTATTTGACAAAATTATCAATAGTTTAAGAACATAATGGATGTTAGTTTTCTTAGGTGATTAGTTTTCTCTTTTCTATACCTTGCTCTGCTCAACCCTCCACTTGTGCCTCAATATAGAGGGCCGTTCAACGTAAGAATACTACACAATTCATTATGATACGGAGATATGTATTCTCCCTCTAAGGGTTTGTATTCTCTTGTTCTTGTCCAATCCATTTTTCTAGTGTCTTTGATGAAAGGAATTAAATGTTGTTGGTCAGATTTTATTTGATGTTTTCAATCTGTCTCTTTCTTCTTCTTTATTATTTTTTTTTTTTTTCATGGCCTTTAAGGAAGAAATAGATGTGGGGGCAGGAATTCAGTTATCACTGCCTAACTTAGGAGGGCAGTTTGCACTTAGGTCCATTGGTAGCAAGAAAATATTGTACAAAAACATCGGTGCAAATCCAGAACGTTGCATCTTGTTATCAGAAACGATTTAAGTAAAATATATATTACAAGGAAACATCAGAAAAACACCTCTCTCTCTCTCTCTCTCTCTCTCTCTCTCAGCCGCTTTCTCTGTTAAGGGGTCCTGAGAAATCTACATTCATGGATGAAAGTTGCCTTGTTTCTAGGGCTTCCATGTCTCAAGCAGTTTTTGTTATAGAGATTGCATGTGATTTCATTGACTTACACAATATATGTGCCTATATATTATAGGCACAACATTTGCGTATGGTTATTAACATGATATCAGATGAATAATTTTGGGGCTATGAATTTATTATTACTAGTTAATGCACCGTATATGCCAGTGTTACAACATACGAAAATCACATTCAGTCACTCACAAAGTGAACCAAAACAAATCTGACCTAATGCCTCAAAAAATTTGAAAATATGAATACTTAAATAATTACAAATTGACGAGAAAACACCACAATTACTAGGAAAGCAATTTCAGAATTAAAAGTGGAAAATTGCTTATTGCCACCAGAGTTGGCTGATGCTAATATTATCGTAATGTATTTTTTTTAAAAAAAAATCTTAATCATTATCACCATGTTGTGCCAATGCAGTAAAATAAGATTGTACGTATTTTCTTATAAATTCAGAGATGAAAAAAAAATCTTTTTTTTTCTTTTGCTAGAGGACACTTTGGGTGCCAACGTGCATTAGTAACAGTTAGGGTGCTAATTACCATGAGAGGGGAGCTCTGAATACAAGATCTTTGCTTAAATATATCAATATTAGCATTTGGTGGTTTAATCTGTAATAAGTTTTAAAAAAAAAAATTTGTAAATTTCAGCAGTTGGAACAGAATTCTCCATGCAAACAAAGAACACACTAGCCTCTTGGATACTGCATTAGGCTTCTTAGTGACTAAACCTCAAGATTACTGTGAGTTAGGCCCGTATTCATGCCGAATCATGTTATAAAGTAGAGATTAATCAAGCTCCTATTGATATACTCTAAAGTCCATTGCTTGTTATCGACATTCCGTAGTAAACTTAACCACACTATAACTGTGTTCGACTGAACCCACTGGTGTCGCAACATTCCTTTGCTTGGGTACCAACCAACCTAACTTCTGCACATGGGAACGATCGATTTTCTAACTATTGAATGAAGACCGAAATGAGTATCAAGAATGTTGAATGATTGGACGTATCCATGAGATTAGATCTTTTCTTCATTTTCTGTTGAACCAAAAGCTTATTTTTAATTTACTTATAAACTCTAGAGAAGCACTATACTTTATCTGTTTATTGTATTTGTTCACTTAATTGTATTTAAAGCATAGTTATCATAAATGTACCGGTGTTTAAACCGATCAATACATCGATCAGTTTAATGGTTCATCAGTCGAACCACTCATATAATTAATAAAAATATATTTAAGAATATAAAAATTAAAAGAAATGGTTAATTATTTTTTGTTTTTTTGGTTCACAAAAGGGATTATAAAGAAGGTTGAAACCTAAAAAGAGATTTAGGAAAGGAAGAGTTTGAACTTCTAACCTCCCACAAGGAGGCCTGGAACTCTGGCCAATTATTAAATGATCGTCAATTATTGAATGATGCTAAATTGCATTCACTAACTCATAACAAGCATAAAAAAACACATATATCTTTCCAGGTTAAAGTTTAATAAAAAAAAAAAAAACATGAATACAAATATATATCTTTCAACGTTCAAGTTTTATAGGAGATGGTATAGGTTGAAAATAAGAAAAATTACCTCTTAAAAACATGAATACATAAATATTGATCCTATGCCTTCTAATCCAAACAAAGTTTATACTGCTGCAATCTTTTAAATCCTTTGACAATTGTAAATAAATACAAAATCTCTTTATTAGGAAAATTAACTATTTGTATGCCCTATTTTCTCTTTATTTTTTCAATCATTAAGAAACTAAAATGCTGAAATAATTATGAATAATTGTCTAGCTTTAATTAGAAGTTAGAATTTGGTCTCGCTTGCCTTTCTTTGTTTGGTGTTCAAAGAGCGGTTTTCCTCTTTCTTTTTTTTTATTATTTATTCTTACAAAAGTGTGCAAATAAAACATTGGTCTGGATTGAGTAGGATATGATAAAAAAGTGCTTATCCTAAATAAGCTATTACTACTATTTTCAGTTAACTTGTACAATATCTAAGCCTATTTGGGCTAAAACCAATAGAAGTTTGCTCATCTAGCCTGAAAATTCATTGTTTATCCTAGATCAAATTGCTAGTAGTGGCAACCTTAGGCCCCCTGCAATGGCCACTACTCAACCCTCAAATGGAGGTGCCGAGCCCTCAAGTTGTTAATGCCCACCAAAAAGCCCAAGCTAGGTTCTCAATAGAGGTATCCAGCTGGGGCCCAAGGACTAACTGAAAGGCCCAGATCCATTCCGAACTATATTCAGTGATTTCTCTCGGGTGCCCAGATGAATTCAAATGAACGATACCAATAGGCATAAGAAAAACAAGTTCATGGAGTTAGAAGTTAGCACAAAGATCATTAAGCTTACTTTGCTTGCCGTGCGATTAAAGGGTAATTACAATAATACCTCTTAAATTATGATTCAATATAACTAAACTCTTTAAACTTTAAAGCATAACATATTGATCGCCTAAACTATTAATTTTTATTAATCAACACATTCTATTGTAGCATATTAGGATCTGTTAGGAAAGTGAATGAAAAATTGTAATTTGACTTGTATATGTTTACAAAAGTATATTTTTATATTTAAATTAACTTTTCTTATTGTAATAATTGTTAAATGGCTGAAATACCTATCGAATTGTTTTTATATTACATATCATTCTAACAGGTATTTCAGTCATTAGACAACTATAGTAATAAAAGAATGTCAATTTAGATATAGAACTAGGCTTGTACAAACATGTGTAAATCACATAATAATTTTTATTTTTTCTAACGAATTATTAATGGAATTCGTTAATGATACAAATTGATAATTTAAAAAATCAATATGTTACATTATAGAGTTCAAAAAAAATTAGTGATACTAAGTCATAATTCAAAAATGATGTTGTAATTACTGTTTAAAATTATACAAATGTTTAATTCAAATTAAGCCAACTAAAGGCAAACTGACGGAGTGCCCATGGGATCTCATATTGGGTGTATTAAGAAAAAAAATTTGAAAAAAGTTTTTAGAATCAATTTGTGTTGTTTCCGTGACTTCCAAAAAATGAAACCACCCAGTTGCCACATGCACAAAAACATAAATATATGGATAAGAAGAAGAAGAAGAAACATACAAAATAAAGTCAGTGAATGCGTGTACAAGTACACACACCCAAATGGGAGGAGGTTAACCAGCAGCCAATGGTTTTCTCGTGAATGCTCATCTTCTTATTCTCCCTTTGGTGGTGGAGAGGTCAGTCAAACGAGGATCTACTAATTACCATGTATCACATGTTTTTGTTAAAAACGTACGGGTTGGTACTTACCGTGTCAGGTATAAGAAAAACTCTATTCCGACCCCTGATACCTCACTCTCTTGATTTGATAATTAAAAATTTTTAATTTTTTAATTTTGTTCATAGTCTCACTCTTTTACTTTATTGTTGCTATTTACTTCAATTTTTTTGATAAATTTTTTTTTCTTTTACTCTCACCTCCTAGTTTTTTATTAAAAAAAAATTTGATCAAAATTTTTTAATTTCTTTTTACTCTCACCTCCTTAATTTTTATATAAATAAAATTTTTATGATCAAATTTTATAATTTCTTTTACTCCTACCTCTCGATTTTTATAAAAGAAAGAAATTTTGATCAAAATTTTTTAATTTTTTAAATTTCTCTCTATTTATAAAATTTAATGCAAAACTAATTAACATAAATTTTTTTTTTAAAACACTAAAGTAAAAGAATTTAGATTTGTTTCTTGAAACTATCCTTGAGAATTAATAATGTATTTTTTACTAATTTGATTTGTCATAAAAATACATACAAAAAATAATAACTTTTAACATATCAATATAGTGGTAAATTCAATAATACATAAAAACAGAATTTCTGATCAATATCTCCACCAAACTCTCCTCCGGGGCCACCCGGTCCCTCACCTATTATTTCTGACCACAAATTCATTCGTACTATATAACTATCAACCCACCCCCTAGTTTCGATTGATACATTTTGTCACCACCACATTGGGGTGGGTGGTACTAGGTAATGAAGCCGTAAGAAAACTTGAACGAAGTGATTGCCGCCAACACGGGTAATAACTATTTCCCGACGCTCGTGAACCGGAACTGGGGGGATCTCAACGGCAAGTGAGCAAAACAAGCCGAATGATATGTGTCAAACGTGTGCAGTACAATATTGTACCTTGATGCGATGACAACTCCCAAAGCCATAGAGTTCATCCAATATGTCTCTAACGCTGTAGGCTGGAACCAAACAAGTAAATATAGAAGAGTGTTCGCATAATTATGCTCTGGATAAAGCACATTGTATAAGTCCATGTTTTGTTGAATCTCTTCAATCAGGTCTATCCATACTCGTGCCCAATCATCTTCGCCATACCCGACTTGCGTAACTATCGCCCTAAATCCACAATGACCATCAGCTTGGACGTCAATAGTGTAACTAATAAAATCCTGATAACCAACTTGCGTAGCTATCACCCTAAATTCACAAAGACCATCAACTCGGATGTCAATAGTGTAACTAATAAAATCTTGATAAGCCTCAGGCAATTGTAGAATAAAGGGATCCAAGATGGGTGGAGCTAAAGTTTGAGTGTCGCGAATTTTCAAGGTTGTAGTCAGTTGAGTGACCAGTGCATCTAGAGTTGAGTTAGATGTACCCCTAGTTCCTGAAGTAGATACTTCTAAAATACTCTTTATGCGGTGTCTACTTTGCTCATCTCTACCTGCAGGTTAACCTTTGTGTTTCATGTTGTACACTGTGGCTCAAACTGTACTATGAGATTGATCTGTCATATCGATAATCCTGTTTATCATATTATCTAGCGTAGATGGATCTATCCCCTGTAACAATTCAAGAACCTCAGATGTCCTGTCAGATCGTGGTTTATCATCATTAGAGCGGTGTACATGCATACATAACCTAGTCCAATGAGCGTCAATATCCGTCAGCAGAATTAGAATACAAAGCGAACGGTAATTAGCAAGGTCGTGCAAGCACGGCACTCCGTGCGTTATTTTGATTATACAGTTGTAATAGCTGACCATGAAGGGGGAGGCGGTATCAGCGTATTGTAGTTGTTCATCGATCAACTCCAATGCCTCTGATGAAATTCGACATATTATGTCACTGAAAATGTAGTCATCCATTTGTTTGTGGCGTGGAATATTGAGAGATCTCTCGAACAACTTCTGAATGTCACCAAACTAAATTCCCAACATCTTGTGAATTTTCGCAAATGATGTATCTAGCGATGACATAGTATTCCCCAGATATAGCTTTAGCCTAGCATAGGCAAACTTCGCCCTATAATAAAAAAATGCACTATGTTTAAATAAAAAAGTTACAAAAAGTAGTTTGCAATGAAATCACTATACCTTTGACTTGAATTGCTTCCAAGGTGCATGTAAGTATTTATCCACGTCGCCACAAACCGCTCTTTGTATGGCCTTAACCATGTCTCCCAGAGGTATTTTGTTGCACGCGGGTAGGATTTAAACTCTCAGAGAATGGTGTGCCACTTCTGTTGGCAAGGCTCTGGTGTCGATGATATAATTAGCGAGTGTCATGACACGAGAAATCGTTTCATCTCCGGACCAAGAATAGGGCTGCAGTATTTCACGACATTCTAGTTTATGTGTCAGATACAGAGGATGTGACGTGTTGTGGGGAAATATGTATCAATGGCCTTCATAAGCGCCAAATCCCGATCTGAAACGAACACCGATGGCATCAATGTTCCTTTCCAAGCATCAAGTTCTTCAAGATACCCAAGGCCGATGTCAACCGATCTGACTTTTCATTAGCAAGATATACGAACATAAGTGAGTATGTTCGCAGTGTGTATGTGATACCCACAACCTCCAACAATGGTATGCGATATTCATTGGTCTTGTATGTTGCATCATTAATCAGCACGGTGGAAAAATTGATATATAACTCCAGGCTTTTAAGATGAACCCAGAGAATATCTGTAATTTCGTTCGTCTCTAGATTTGTCATAAAAGTATGGATGTATCTTTTGCTAATTAATTGATCCAAAATATACTGAATAGGATTTAAACCGCCACGTTTGATTTCTTTATGTTTATAAATGGTGTTGTAAACGCTCTGAATCCCCATGGTGTTTAAAGGGTCTCTTTCTTTCAGGATACTGAGAATTTCACGAGGTTTGGTACTGTTAGTCATCTTGAGCACAAATTGTTTCTACACTGGTTTGAGCCTTGACTAGTACTCGTGACCATCAAGATATTCTGCTGTTTCATGGTTATGAAAACCCCATTTAACCAGTCAACCCCACGTGACACCATTTGGAGGTATTGGTAAACCTTGCAGCTCAAATGAGCAATCACATTTTCTTGTTCCAATATTTCTTTACAAGAATTGTCCTTCAGAAATATGTCGTGGCGGTTCGTACTTTCCTCCTCTTTCATAACTAAGAATGCACTTCAGGAGCTTGCCGCCTTTTAAATTAGCAGACCTTTTGATAACAATCACGATGTCATTTTGTCGACGAACCCTCCGCACCCAATCTAACATTTCGTCTTTACCTTGAAAAATTTGTCAATAAAAAATAACAAATATGCATTAGTACAACATTATTGGGTCTACTTTTAATAAATTAATAGTATGATGAAACAATAATAGTTTGGTGAAATAAAAAATAACAAATACTTGTCTGATCAGTGGTAAATTTAGGTGTATAATCACGACCTCTATGGAAGATGTTTTCTGCACTTAGAAGATCACTCTCAGTTGCCCAACTATTTGAAATTGAGTCAGTCATTGTGCTCTATCTATGGATTAAGAGAAGAAAGGTGTTGACCAAATCTTGATATAAATTGAATAAGTAATAATGGAGGAAGTGAAGAAATGAAGAAGATGAGAAAATCTGGAGAAGTGACTTTCATAGAAATAGAAGGAGATATATCCGAACAAAAAATTTTATCGGAAAATTTTATCCAAACAGAAAATCTCTGATCTTATATCCCTTGACAATCTCACTCACTAATGTAACTCCTATTTTTTTTGTTCTTTTCCTATTTTTAAAAAAAATCAAAGTAATGAAAATAAAATAAAAAAATAATAAATGCTTGCCTAATCAGTGGTAAACTCAGGTGTATAGAGAGAGACATATCCGAACAAAAAATCTCTGATCTCATATCCCCTGATAATCCCACTCACTGATGTGACCCCTATTTTTTTTGTTCTTTTCCTATTTTTTAAAAAGATCAAATTAATCAAAATAAAACAACAAATAAAAAATAAAAAATTCTTGCTTGATCATTGATAAATTCAAGTGTATAGAGGGAGGCATATCCGAATAGAAAATCTTTTCCAAACAGAAAATCTCTGATCTTATATCCCCTGATAATCTCACTTACTAATGTAACCTCTATTTTCTTTTTTTGTCCTTTTCCTGTTTTTTAAAAAATAAAATTAATCAAAACAAAATAAAAATAAAGCAACAAATAAAAAATAACAAATGTTTACCTGATCAGTGATAAATTCAGGTGTATAGAGGGAGGCATATCCGAACAGAAAATTTCATCCGAGCAGAAAATCTCTGATCTCATATCCTTTAACAATTCCACTCACTGGTGTGATCCCTATTTTTTCGTTCTTTTCTTATTTTTTAAAAAAATCAAATTAATCAAAACAAAATAAAAATAAAACAACAAATAAAAAATAAACCATTGATACATGTTTAATCGGCCAAAAAAGAAATAAGGGTATAACCGGTCAAAAAAATAAACCAAGCGTCCCATCATCCCACCTCTTGTGTTAGGGGAGTAGGAGTAATAGCTCTCTAGCTATAATACGATACAAAGGCGGCTGAGTTTCGTACTAATTAATACTAAAAAATACGAGTTGATATCGGCCATAGCGGACAGTATAGACTAGTACCAAAATTTTGTATATTTTATTCTAAAATACTTTAATTTTCTCGCATTTGATAATTAACTTATGTTAAAACTTGTGTTTAGCATATACTAGACAATTGATATACTTAACTTGTATAACACGTTTATATTATGTTTTTATACGTAAAATATATATTTTTATAAGTATACAATACTTATAGCAATATATCCAAACGATAAACGATAGCCGATAATGCATTATGTGCAAATACGTACCATATGAATGAAAAAAATAATGTACTAACCGGTATAATATTGATAACTATAAAGCTATGATACTATAGTAATTACTTTATAGTTCAATAAATTTAATTTTCTGTGGCTGCTTAATTAAATTTTCAATGCTCCAATGGCTTTTCAATGCAATGATTCAAACATTTTCTAGAATTAACCCTAGTCAACATATTAGATTGTCAAACACAGCAATGGTTTTGGTCTAATTAATAATTAATCGAGTAAAAAACTCAACCGAGCGTTGAAGTTCGTTGTTCGGCCATTCTCCTAATTTGCATTATACATTGTGACTCATCAATCATCGAAGTCCCACAAATTAAAATAAAAAATAAAAAATAAAAATTAATCGAAGTCCCAATCATGGTCAAAGTCATATAAAATTGTCCACATGCTCAACTTTTAGGTATGTGTCAACTCATAGAGGATACAAACGAAACACCAGTCAAGTGTGGGTTACTCCCAAATGCACCCCCATCTCTCCGCCTCGTGTCCCTTTCACCTCTTAAAATATGGCACCAGTTGTATGTACCATTAAGTTATAATGAATGAAGGTCAAAAATATCCAAGATGTAGTCAAAATAATTTTCACCTTTGCCAGGGGTGACCATGGTTCACTACGATCAAGCCTCTCAATCATTTTTAGAATTTGATAATTCTTTCGTTCCGATTATATTAATGTGCGATTCTAAAAATTTTATTTGAAATTCGGTCCAATTTAAAATATATATAAATTAATATATATTTTTTAATATATTATGTAATTAAATTTTACTTTATTTAACATTATTTTTAGAGAAGAAATTTGTTTTATTTAAAAAATTGAATTGGACATGTAATTTTTATTTTGGGCATGAGATTTAATTTTAAACACGATGAAAAACTTAAACTTAAAGACATTTACAAAAAGATTTACAACTTTTGACACCATGAAACACCCCTAATTTTCGAAACAACATCATTAACATAGACAAATGAAAATAAGAAAGACAATGCCAAAGCACGCGTTACTCACGAGGGAAATCTTGGGCTAGTACTTAATATTGTTGCATAGAAGTGGAGCCTGACTATTGAACCGGGATAAAATTTGTAAATGAAAATTATGAGGCCACACACATCATAGCTATAGTAGAAAACTCGAAGCTAGTCTCCGCCTATGTATCTGAACAGCCTTTTCTCATCTCGATGAGCCTTGTCCTTCATAAATGACATGGATCAAAGATGAAAATTGATGGATACAAGAACGATTACCCTAATAATTAATTATTTTATTTTTGTTTTCTTAATTTTTCTGTGTCTACTTAATTTTGAATGCTGCTATGGCTTTTCATTTTATGTGTTAGTGTAATATGTTAGTTTAGTATAATAGTATATCTAATTCCACATTGGTTAGAAATATCTTTCCTCCATCCTTTATTGTGTTATAAATTAGACCAAAATGTATATATCTAAATCATTCAATAGAAAACTCTCTCTTTCTCTTTCTCTTTCTCCCTCCTACTAATTCTAATATGGTATCAGAGTCAAAGGAAAGTATACTCTACGGTTGCCCTACAAAGGATCTTCCATATCAGAACTCCTAAAGTTATTCTCTTCCTTTAAGCCAAAGGACAGTATGCTCTGTGGTTACCCTTTGAGAGATCTTCCACATCAAAACTTTTAAGGTTCTTCTCAATCCTCTGGCACTCCTTTGGCCATCCTTTGACACCCCTTTGGCGTCCCTCTGACCATCACAGTTGATGTCAGGCTACTGTCAGCCGACCCACCAACCGCAGCCACCGCCAGCCGCCATTCGGTTCACATTAGCCCGATCCAGCTGTCACCTGATTCACTCTAACCCTCATTTTCAACCGATTCGAGGCTATGGATCGTTCTGAGTTTGCCCAACCTATCTCTCTTCTCCTCAAGGACAACAACTATATACTATGGTCCCAAGCTATGTCCAGTTTTCTCAAGGGCCACAAGTTATGGCGGTATCTTATTAGTGAGACCACGGAACCTATCAAAGACGACAAGGAGAGCGATGATAAATTACGCGATCGTCTTTAAAAATGGGAGAGTAAAAATCATCAGATTATCACTTGGTTTCGAAACACATCCACTCCTTCTCTTGCTCTTCAGTACGGTCGTTTTATCACTGCTAAATCCGTTTGGAATTTTCTTGCCAACTGTTACACCACTGCAAGTCTCGCTCACCAGTATCAACTTCTTCACACCCTTCACCATATGCTACAGGATCCTGGTCAATCCATCAATAGGCTCCTCTCTCAGATCTATGTTATTTGGGACCAATTCTCCTACTCTGATCCTATGTGGGAATGCTCTATTTAAAACCTCTGCATCCAATGTTTCTGCCATTCACACTACCGATGGATCCCATATGCATGTTAGTGATATAGGGTGCATTTCCACATCTAATATTTATTTTCTACATACTTATTTTATTTTTAAACTTTCTCTTAACCTCATTTCGGTCAGCCAATTATGTGATCTTGGTCTCACCATCACCTTTTCTTCCATTGGTTGTCTTATGCAAACTTCACAAACAGAACAAACTCTTAGGATCGGCCGTAAGTACGATTGCTTATTTAAGCTCATTCACCTTCGTCTTCCATCGCCATCCACCTCTCCAATCTAGTCTACTACCTCTACTTTCGCTGCATCTACCTTGGGCTTATGGAATTCCCGTCTTGGTCATGTCTCTCTAGGACGCTAATGTCCTCTAGTCTCTAGTGGTCTGTTACACTCTGTCTTCATTAAAAATATTGATTGTTTATCATGTCAACTAGTCAAACAGTCAGCTTTGTCTTTTACTAATTGTACCTCTATTTCCTTTGCCCCTTTTGATC